>JBAHVR010000288.1:217500-680000 GCA_036898135.1 Oncomelania hupensis
AAGACCCTAATCATCCTGTATTCTTCCCAGGGCTTCGAGAGTGTGTACGGTAAAATACCTGACGGTGCCGTGGTGCTGATGAGGTCTGGATGGGGCAGCCGTTACCCTGACAAGAAGCGAGTCTATAACTCACAGACCCCCGACAATATGTCTACCCATCACTACCCAGGTCGGTCTTCTTCTTCTTTGCTTTCTATCCTATCCTATCCCGTAGCTCGAAAGTCGTTGGGGCACCACATATGATCGTTTAACCATCGTACTTCATCTTTCTCTTTCCTTAGCAGCCCTCGTGGATTCACTCAGTGTCAACCCAGTCCATTCTCGAATGTTGTACTACCATCTCTTTTTCTATCTGCCTCTTCTTCTGCCTCCTTGCATCGTGGCTTGCAGGATTGTCTTTGCAAGACCCGATGCTATAGGAGTTTCCGTTTCTTCACCTCTGTGAGCATCTCATCCTGTTGTAATTGTCCAAAGTCTTGTGTGACGATCTGGTGATGTGCTGGGTATAGGAAATGCCCAGACTTCTGCAGCACCTCATCTGCATGCTTTGTATTCTTCGTTGTAGATTTGCTGTGATGGTCTATGTTTCGCTTCGAAGATACTTTTTTTTAAGCCTATTATCCTCCTCTTCCTCCTCCTCATCATCATCATCATCATCGTCGTCGTCGTCGTCGTCTTCATTAATATCAACATAATCTCATCGTCGTCGTTCTTCTCGTCTTCGTCCTCCTTATTATCATCATTGTCGTCTTCGTCGTCGACATTCTCCTACTTTTCGTCGTCGTCCCCATCTTTACCTTTATCATCATCATCATCAACAACAACAACAACAACATCATCATCATCTCCGTCTTCCTCCTCCTGGACCCTGTAAGCAATGAATAACTAACTTCTCCTTGTCCATTATCATCATCGCCCTATTTATCTCCGTTTGGCTGGTGCGCAGGGTTCAGTGTCCAGGCTGCCAAATTCCTGGCCACGGAAAGAGTGATTATCGCCCTTGGTGGGGACTCTCCTTCCCCAGATCCGGGCGCCACACGCGACTTTGCCGTGCACAAAGTAAGTCATAAAATGAAAATTATTGGCTTGTTTTTATACAGCACCGTTACCTATATAGATGCTACTCAAGGCGCTGATGTCACTTGATTTTATTTCGTGTATGTTATTTCATGCTATTTTATTTTAGTTTATTTTGCTGATCCTTGTGTAACGTGCGACTTTGCTGTGCACGTGTAGAAAGTATTCCAGTTACGATTTGTATTATGACTATTGATATCATATGATTGTTGTTGTTGTTGTTGTTGTTGTTGTTGTTGTTGTTGTTGTTGTTGTTGTTGTTGTTGTTGTTGTTGTTCTTGTTCTTCTTCTTCTTCTTCTTCTTCTTCTTCTTAAGCCACCTTCGAAAGAAATACTTTTTATGATCACCTCGCAACAGAGACTAGCCGAGGTTCAACGTTGAGCTCATGGGCTAAGTGTCAGCTAGTCAGTGTGTATGCTTCTCTACGTTGTGTTACTTTGCAGACGATGTTGGGTAAGAACATTCTGCTGCTGGAGAACGTGGCCAACGTGGACCGGCTTCCCCCTGTAGGGACCACCATCGTCCTGGGCGCTCTCAACATCTACGACGGCAGCGGCGCTCCCATGCGAGTCCTGGCTCTGGTGGATTTGAACTGCGGCACTTGGGGCACCGGCGGGGCGATGAGCAGTAGGTCATCGTCGTCTGTTTTCTTCTCCTTCGCCTTGGCGAGCTTGATAGTCTCTGCCGTGTTGAAGATAGTGGGGTAGTTTGTTTTTTGTGGTTGTTGCAGTAGAATTATTATTATTATTATTATTATTATTATTATTATTATTATTATTATTATTATTATTATTATTGTTATTATGAGAGAAGATTCAATTGATTCCTAACCACTAAAGCGCAGAGACTTTTATGTACTCGCATCGTAGTTTATGAGAGAATGTACATGAAATAAAATAATTGTAGCTTTGTTATAGGTTTGAGTTTGCTATTCTGGTTCTTCTTGCCTTAGGTCTTTCTTGTTCTTTCTTCTTTTTGTGTTGTTCTTCTTCTGGTTGTACTACTGCTACTACTACTACTACTACTACTACTACTACTACTACTACTACTACTACTACTACTACTACTACCACTAGGCCTACTAACTAACTAACCAATAAGCCAACCAACTTTTATTTTATTCTTTCTTCTGATTCTGCTTCTTTTTTTCATGCGCTTTTACTACCACTACATGTACTAACTAACTACTAACTAACTAACCAACTAACTAACCAACCAACTTAATTTTCTTATTTCTCATGATTCTGCTTTTTTATGCTGCTACTACTACTACTGTTACTACTACTACTGCTACTATTTCTACTTCTACTACTAGTAATAAGGTTACTACTACCTACTACCACTACCTAACTAACTAACTAACCAACTTTCTTTAATTTATTTCCTTCCTTTTCCAAATGCTGCTTCTGGTTGTCTTCATGCTTTATAAACATTGCCTTCTGTCCATCCTTTCTTCTTTCCATTGTTTTATTCTTTCTTCCATTCCTCCTTTACTTTCTTTTCTCTCAGCTCCGGATTATTCATTCCTTCTTTTGTTCTTCGGACAACTTGAGTTAGATCTTCTTGAGCGGGGATAGCGCTGTATAAGAATAATAATGACAACAAATAAATAGCTAATTGTGGTTGCACATATGTACATATGTGTAGAAAAAAAGAAAGAAGAAGGAAAGCAGGCAATCCTACTAAATGATAATGAGTTTTAGTCACATGTAGGGTAAATAGCTAATTGTGGTAGGCTTATTTATGTTTTACACGTACCTCACAAGCGGACCACCCCATATTTTAGTAATCAGAATTAGTCAGTTACCTTGAACAATGACTACATTAGCCATACATTCAATAAATACACATATAGGCCTCTGGTCCAGTTGTTCCTACAAGCTTACTCTGTTTTTGCAAGGATAGCAAACTTAATGTAAGCGTAACTACTAACAAGAAGAATGATTTAATTTCTGAGGTTAATTACCCATTTTAATAATGTAATCCGTTATTATATTATCGACGTGGATATACAAAGATGAACAAAATAACGTTTATTCCTCCCCCCCCCCTCCCCTTCACCCAGTAGGTTAGAAGGCTAAAAACCCCAGCATCTATAACTTAACTGGACATTCAAACATATTGTTTAGAAATTTCATATACATTTTATGTATGTAAGCCTATGTATTAATTTACTTATGTACTCATTTATCAAACTAAAAAACACACAGATTAAAGAAACGAAAAAAAAAACGAACGGCGGAAATAAACCCATACCAAAACGGAACAAACCAACAAATCACGAAAGAATGAAAAGAAGAAAAGAAAAGGGAAGAAATATATAAAATTAATAAAGACAGACAATGAGACATAAGTAAATAAAGAAATTAAGAAAGGAAGGAATGGTGGAAGGAAGACAGAAAATTAATAGATAAAGAAAGGACAGACAGATAAAAAGACAAATTTTTTTAAAAGGAAAAAAATACACACAGACAAGCAGATACTGAGACAGACAGAAATAAAGGAAGAGAAGATAGAAAGAAATGAAAAAAGACAGCCAGCAAGACAGACAACAACAAAAAAAGACAGAAAAAAATACAGACAGTGAGGAGGAAAGCATCCAGGCAGTACATAGACTGCGGGACGCGCGCTTTATAGGAAGATGCTTTAAGGGAGCCTGTGGTACGGTTTGAATCGACCATGCATAGGCTCCAAGAGGTTATATAAAAGGGAGACAACAAAGTGTGTGCAAAACACAGACAGTTGTTATCTCCCCTCAAAAAGCGGACCTGAAATATTGACAGCATATTTAATATAACTCGTATTAGATGCTATCTTCCGGAGATAAGCTTACCAAATAACTTATGCGTGACTATGCAATTCCCTTAAAAAAAATATTATTTGCAATTTTTTAGTGCATTTAAAAAGAAAAATTAAATTAATTTTTTTAATAGAACTTTTAGACAAATAAACTTTATATAGAAGAATATTTTCAAAATAATAATTTGTTTACAAACAATGTAAGATTTCTCTAAATAATATAAGTAAATAAATCATGACTTGTTGCTAAATAAGAAATAATTTACCTATATAATGCATTATTTTGCAGATAGTGTGAAATCATGTTTTATTTAGAAATGTTTTTCAATAATGAATTTTTTTTACGTGAATGATGCATTATTTAGCAGAATTTCTTAAATAATGCATAACGTACACAATTCACTGTTTAAGCACTGCAATTTTCATTATTTAAGAGTTTCCTGTATTCGCTTGAAAACTTAGTTTTTATAATTTGACTGCATTCTATAATGAAATGCAAGGTCTTACAAAAGATTGTTTATCCAAAATGTTGTGATAATAATTTATTTGTCAACAGTCATAAATCACTCCACAAATTCGAAGATAAAACGTCTGTAACGTCCCGAACACCACTGATCTAATAGTTCAGTGCCCGAACACAACCAAAAGGTCAAGGTCAGTTTTGTGCGGGAGTGTTCAGTGTTTTCAGTATCTCCGTCAGAAGAAAATAAAAGCTTTCTTTTTGTATTTAATTCCCCCAAAACGCAGAGATAGATGTAGAAGAAGTGGCAGTGGCAGGAGTATTGAATTGTTGAAAAAACTGAAATCAACGCTTCAGCTATTTTTTTCACAAGATCGCCATTAGCTTGCAAATTTTCCATGTTTATTTACTCTGAACATCACCATCACTTTTAACATCACCATCATCCAGATCTATGCCCCAACATCAGACTATATATGACAGCGAAGTCGAGGACTTCTATGAAAATCTACAGGCTGTCCTTGACCGAAGAAGGACATAGTCATAGTGCAAGGCAACTGGAATGCCAGGGTTGGCCAAGATGCGCACTACAACTGGGGAGACACATGTGGACCCCACTGCAACAACGAGGCAAGGGTCTGAGACTCTTGGAGTTTTCCAGATACAACAATCTGATACTGGCAAACACGCTTGGTCTCCACAAAAAATTCAGACGATGGACATGGATCATTAAGGAGCATCACAACCAGATTTACTACATCATGGTCAAGACACGCTTTTCCAGGAGCATACATCGGAAGTGACCACGATCTCGTGATGATGTCCTTTCGGCTCTACTTGAAGAGAGTAAACACAGCGAATTGCACCAGACTGAAGTTCGACATGGACAAACTGCAAGACCCGGAAGTTGCAGATATATTCCAAGCCACAATTGGAGGGAAATTTGCCCCGCTACTCCTTTTGGGAGCTGGTGAAGTAGATGTCAACACCATGACCACCACCTTCAACTCAGCTGTGACAGATGCCGCCACTGAGATCCTTGGCAAGCACCGCCCAAAGAAGAAACCATGGATCACACCTGAACTTTTGGACCTGTGTGATAAACGAAGAGAGATCAAAAAGAAAAAGAACACCTCACAGGGATCTGATGCTTACCAAAACATCAACAATGACATCCGAAAAGGCATGCGCACAGCAAAGGAGAACTGGATAGAAGATCAATGCCAGGAAATAGAGAACAGACTGAACAAGAACAACAGCAAGAAGGCCTATAGACTGTTAAGGGGCTGACAAGTGTTAAACAGTCCAAGGTTTCTACGATCCAAAGCAAGTCTGGCATATGCCTTACAGAAGAACAAGAAGTCTTGAATAGATTGACAGATTACTGCTCTGACCTTTACAACCACACACTAAACGGAAACCCATCAATTCTGGCATGTACCCAGAACAGAGAAGAAGAAGAAGAAGAAATCTTCCCAATTCTCCGAGAAGAAGTTGAGGCAGAAGTGCAATCGCTGAAGCAGGGGAAGTCAGCGGGAGTGGACAACATACCAGCGGAACTGCTTAAAGGAGGAGGAGAAGCGATGATTGACGCCCTCACCATTATTTGGAACAAGATTTGGCAGAGTGTGGAGTGGCATACACCATGGACCCAGTCGCTTGTCATCACTCTTCCCAAAAAAGGTAACCTTTAGGAGTGTGAAAATTACCGCACCCTCAGCCTAATCTGCCATCCCAGCAAAGTCGTCCTAAAAATAGTACTCAACAGGTTGAAACACCAAGCTGAATAAATCATAGCTGAAGAACAAGCAGGATTCAGGGCAGAGTAAAGTGACACTAAACAGATTTTCAACCTCAGAATAATATGCAAGAAATACCTACAGCACCAACAACATCTAAATCACGTGTTTGTAGACTTCAAGAAAGCGTTTGACCGGGTCTGTCATGCAGCTCTGTGGGCAACCATGAGAGCGTACAACATCAGCCCTAAAATTATTGAAGTTATGAAAAGCCTGTATGACAAGGCTACCAGTGCAGTCCTCCACAACAGCGCCATCGGAAACTGGTTCAGAACAACAATCGGGGCACGTCAAGGATGCCTATTCTCTCCAACGCTCTTCAACATCTTCCTAGAGCCAAACATGTCAGATGCCCTTGCAGATCACGAAGGTACAGTCAGCATAGTGGGTAGGGCTCTTCAACCTCCGGTTTACGGATGACATTGATGGATTGGCTGGAGAGGAACAAGAACTTGAACAGCTGGTACAGAGGCTTGACAGCACCTCCAGAGCTTATGAAAGTGAAATAAGTGCGGAGAAGACCAAAATGATGACCATCAACACCAATGGAATCAACAAGGACATCAAAGTCCAAGGCCAATCCCTCAACACAGTGCATTGCTTCAAATATTTGGAGCCATTGTATCAGACAATGGGTCCCGACAGGCAGTCCTCTCCATGATCGCACAAACAACTGCTAACCTAACAAGTTTGAAGCCCATTTGGAAAGACAGGACCATCTGTCTACAATCCAAGCACAGGCGCTTGTATCTGGACACGCGAGCGCCTAAGCATGTGACGCGTCTCCATTTTGTTATCTAAGGGAGACGCGTCACAGGCAGAGGCGCTCGCGTGTCCAGATACAAGCGCCTGTGATTCCAAGGTAAGGTTGCTGCGCTACGTACCTTGTCATCTCCATCTTCCTATACGCTTGCAAAACATAGACCCTCACAGCAGATCTACAACGAAGGATTCAAAGCATGGAGATGATGTGCTACAGGAGACTTCTGGGCATTTCCTATACTCAGCACATCAGCAACGACGAAGTCCGACAGACCATCACACAAGCCATGGGACAACATGATGACATGCTGACAGTGGTGAAGAAACGGAAATTCCGATGGTATGGCCACGTCACCAGAGCACCAGGCCTTGCAAAGACCATACTGCAAGGCACGGTGCAAGGAGGCAGAAGAAAATGGAGACCGAAAAAGAGGTGGGAGGACAACATTCGAGAATGGACTGGCTTGATACTGAGCGAAGCCATGAGGGTTTTTGAGGACAGAGAAAGATGGAGTACGCTGGTTAAACAAGCATCTGTGGTGCCAAAACGACCATCGACTTACGGGATAGGATAGGTATGGATATATATGTGTTGCCAGATACCTTTGATAAAGTCCGGAATGAAGGGCGAAAGCTTGGGATGTTGACTAAAATGAATAATAGAAAAACAAGTGAGAGTATGAGTGTGCAGTGTTTGGTGTTTTGACTGTGACTGTCTATCGTCCGCCTTGAGCGGTTTGAATACTTGCACCTCGCCAAACTTCAGTGGCACGGTTTCCAGCTTATTTCTTTTATTCTTTTTTTTTTTTTTAAATTAAATTTTTTTTTACCTACGGTTCAACAGAATGAGGTAATTCTTTACAGAATGTGTGAGACAAAGCAGCAAAGGAAAACAAAATAATATAAAATTTAAAATAACCTATATAAGTTACCAGCAGAACCGTTCAAAATAAATCTAATAATATTGGAAAATAAAACAAGAATTGGAACAGGAGTTCTTCATGACAAGTAGACCTACACACTATAACACAAGCCCGTCAAAAATAACATTATATAAAAGCAATTTCTGACAAAACTGGTAGTGTCGTAGTTCAATTTTGTGGACATATTCATCCACTTGATATTAATATTTTAAATAACTCAAGAAAGCATTCAAGTGAGGTTTTGACCCACTAAAACGACATTTAGATATCGAATAATTTGGCATGTAAGCTTATCAATATAAAATTAAAGCATTCGTCCATTTGAAAGTTGTTTTCACAACCAAACAAGACAAGACATTTTGAAAATCTCAGTTTTGTTACATGATCACGGTTGTTTGTTTCAAATGTCGTTTTAAATCATTCCAAAACCTATATGAGTGTCACGTATTATCGGTGATGGTGCAGATAACTATGCCCTAAGAAAATAAATAAGAGAATGAAGTCTCTTCCATCACCTGCTTTTTTCATACAAAAAAGATACGACTCTATTTTTCTTAAATTTTCAACATTTATTAATGAGATGATTCGATGGAACGTGATGTGTATTCATTAATTTACTAAACAAAAAGAACAAAATATATTAACAATTCAGATGCTGCCTGTCAGCGAGATTTGTCCATGCTTCGTTGGCAGGCAAGTATCGTCATTACTTAGCTAAAGTTGGTGAAGAATCAACGGTGAAGAGACGATGAAGGATAAATGAGAGCGGACGACGGAGAAGAACCGATGAAGGACGACGGCGAACGCAGAACGGTCGTCGGTTGACGGAACGGTGAAGACCAATAAATAATGAACAGTAACGTGGACAGTCAATGGAGGACGATGAACGCTAGTTGATAACGAAAACTCCCCTCTGTAACAGTCAGAAGGATTCCATTCACGTAGATAATGTTCATTTTCGCCTTCAGGACCCAGTAGTGAATGCCTCTGAACTGCAGACAGCGTCTGAATCGCAAATTAACTGTTATTTTACCTTCCAAGTTTTATTTTGAAGAGAATAAAACATTGTCAACTCGCATTGAAGAGCCGGGCTGAAATATATATGACGTCACAGCGATTCACGTCATTTATATTTGATTGCGTCATACCCACACTACATTCATTCATTCTTCTCGATTCATAGGCGCGTGGAGTCTGTATCGTCACAATGAGTGCGGACAAGCCCCTAAATAATGAAGAATTGTGTCTTTATCGCAGGACACTATGACCATCGTTATAATTATACAAGTTGGATACAAAACAATATAAACTTACTTTGACCTTGCTCGGTTTCATTGGCCTGTGCGCTGTGGGGTGAATGAACATTGAGGTTTAACCTCCACAACCACCCTTGGCGATACGGCAGACGGGGATAATTATCCCAGGGAAAGAGGGGGTAGGTACCTATAGCTCAACACTGAATCACCAGAGCAATTTTCCAGTTTGTTCCATATTGTGACCTGCGTTGTATGACTGGATCTTATTGTAAACGGCTATGGCAGACTGAATGGTCTAATCAAATTATTTCAAATTCTTCCAGAATGAGATTTATCTGCTTCTTTGCCTAACTGCATCCATCCGCAAAGAAGAAACTGTTTTGCCTCGCCTTCATATTGGGCATACTTAATTATGTCACCCATAGTTTCCTTTTAAAAGGAGAAGAACCACCATGGTGCTTTGCATGTGACGAATCCTTTTTCGTTCGCCATTTTATGTCTGAATGTGCTGATCTGGTTGATGAAAGGGAAATATATTTTGGTTCAATACCTTTTGGTGAGATTTTTAAAGTAGGCCTATGCAATAGTCAGCACCTGTTTCAATTTTTACATGATGTTGGTTTGTCCAATTTAAATGTTAACAGTTTAGCCTGACTTCACTTCATTTTGTGGGGTCCTGATTGGGCTCGTGACAATCCGCTGGACCCTATAAGCACTGAGTATCTATCTATCTATCAATCATACTGCCAAAATGGACTGTGAACATGGCCAGTTTTTATTTCGCCCATCATGGGATTCGAACCTGGGTCATCGGTGTGCCAAACGAACGCTCAACCACTTGAGCTACGGCAGTAGGACACTGTGGAGGTATATATAAAACAAAACAATACAATCTAATATAATATTTACAACACAGTAAAATACAATACAACAGTCAATAATACAACACAACGCAACGCCTGTGCCTGTGACAGCGTGAGAACCTTTTTTAAAGTCACGTGATGCCACAGTGCAGCGGGAGTCCAGTTGATCCATTCAACCACATAACACAAGTACTCCAGAAATAGCGATGACACAGTTTTCGCCCCTCTCTCTCTCTCTCTCTCTCTCTCCCTCTCTCTCTCTCTCTCTCTCTCTCTCTCTCTCTCTCTCTCTCTCTCTCTCTCTCTCTCTCTCTCTCTCTCTCTCTCTCTCTCTCTCTCTCTTACTCTGTCGATGCTTTTATTATTTTCTGCCTAAATAAATAATCGTCTCCTTCATATTTCTACTTCACGTGAACTCTTTGCTGATGACACCACATTACACTCCGAGGATGCACTGCGCAGCGGGAGGCCAACCAAGGTTAGCATGCGCGCGCGGCACAGTTGATCCATTCAGACCACATCACACATTTAAGTACTCCAGAAATAGCAATGACACAGTTTTCGCCTCTCTCTCTCTCTCTCTCTCTCTCTCTCTCTCTCTCTCTCTCTCTCTCTCTCTCTCTCTCTCTCTCTCTCTCTCTCTCTCTCTCTCTCTCTCTCTCTCTCTCTCTCTCTCTCAGGATCGATCCTATGGGGCCTTGACTATTTTCTGCCTAAATAAATAATCTTCTCATTCATATTTCTACTTCACGAGAACTCTTTGCTGATGACACCACATTACACTCCGAGGATACAGAAAAACATAATTTAGCCTCCTCTTTACAAATAGCGGCAAATGAACTACAGCAATGGGCTGAATTTAATCACATGACTCATTAATCCAGACAAAACTAAATCCACGCTAATAACAGCTAGACAAAACGGCAAAATTCTATGAAACTTCCTCCCTTAAAGCTTTGCAACGAAACAGTTAAGAAGTAAAATGCCATAAACTTCTTGGCGTGACATTAGATAATAATGTGTCTTGGTTGCAACATATTTTAAATCTTAGTAGAACTATTTCCAGAAGGACTTATCAATTATCAAGGATTAAAAATTACTTAAATCTGCAGTCTCATACACTATTCTATTTGGGACATATCAACCATTTATTGATTATTCTGTAACTATATTAGCAATGCCACGAAGCCTTTATTTAGGATTCACAAACGTGCAATTAAAATAGTTATTCTTAAAAACAAAATCTCTCTGAATGATTACAAATTTACAGATCAACATACTACCTCTTTCCAACAGATTAAAATTAAATAAAGGAATTTTGATGCACAAGATCCTTTTTGGTAATACACCCTCCTGTAGCCTATCTCTCTTCTCTTTTCTCTAGGAAAACTGCCAGATTTTTTACCACACTAAATATCCCATTCCTAAGAATTGATCTGTTTAAAACCAGTCTGTCATATTCAAGTTCCATTTTATGGAATACATTACATTACATTGCATTATTATTGCTTTAGGTCCAGAGGACTCTTCCGAGCCAAATCAGGACCGGACAACCCCTGATCTGCATAAAAGATCTGCTGAAACAACCCTAGTGGTAAAACTGAAAGCTCTCCACCAGCCAGTCACTTTACAATAAAGACATCCCACGCAGGGGACGCTGAGGCTGTACTCTAATTTATCGAACCCCCGTTTACAAAAACAAAATAGAATACAAACATCGTTATGAGTTGAATGTTGCGCCGCAGGCAGCAGGAACGTTGTGTCTTGTATTGTGTCATATTGTAAAGGCAGACTGTATCTTACATTGAGAAATTTTATACCTGTATGTTCGTAATAACCTGGACTTTGTGAAATTAGTTTTTATTTTTATATTGGCCACTGTCTTGTGGTCATTTTCGAACATTTTTAAATTCCATCTGGCTCAATAGCATTAGAAAACAGGAAAATTTGATTCACTTTGTGAGTGGTGCTCACTTTGAATTTAATAACTATCTTTGCGGGCCTACGGACTACTGCTGATAAGGTTTCACTTGACGTGTTGTGTCAATCTACTGTGTATAAACAATAACAAGAGGGTGTGCACAATACTCTTTTAATATTTGCAGCGCAAGAGGGGTTTCGTGCAAACTAAGACTGAAGTTATTTCCAATAATGGAGATAGAAAAGATTCGCTGGTTAGGCCAGGTTTGGATGACAGCGAGGACCAGACTACCATCTCGCATTCACCGACACCTCTGTCTTCTTGGTATTCAACGGCGTCCTTCGACGAGGCGCGGGACTAGAGCCGGGCGCCTGTGTCATCAAAGGCGTGACATTCCTCCTGTAACTCTTATACCTCCTGACACACAGCCTACTTCTGCAAACTTTTCACCTCATCGGTCCCTCAACCATGGTCATCCCAGTCGTGATTCATGTATTGTACTGAGCTCTGGCCACACACAGAAAGGCAATATCATTGCCATCAACGTCCGCCAGAGGCTTGATGATCAGCTGCGAGTGAGCCACTTTAACTGCCAGTCAGTGGGGCCCAAGTGCAAAGAGAAGCGCACCAGGATCGTCGAGTTCGTGAGGGACGAGCGCGTTGACGTCATCTTTCTGACTGAGACTTGGTTGAGGTCGGCGGGCGATGACGCCAAGTGCGCCGACCTCACCCCACCTGGTTACTACCTCAAGTCTTTCCCGCGTGCCTCGCGGGGCGGCGGTCTTGCCGTCATCTATCGCGATCATCTCCCCGTAACACTCACCTCCACCTTCCCATTCGAACACTCCAGCCTTGAACTCCTTCAACTTACCATCAGCACTCCAACTCCTGTCCACATATTCTGCCTGTATCGCCCTCCCCCCAGTAAGAAAAACAGGCTCCAAGATTCAACCTTCATCTCCGAGCTTCCTGACCTCCTCGACTACTGCAACCTGCTGCGTGGCAAGTTTGTGATCGTGGGTGACTTGAATGTTCATTACGACGTCCCCACGAATCCCCTCACGAGCAAGGTGCTTGTAGTTCTAACGCGGTTCAGCCTGATGCAGGGCGTACGGGAGCCCACCTACTACAGAAGCGGCCACATAATCGACTGGGTGGTCTACCGTGACGACGATCAGCTGGTGAAATGTTGCACTGTGAGTCACATGCTCTCCTCAGACCATGCAGCTGTACTCACCACCCTCAACGTGATCCCGCCACAGAGGCCGCCTGTCTACAGAACGGTGCGGGATATTAACGCTATAGACAGGGTGGCCTTCAAAGCTGACATCATGGAGATGCTACTGGGGCTTGGTGCTGAGCTCACTGCCCAGCAGCTGGACGACGGCCTCCGTGGACTATTAGACAAGCACGCCCCGGCCACTGAGAAACGTGTGCGGGCTGGTCGCACGTCTCCATGGTATGCGGCAGTTGGTGATCAGCTCCGTCAGGCCAAGCTTGAGCGACGCCGCGCTGAGAGACGCTGGTTGAAAACAAGACTGACTGTTGACAGACAGAGTTTTGAGGTGGCGAGGGGGGTGGTGACTGAGATTGTTCAGAAGGCCAAAGAAAACTACTGGAACTCAAAAGTTACCTCCTGTGCGTCGACCAAGGCTCTGTTCAGCACCAGCAAGCGTCTACTTGGCAAAAGCAAGGACTTAATGTTGCCCACTAACATTGCTCCAGAGCAAATCCCTGACGAATTTGCGAACTTTTTTATCACCAAGGTGCAAGCTATCAGGGAGGAGTTAGACAGCGTGACCCCTACACCCTCCTCGCCGTTCACTGAGGACGTTAAACAGACGGCGTCCTTTAGTGGATTCAGGCCTGTGACCGAGGATGAGGTTTGGCGCGTCATCACCAGGTCTACTCCCAAGTCGTGCGCCCTTGACCCCATCCCCGTCCCACTGCTTGTGGAATGCCTTGACGTCCTCCTCCCTGCACTCACCTTCATTGTCAACTCTTCCCTCCTCTCTGGCACTTTCCCTTCCATCTTCAAACAGTCAATAGTCCTCCCACTCCTCAAGAAACCCTCACTCGACCCTAACACGCTCAAAAACTATCGCCCCGTCAGTAACCTCTCTTTCCTCTCCAAAATCACAGAAAAAATGGTTCTTTCTCAGCTTTCTGACTATCTTCATTATTACAACCTCTTTCCTTCTACTCAGTCTGCCTACCGCCCAGGTCACAGCACCGAAACTGCGCTTGTCCGAGTCATGAGCGACCTCCTGCGCGCGATGGATGGTGGCAAACTCTCCCTTCTCACTCTCCTTGATCTTTCGGCTGCTTTCGACACCATTGACCATCAAATTCTCCTGGATCGTCTTCACCTTTCTTTCGGTCTTTCAGGCTCAGCTCTTAACTGGTTTCAGTCTTATCTGTCTGACAGAACTCAAACAGTCTCTACTTCCAAACGCTGTTCTAGACCTTCAGCTCTTTCTCTTGGGGTTCCACAAGGATCGGTCCTCGGACCGGTTCTCTTCATCCTTTACACCAAACCTCTATCATCTCTCATCAGCCACCACTCAGTTTCCAGTCAGTCATTTGCTGACGACACTCAAATCTGTGACTCTTGTCTCCCTGATCAGCTCGAAGCCACCGCCCTTCGTGTGCGGGATTGTGTTGATGACGTCAGGCGTTGGATGACGTGCAACAAACTTAAACTAAATGATGACAAAACTGAAATCCTTCTCATCCACCCCCAAAACAAACCTCTTCCTCCATCTGCTCCTTCTGTTATCTCTATCGGCAACTCTGACATCACACTCTCCACCTCGGCCAGAAACCTAGGAGTCACCTTCACAGACACCCTCTCCATGGACAAACACGTCACGAATATTTGCAGATCTGCATACATTGAACTTAGAAACATCAGTACCATCAGACACCTCCTCTCCTGTGACGCCACCAAAACTCTTGTCTGTTCACTCATTCTTTCAAAATTTGACTATTGCAACACTCTTCTAGCAGGTATCCCTCAGCACCTCACAGACAAACTTCAGAAGGTACAGAACTCAGCGTGCAGACTCATTTTCAAAGCAAAAAAGCGTGATCACATACAACCACTCATGCTAAAACTTCACTGGCTCCCTATATCCTTCCGCATCAAGCACAAGACTGCCAACCTCTGTTTCAACTCGTTCACTGACCCTCACTTCCCTGTCTATCTCTCTGAACTCTTGCTTCCATACACTCCCTCCAGACGTTTACGCTCCTCCTTCGACAGAAGAATCCTCTCCATCCCACGCACTAGAACCAAAACCTTCGGTGACCGCTCTTTCTCCTTCCACGCGCCTACATTTTGGAACCAGCTCCCCTCCCACATCCGTCATTGTGAAACCTCCCCCACCTTCAAGAGGTCCCTGAAAACTCACCTGTTCAAGTGTGCTTATGACCTGTGACGTTCTCGCCTTGCCTCGTTCTCGGCCCGGGTGTTGTATCCTAACTGTCTATGTGACATTTATAAATTGTGTTCATTATTTTTCTGACAGAAAGCGGAAAGCGATCATGTACAGCCAATCGTTTTATTATTCTTATTTAAACTTGTTAACTGGACTTTGTTAATTCACATATTATAGTTAAACTTGTGTTGTATGCGTGCTGTGTGAGTGTATGTGCGCACGCGTGTGTACTACTTTGTCAAATTAATTATATATGTGTCTTAGCTTACTTTTTATGTCATTATCTGATTGATTTTAGTCGCAGTTATAGTTCTTTAAAGGTTTTAAAAAGTAAATTGTTAAGCGCTTAGAGCTAGATTAATAGGTAAGCGCTATATAAAAAGGCCTGTAATAATAAATAATAAATTATAAATTATCACCAAAACACATACATAATAAAATGCCTACATTGCTAAATAATAACATCATAGGAAGCCATAGTGACCACCTGGCAGAAAGTGTCCAATATTCCCAAGCTGATCCAACAGACCTCATAGGGCCTACACAAATAAGGAGTCTTGTCCCGGAAGAGTTTTCAAGAAAAAAGGTAGGTGACTGGTCTAGCGAAGAAGAAGATAGTATTGCAGATTGATAGAACAGAGCAGGAATGAGAAAGAGCAAATTAGAAAGACAGCGACAGTGGGAATTTAAAGCACTAAATTTCCAGAAAGTGGGGATACTATTTATATTGAAACCCCCGTCACCCCAACGGGGGTATTTTATGGAATAACTTTCTAGAAGTTCTCCGCAGTGCAGTCACTAAATACACATCTTTTAGAAACCATCTTTTACAGCACATTAAAAATAAGTTAATTAGCTACTTACCAAGAGTACTACATTCATAACTTTAATTAGATTGTTTTACATGTGTTGTGTGTGTGTGTGTGCGCGCGCGCATGCGCATATCTTAATTATATTGGTGCATCATGATGTTATTGTTATAAAATTATTTTGTTTTACTAATTGTTGTTGTTACAACCCCCAAGGGCAGAATGTAAAAAAGCACACCCAGTGCTTAATCTTTTACCCTTGTTAAATAAAATTCTCTTCTCTCTCTCTCTCTCTCTCTCTCTCTCTCTCTCTCTCTCTCTCTCTCTCTCTCTCTCTCTCTCTCTCTAACTTACAACTTTAGATATAAATCGTCTACCAACTGCCCTACCCGTATACTTCTGAGTCCCATTCACTATTCTGTAAGTCAACCGTTCCTTCTCATAAAGACACCCACTTACACACACACACCCACGCACACACACACACACACACTGTTACACACAGTTTTTTTTAAATATCAATAGTTGATTCAGCCCCGATGCTTGAATCTTGATAAGTGATAAGTGTAACTCACATTCGTTTATCCACGCAGCATGTTCATTCAGCAAAAAGGCAGTTGTCGTCGTATAAAGTTTTCCAACTTTATTCAGCAAACATCAACAACTGCATACAAGATCGCTTTTCAAAAATCACTTCAAAGATCATCATCAATAATCTCTATCAATCACTCTTTCACTCCTCCAAGCAGACACAGTGCATTATTTATATAGCCTCTCAGCAATCAGGAAAAAGTTCGAACATTCCAGCATGACGCAATAACACCCAATCAAAATAAAATTCGTCACCGGAACTATGCACTGTCTTACGTCATTATGTTAGGAGAATCGCTTAGTTATTAACAGATTTATCTCGAAGCTTCGGTCGATAGTAAACAAGTACTTCCAGAAAATCTCCACAATGTCGACCGACGAAAATTATCAACATTATACAAAGCTTCTACTAGCAACTACGCAAAATCAAATCATAGGTAAATACACTTTGTTATTGCATGCTTTGCAAAACAAATGATCGGACCTATCGTGCGCGTCTCACACGTAACACACACACACACACACACACACACAGACACACACCTACACACACACACACACACACACACACACATCCAAACGCATATACACAAACACCACCACCACCATCACCACATGCTTCATAACACAACCAGAACAAACAGAAACAGTGATGCGAACATACTAAAAACAGTAAATTAGTCATGAACACTCTGAAGAAGAAAAAAAAGGCAGCATTATTATATTCGCACCGGGTGGACATGTAAGAAAATAGAAAAACAACAACCCCTCCCCCCCCTTCCACCCCACTCACCAACCCTCACACTCCATACCCCCACCCTCTCTATTCCCTTTCACTGCAACAAACAATAAGAAAGTAAATGCAAGAAAACTCCAACTGCAACAACAACAACTGCAACAACAACAACGATAATAATAATAATAATAATAATAATAATAATAATAATAATAATAATAATAATAATAATAATAATAATAATAATAATAATAATAATAATATTTTCTCATTCACGTTCAAACAACAACAAAAAGTGTCATCTTGGCGATTTGATTCACTGTGCACGCACAAGTACAGGTTACACCTTAGACTGAAGTCAGGATACGATGCATGCATACAAGTATGGATGTGTAATCAGAAAGCAGAAATCGGTGCTCAAGGTCAAGGTCACCCAACACACAGCCTTCCGACGCCTTGTCCGCTGTCCTGCACACCCCTTACCAGAACGACTCTGATGGCGACTCCCATGCTAACGTCAACCACCACTCTTGTCGTCGCTTCCTGGCGAAGAGGCTGTGGCCTGGCCACCGCCGGCAGCTGACAGACGTCATGGTGATGAGAGTGCAAAGGAATGTCCGGTCCGTCGCTCCATCGTCCGTTGTCAGCTCCACAAAAGAAGCAGCGGATCCGGTCATCGGAGGTCCGCACATATCCCCGTGACGCCAGCCGTGGCCCGTGGTCCTCCCCATCGTGGTCCGGAACAGGAAAGGTGTGGAGCCTGGCCAGTTTGGAATAGAAGAGCCTGTAAAACGTCACAGTGTCACAAATCAAAAATAATTTAGCATTGTGTGGAGGCGTAATTTAGGCCTGTTGGTGCCCCTACGACCTTCGAGTTACGGGATAGGATAGGATAGGATAGGATAGGATAGGATAGGATAGGATAGGATAGGATAGGAAAGGAAGCAAACTACAAACACAAATCAGTCGAGCACCGCCACAACGAAGACACACTCACATCCTCTCACTCTGACTCAGCAGTTAAACTAAAACGTCTGCTAAATGTAAAACATAACACTTGAAAACCACAAAAAAAAATATGTATATCACATTAGGCCTAAGTGGGCAGCAGTGGGCAGTGGGTTTGAGTTAGATCTTGTATCGACCAGCGCCCTGAGCAGCTCATGAGCTGGAAAAGCGCTATATAACGACAATGAAATAAATACACATTAAAAATATAAATAAACAATACACGCATACATTACTACTAAAGGTGATGGACCAGCACAAAATACATAACAAAACGTAAACTATTAAGTAGCGAAGAAAATAAACAATTCCCTACCCCACCCTTCACCTGCACCATGAGAGAGCTAGAGCATCCACCTCTGATTAACATAGAACCAAGAAACAAAAAGTCATTAATAATTACGATATTTATTTATTTGTTTACTTAAACGTTCTTATATTGTTGCTCAAGAGCTGCTCAAGTCGCTGGTCGAGACTGGATCTAACTCTAGACTGCTTGAACAATTCAAGCACTAAAAAGTATTTAAACGTCAAAGATAAGGCTGCAACAGGACAACATATATACAATTCTAAGAAAGAAAGTCGACCCTTCACCCACCCCTCCACCCCTAAGAGTGAGTGGCAACGGTTTGTGGCGTGGGGTGGGAGAGGGGTAGGGTCTATACACTACCGGCAAATAAAAACTATCACAAATGGGATACGATCATCTAGTCCATTGCGTTTTTCTGGCCCCCACGAGTTGTATATAAAAATTTTTTTTTTTTTACAGTTTCTCAGTGAACCCTGCCTTAAAGAACCGTCGATCACGGTACTTAAGAAAGATTTACCATGACAATGGCTATAACGGATGCCTAGACAGAACATTTTCCTGTCAGGAACCGAAATACGTTTTTCTCTCACAATTATTTTGAGGATTTGTCGGAACTTTTGATGAAATTTCGACCTTCTCCAAAACCTCTCGTGTGTAAGTCTTTATTTGCCGGTAGTGTACAAGTAGCCTACTTTAATTACGAGTGTATCAGTTCACAGACAGTTTATACATACGACTGCATAACAGGCATAATCATCACACAAAGCCAGGCTTGGCTCTGAAGTGATTGAACAACAAAAATAACAACAACATTCATTGACAGCAAGCAAAAAAAAAAAAAAAGGAAGCGTATAAAGCTGATGAATATAAATAAAATTAAACGTGTACTACTAAAACTAACAGTTTACAACAACAACAATTCAGAACCTACCTTTCGCCCATTTTTTCAATATCTTTGCAATTGCAAATATTTCACACACTCTTTGTTTAAAACAACAAACATAAATTGCGGGTTGTTGCTAAAAATGTAAACAGTATGAACCACTTAATTTAATGTTAATGGACTATGAACAACAATAGTTGCATCTACGATATAACCTTCTAGAACCAGAAAACAAACCGAAATGAAGCGGACTTGCAAACCTCTAAACATGTGAATTGACGGGATAATTCGGAAGCGCAAGCCTTTACCTGCGTGTCCTTCTTATTATACTCTGTATGAAACTGTATGAAAGCTGCATAATTATGAGGTACCCCAACGTTGACTGTACACGCACATCTCAAACCTTCCACAAAGGTAATTTCCAATGTCAACTTTCGAACACACATGAGCATGTGCCCAGAATAGACACATTCAAAGAATAGACGCATACAAAGAATGGACACACAAAGAATAGACACCTCTTCATAAGCCTGACAATGTCCTTCCTATCGTATCCTATCCCGTAACTCAAAGGTCGTTGGGGCACCACAGATGACCGTGTAACCAGCGTACTCCAAAATGACAGCTATTAAAGCTGGTCAGAGACAGAACCCGTAAAAAAAATGTTGGTAAGGTGTTTCATGGTAGGTGGATAAAATAGACCCTACGGTACCTACCCCACACACCAAAGACGCAATCTACAAGCCGACTGGTTCACTCTCAAATAGGGTCAAAGGTCACACGACTATGGAACCAATGTACCATGGACTCTATATATATATATTATATAGTGTCCATGAACGTACCGTTAAAAAACAGGGGAAATCACTCCCTGTCAGAACATAAATGGAAAATTCAAACTTCAGCGGTTGGTTTGAGCAACGCAAGCCCATTTTATTATTGTTTAATGTTATAACAATGCGAATTTTAGAGTAAACCCGTTTTCGTTAAAAGTAAACAAATATCGAATTGGGGCCTTTTAAGACTATGGACGTTTAGCTTGTTTGTTTTGTTAGTGTTTTGATGACGTACATGTCTGGATCTTGCATTTCTAGGCAAGGACACGTGACTTTTAAAAGTCTAACAGATGAAGCGTCTTACTTGGTAGACAGGCAGTTTGTGTAAAGCACAAGTGATAAAGGTGGCTCGTCTAAGGTGATGGACTGGAGTTTATTGATAGCATGTTGGATACAAAATCCTTATTAGCTGCTATCCTCCCTGGATAACCCTGCGTCTTTCTTGTTTCTCTATAGTGATATAGCGAGCGTTAATGTGGCCGAGTGGTCTAAGGCGGCACTAACTTACCTTGTCCACAGGCCAGAAACCAATGGCACCTGACAGGTGTGAGATCGATCCAGCATAGGGCTTTATGTTCCTCCGAATATTATTTACTTTCGACTCGGGCAACATCTCGAGGGTTTTCTCCGGGTATTCAATTTTGCTCCCCCCCCCCCCCCCCCCAGCAAAATTTCAACTAATATTAGGTAGGTTGGGGTTTGGGCGCGCCACAGGCCGCGACTACGCCTTCCCCAAGGGAGGCGGCCCAGAATGTCCCGATTAAATGTTACAATAAAGAGATTAAAAAAATTCAAATTAAAAAAAATGGTTATGTGATTCAGATATTAATGTACTGACAATAACTATCAATCATCACAATGTAATCACATATTTAGGTCTAATCACGTAATGTTTAACACGTATGGCTTTAAAGTGTACTTTCATTTTTAGGTCAAATGATCTACGCTTGTGCTTATTTTGTTTATCTGAGATAATAAAGATGCATTGTATTGTATTTTAGTGTAGTATACATATTGTAGTGTAGTGTAGTGTAGTGTAGTATAGTGTAGTGGAGTGTAGTGTAGTGTATTACAGTGTAGTGCAGTATACATATTGTATTGTAGTGTAGTATAAATATATTGTATTGTAGTGTAGTGTAGTATAGTGTAGTGGAGTGTAGTATAGTGTATTACAGTGTAGTGCAGTATACATATTGTATTGTAGTATACATATTGTATTGTAGTGTAGTATACATATTGTATTGTAGTGTAGTATACATATTGTATTGTAGTGTAGTATACATATTGTATTGTAGTGTAGTATAGTAGTGGAGTGTAGTGTAGTGTATTGCAGTGTAGTGCAGTGCATTTTATTTTATTTTTTATTTTTTTATTTTTACAACTTTATTACACCGAGGTGAAATTCGGGCACTTTCTTTTTCGAAAGTACAGCAGCCCCAAGTGAAGCGCTTTGCCCAAGGTACACGCTGGGTGTGTTCTTGTCACCGGCACTCACCCGTCTAGGACATAAGCGTCAGTATCTTTAAAGTCCGTTATGATGGAATGCATGCGACACAGACTAGACCTCGGTTTATACTCTCATCCGAAGGAGTGGGAAACGGGGGTAAAGTGTCTTTCCCAAAGACACAACACAATGCCCCGGCCTGGGCTCGAACTCGGGACCTTCAGATACGCAAGCCAACGCTATAACCACTCGACCACCACTGTGTACATATTGTATTGTATCACAGCACAGAGTGTTGGAGATTAAAAATCAGGTCAATTTAGGTATAGATTCCATCGTTAAGTAAATTACAACCATCACAATTGCTAGATACAGATATTATTCACAAATTTTGATCCTGTGCGCCATTCTGCTGATAATTCTCAAGACGTGTTATATTTATTTATTTATTCATTCATGTTTTGTTTTTGTAAAAAACTATTTGTTTGTTTGTCGTCCTTCAGAAACAAGAGTAATGTTAGTGGCATCATTATTATATTTTACTCTTGTTTTCACACTGCCACTTGCTCATCAGCACAAACTAAGAGTATTGTCTTATATTGCAATACCACCTGCAAACAAGAACTATAACCAGACGAGGCGCGCAGCACAGTCAGCGCAATAAAAATAGTAAATTTAAAGAGCAGACATATAATTATTATTATAGTAGAAGCTGTCTGGGTAAAGTAAATAGTAAAGTGACGTCACATAGACTTTTCGCTGTCCCCAAGGTACATGGTCGTTTCGGTGTGGGGGGCGGTAAATTTTTTTTTTTTTTTTTAATCAGTTTATAGTCCCCTCTCTTCCCGGTAAGGATTTTCAGAGAGGAGACTAAATTTTACAACAAATGATCCTATTTCTGTAACCACGTTCGTTAGCGCTAGCCAATCGAAAGGAGCACCGACCTGTGTGCTCCTTTCGATTGGCTAGCGCACCGACCTGAGACGAGTTGCGTAGAGAAAAAGGCGCCTTTTGTATGCCAATGCGCTCGGAGTGGTCTATGCATAGATACTCTAGTATCTATGGTCTATGCAACGACTTGGCAGAGCGCTTCCAAGATGGCGACGAAAAAGGCGAGGATGATGCCCGCGGTGCGCTCCGCTTCTGTTTGTATGTAGATTATAGTCACACGACACTTTCGCATATAGGTGACTACTGGACCGATTTATACTGACACCAGCGGGCCAGTTGTTGGTAAAGGGGAAAATAATATGATCACACGTTGACCAATCCGGGATTCGAACCAGCGACCTTTCGGTTACTAGCAAGACGCTCTTACCAACTGCCCCTCCTCCGCTTCTCCTTTTGGGCTGTCTTAGATACATAGACCATCACTTAGATACTAGCCATCGCATTACGGAAGTGACGTTGCGTATCTAAAAATAAGTTTTCGCGGAAAACTCCTTGGATACACAAAAATCAAGGGAGGTAATTCATTCCTTTCGCCCTTAGAGACTGTAAACAAACACACACTGTAGAGAGAGCTAAAATATAAGACAAAAACAAAAAAGAGGAAAATGAAGTTGTAAAGACAGCCCTTCTGCTTTTCCGCTCGGCCCCAAGAAACGGGTTTTTGTCCTGCGCACTGCGGGCACTTCTAAGCGCTTCGCCGTATGCAACTCGTCTCTGTAAACACTGGATGGCTCACTGTGTGACGTCACATAGACTTCTAGTACAGGGGAGTTCCCTAGGCTGGCTATTTTTAGCCGCACGGATAGCGTATTTCCGGCTGCTCTCCAGCGAGTCTGTGCGAGAAGCGATCCAGCTTATTGTTGTAAGTAACAGTAAAATTATACAGTTTTGTGAGTTGTAATGACTTTATGCGAATGCTTACAGATTATATGAATGTTCGTTTTCTGTAGTTAACGAGCTATAGATGATTTTTTGTTTGTTTGTTTGCTTGATTCCATTCATTGTAGTTGGTAGGATGGTATGGCACTTGAGTCTTACTGATAGATAATAGTGATGCCAAAGTTAGAATTGCTGATGGATTCTCTCTTTCTGGTTGACTTTTTATTTATGTATGTATTTATTTACAATTTATGTGTTTCAGGATGACTAGGAAGAATTGTTTGAAATGTCTCCAGCCCCGAAGAAATCATCAGTGGCACCAGTTAAAGTGTTAGTTCTGGTAAGTTTGAGTGTTTGCAGTAACAGCTTCTTGATTGTTGTTTTGTGGGTCAGACCATCTGCAAATATTTATTAACAGTCTTCATTTGAAATATGTAAAAGATGATGATAGTGAAGGTGGAATAGAACCAATAAATTATAAGAAAATATCAAAATAAAGTAACATGTGTACTGAACCTAGCATGCCACCTTATGCATAGAGAAAAGTAGTAAGTACACAAACCAAACACTTACCTTTAGATAAGAAGGTAGTCCATCAATGTTAGGATGGATCCATCTTTCAGATGAATACACTGCCCATTTGCATCAAAGCAACTCTTTTCAAAGTGTTGTGAACAGATCATAGACTAGAATAATTAATCGTTCACATTTACTGCAACTCAACAGCAGGTGTCATGAGACCTGATTTTTTAAAAAATAAATAATAACTTTCATGCTGTAGGAACAAATGTAAAAAAAAGAATTAATGCTTTAACTTCTTATAATTAATTTTTAAACTTATCTGTTAGTGTTACAATTTCTAAAAACATTTGCAGCATATGACAGATCCTTTGTCATCCACTGGAACTCCTTCACTTGGGATGTCAACATGTCAGTCTCAAACAAAGAATAAGAAGGTACTTATGAAAAAATGACACAAGGGTTTTCGACATTTTAATTTAACACCATTTATTTGTGTTCCTTCATATATTTACCACATTTGTCTGCTTGTTATGCCATCAACTCATTAGTTTCAAGAATGGTAAGTAAATAGTGTAACAGCAGAAATATTGACGACAAACATGTAGGAAATTAGCTTAGCGAAACAGAGATACCATCGAACGAAACTGGACATTAATACAACAGTTAGCTAACAAGCAGCACACACATGGCAAATTAACTTCCTTGAAACAGTCACACCGCCGATAGCTACCGATACCATCAACAGACTTAGCGACCAAGAATTTTAAATAGCATAGTTTAGTCAAAAACTAACCATAGCGTTGTCTTCGATTAAATAACTTACTCCACCATGAGACACTAAGTAGCTCACTCCAGCCAAAAGTTACCAAGATGATGTCACCAGTATTGGGCAGGCACCGCTTATCGTTATTGCATCTGTTCTCCACTCTATCCCTGACACTCCACTTGAAAGATAATTATGCGTGTCCAGTGACAAGAGAGCGGGGGAGGAACTATTCAAATTAGAACCATAATTCTGTAGATGTGAGATTAAAGAAAACGAGAGCTAAAAACGATTGGTCTGAAGACTACTAGGGACTTTTGCATATCGTTGGGGACCAAATCTCAGCTGGTTAGTCGCAAAAGAAATACCAAGCTGTGAGGGTCGACCAAAGGAACAAACTGCAGTGTTCGTCTATCTCCATCTCCTCAAGAGAGTGCTAGAGACATAAAAGACGATTTCACGAGTCCCAGAGTCCACAAGTCGGACCTGGGATCATAAAGGTTTGTGGAGACGAACGCCTGACCGTCGCTCCCGTGACGCCAAAGGAGAACTACCACGATTCTACCTGGCCACGTCCGGACCCCACAGCTTCAAGAGCGACCCGACTTACCGTAGATAAGTCACCCGCAAATGGACTGAGTCATACCCTCGAGAGACTAGAACATTAGAAACTTACGAACAGTGAAAATCGTAACCGCTGGTAGCAAATGACGAAAGAAACCTGTTAACACACTTGTCCCGCACGTTGAACTATGTTACTTATTAATTTACCGGTTAATACAGAAATGTTAAACTTTGTGTTGAATATATAAAAGTGAAATTACATACATACGACTGGTGTCATTCTATTTGTATTGTTGTGTAGTTATTAGCTTTCTTCTCTCGAGACATAATAATCTAGTCTTTTGATTAGTCATCAGCGGTTCTCAAGTTGAGCCAAATGATACTAAAATTCCCGAGAACAAATATAAATTTTATGTGACCAAAGTGCCGTGATCTGTCTCTCACACAACTTTAGGAATTCTGGTAAAAGAACGATCGATAGGGGTAGCACATCGCCCATCTATCATTAAGTCTTACCCCCTAGTAAGATAAACGTATCTTCCCCAGAATATCATCACAAATAGGCCACTAGCAAAAGTGAACACAAAGATAGTTTTGAATTTGCTGATAATGATATCACTGTTTTTAAGCAAGTATGTCCACTACTAGAATATTAATAGTTTACATTTCCCGCAACTCAACACAGGTTTTCATTGTGTCATGATACCATATTTTTTTTATTATAAATAATAACTTTCATGCTGTGGGAGCAAATGTAAAAAAAAGCATGAATGGCTAGCTCTGTATGAAGCCAATGTGCCGCCATATTGGAACTCGTATTCTAGTTTACTTTCGCTATTGTCGCTAGCAGGCATGAGGCAGTCTATGCTCTGTAATTCCAGGTCAATTACTGAATTATTCTTGCACTTTGAAAGAATTACGATAAAATGTCATGCAACAACATAGGTTTAGAGTTGACTATCACGAACTAAATGATTTACGGATTTTGAGATCGTCACATTGGCACTACGATCAAGCTAAAATTAAAATTTTTGTTCATGTGGGCTGTTTTTATCTAAACGTCATCTATTAAAGTAGCCCTTGGACTAACTAAAAGACATATTTGATATGATGATGATAATCATTATTGTCAGGGTGGCGACGTGGTGATCGTCCTTAACGCTGATGCAATAGGACGTTAAGCTCCGTTGTTCCTCCTCCAGTCAGCTCATTTGCATACTATATCAACTGCTGTTATCTGAATAAAATATTGGGGTTAATTGTAGTGAATGCTTGTTATTGTTAATTTGATGTTTTGTTATTTTCTTTTCATTTTAGAACATGGGAACTTTTTTCAAGATAAGTCCTTGTTTCTAATACACAGCATATGTATGTGTGTGTTGTAAAGTGCTAAGGAAAAAAAAGCTCGTTTTGAGGAGCAAGTTTCAAAATAAGATCCGAACAACTATAGAACAATCAAACCACATAGAGATGATAGAATGAGTAGAGAATGAGGACAGCAAAGAGGAGATCGCCCAATTTAGGTTGGTTGTAATGTCAATGCTAATTGAAAATTGTATAGAGGAACACAATACCATGTGAACAAAGACATTACATTACATTATTAATGCTTTAGGTCCAGCGGACTCTTCCGAGCCAAATCAGGACCGGACAACCCCTGATCCGCATAAAAGATCTGCTGAAACAACCCTAGTGGTAAAACCGAAAGCTCCCCACCAGCCAGTCACTTTACAATAAAGACATCCCACGCAGGGGACGGCTGAGGCTTCACCCCAACTTATCGAACCCCCGTTTACAAAAACAAAATAGAATACAAACATCATTATAAATTATCAACAAAACACATACATATAAAATGCCTACATTGCTAAATAATAAAATCATAGGAAGCCCTAGTGACCACCTGGCAGAAAGCGTCCAATATTCCCAAGCTGATCCAACAGACCTCATACACAAATAAGGAGTCTTGTCCCGGAAGAGTTTTCAAGAAAAAAGGTAGGCGACTGGTCTAGCGAAGAAGAAGATAATATAGCAGATTGATAGAACAGAGCAGGAATGAGAAAGAGCAAATGAGAAAGACAGCAACAGTGGGAATTTAAAGCACTAAATTTCCAGAAAGTGGGGATACTATTTATACTGAAACCCCTGGCACCCCAACGGGGGTGTGAACAAAGACACTATACTTACAAACAAGTCTGAACAAAAATGAATGTGTGCAAGGTTAGAAAATTTTATTCATTGTAAGAACCCTGTACTCAACAATTCCACCCCGTCAGCAAACGTGTTCACAATAATTACATCTGTGTACATGTCCCTATCGCCAAATACTGTTGCCTTTTTTAACCAAGATAGCAAAATTCAACACAATTGTACAAAATACACAACAGCAGTTCCTATCACAAATATTTATTTAACATCATCATGTCATTCAGACCTTTGCTAATTAAGTTTTAATTGTAAATGATGTTTAAAGAACAAACACTTTCTGTTTATAGGTACATAAGTTTAAATGGCCACACTGTTTAATTTGGGTGAAAACGGGGTTATTAAAAAATTGGATCTGTCATTAAACAATGATAATGCGAACCAACTGCTAAAAGTTTGAATTTTCTATTTCTGTTCTGACATGGAGTTATTTTCCCTATACCATACGCTCTTACAAGATACAAAGTGACCAGTGATCACACAAGGAAGGTATTTAATGTTGCAGCATCATAAAAGGAGTACAAATAAAACAGGGTGACAGCACATGCAATATAGGATTACAAGATTTAACATTACATATTAACTGTACAAGGCAATACAACATTAAACAATTAAAATAATATCTTTTTTTTCCACAAGTTTTTATTTCACCTCTTTCATTCTTCCATTCCACAGTTTCTTCAGACTCAAGGTAACAAAAATTCAACTATCTCATCCCTCAATATATCATACATTACAATAAAGCGATATCACTATGGCAGTTATTTATATGATGATAATGATTAACTGAGGATAATAATAAAATGAAATATGATATAAGAGGCCGTTTTTGTATATATTATTAGTGAACTTTTATAATACTACATTCACACCCACACAAATACAAAGTGAACACAACCGAAGTACTTCAAATGAAGATAAACTCACACATTTGTAACCGATAAATCCCAACTAACATAAACAAGAACAGGCAAATCATAATTGGAAAGAAAAGGTAAAAGATCCTCTGAGGGAATTTACAACAAATAACTGGTGTTGCCATAATAAGACACAAATATAAAGAAATACTCAGCTATGACAATATCTCATTCAGTAAAGTGAAAGAAAATTAAAAATATGATGCAATTAATAATAATAATGATGATAATAATAATAATAATAATGATAAAACAATAATTATATATTAGCATTATTACCAACAGGTTCACTTAAATATTCTCAGATACAAATCTTTAATTAAGACAAAAAAAAACAAAATTACAAAACATAATAAATTAAAATTTAAAAAAAAAAAGAATAAAATAAATATTAAAAAAAAATAAAATAAATAAATAAAATAAAATTCAATAATAAATCTAGTAAGGGGAACACTTGAAACAAACCATGACATTGTTTTTGCGCTTTGTGTAATTTACTAATTAGTTACAAATGTATACCACTACAACTGCATCATTTAAAGCTGTAATGTTGTGCCTTTTTCTCTCCTTATGAATCAAGATGTTGGGTCAAGGCAATGTTTTGCTTCATGAAATGCTCAGTTAGCCTGATTTTATTCTTGTATTGTTAGGGTTGTTGCTTTCATTTTGGAGAAAAGTAGAAAAATAGCTGAATGTTTATGTGAGGTTGCTTTATTGTAGTTTGTTGGCTACTTATAAACTATACACCATTTGCTGTTACTAGCCTTTTACCCGAGATAGGAAATGTCATATTTTGCCAATTTAAAGTATGTGTTATACATGTCAATAAAGCAGCACACACACACACACACACACACGCACACACCCACACACACACACACACACACAGAGTGACCATACACTAAAATGAGAGATCTATAGAAAATCACACAGGTACATATACCAGGCATATTTTTAAAACGCATGTTATTGAGTATTCATTTTTAAAAAAAATGTATTCCAGCATTTCATTGATGGGGGACCTAGTGAGCTTCACCCCTACCCAATACCTGCAGATGGGTCTTCTGTCCACAAAGCCAGGAGACCACAAGCAAAAAGAAGATACATTCCATGTCCTACAGATTCTGCAAATTCTAAACAAACCAAACGACACCACAAAGATTAAATGTAAGTTGTACTGTTACCAAATATTTTTTGGTGTAAGTGTTTGTTTTTTTCCATAATCGTGGTATTAAAACTTACATTTAACACACAACAGAAACTTGTCCAAATGTACTTGACATATTTGAACTTTTATTTTTCCCCTGATATATCATACACTATTTTTTTTGTCTTTTTCTGTACTTGGGAATAATAGACACTAACAATAACAGTTTCCATGATTCATGTACTTGAAAATAATAGACACTAACAATAACAGTTTCAATGGTCACCATGCTTGAATAATCAACACAAAACATTCTGCCCTTGCCAAGAAATGTGATTATTGTCAGTCATTCCCACAATTTAATAATCATCACAAAGCAAGTTAAACATTCTGTTCATGTCAAGAAATAAGACTACATGTATTGTCAATCATTCCCACAATTTATTAAACATCACAAAGCAAGTTAAACATTCTGTTCATGTCAAGAAATAAGACTACCTGTAGTGTCAATCATTCCCACAATTTAATAATCATCACAAATCAAGTTCGACATTCTATTCATGTCAAGAAATGTGACTAGTGTCAAAGTAATAACCATCTCAAAGCAATATGAACAAAAGCAAGTTAAAAACATTCCATTAGCATAAAGAAATAATTATGGCTTATTTCATTCACAGTGTAATAATCATCACAAACTGACAAAGCAGGTTAAAAATTCTGTTTATGTCAAAGGTGTGTTTTGTTTTATTCCGAATTGAATATTAATCTCAAAGCAAGTTAACCATTTGGTCTATGTCAAGAAATATGACTTAACACTGTCACTGATTTTTTTTTCTCCAGAATATTTCAAGATGCCACAGAAAACATCAACATGGCAGATCAGAATTAACCAGAAAACATCAACACAGCAGAACAGAATGACCCAGAAAACATCAACAGAGCAGAACAGAATGACAACACAATTACAACAGCTGCAGAAAAAGGTACAGTACATTACATCTTAGTGTAATCATAATCATAATATCTCATTTTGAAACTGACTATTGTGAATTGACTGGTTATGACTAGTCTTATATGGAGATAATATCACTTTGGAAACATGGTACATGTATATATAGAGATACTGCTTGAACCCCTATATGACATCTATGTTACACAAACTGCATACTTTCTACAGAGACCATGTTTGGTCTATGAGTGGCTGTGATTTTTTTTCCCCAAGATATGGTCTGACATGGTCTCTGTAGAAAGTAGACAGCTTGTCAAGCTTTTTTGTTATAAAGGGAATGTCAGGCATGATGCGCTGGGTGTGCAGGTCTCTTTGAGTATAGACCACAAAATCACAGAAATCACACCCAGTGATCATTAGCTGCCCCTGCACCTGTGCGTAGTATGCATGTGTTGTTTTTAACTGCACTACATTGCTTGCATTGACATGTAGGCAAAAATCTGGGAGCTGGCATGCTTCTAAAATTGAGGAGTTTCTACTTGAGTAGGGATATTTCACTTCTAGGATGCCCGTTTCCCCATTGTCACAAACCTTGCCATCAGGGCTTGCGCCAAGATATGGGAATTCTGGATTTATGACAATCCCACACTTGTGTAGGTGCCTTTCTGGGTGTTTGTCGAGATACTTTGCCTTGGCGGTATCTTCATGCCTGCTACCATAAGTAGTAGCAGGTGCTGAGAAGGCAGTTGGAGAAAAGATGCTGTCCAGGAATTTTTCTGTTATTTGGGCATTCCTGATCTGTCATCAGCACCCGGTGGAAGTTGGATGCTGTCAGGCGTTCCTGCCTGGCAGCTACCCACACTTTGGAGGCTGCTTGGTCTCGTGTGAGTTCCTCCAGCTGTGTGGGAGATCTGCAGGGACACAAGGTTTGCAGTATGGCGAATTCAGCAGGCAGGCTGATAGGTGATGGCTTGGTCACTATCATGTTTCCGCATTTCTGTTGGGTAACCGGCCTCAATTGAGGTTTCAAGTTCCGTGTCTGTAACAAAGTATTAATAGTTTATAAAGCTGCTGCAATAGTAATATAAACCTTTTTGTTTGTTTAACATGGTTGGATGAACACGCCTATGCTGCAACACCAGACAGCTTGACAGAGAAAAGTTAGAGTCTGATCAAAGAAAATCTTAGTCTCCAAAGTGAAAATTTTAGTTTGAAACAAGAGGGTTCAGATCTTAGAGACAAAATAAATGTTCTGGAAGCAGAGCTTGCGCACCTGAAAAAGAAGTCAACAACAAGATCTACCCAAACACACCCTTTACCAAATGAAGTTTTTGGGGTGGCTGCTGTGAGAAGGAAAAAAAAGACTGAGGATTCTCTTTTTCAGTTCTACACCGGGCTAACTTACATAAGGTTCACGGCTTTGTTATCTTTTCTTGTACCTAAAGGCCAGCCATTTAAGTATGCAGAAAACTGGTCAGATTTTAAACATCTAGAGTAAGAAGATGGGCTTTTTCTGACACTTAGTCGTTTGAGACAAAACTTTGCTCTTGTTGATCTTGCTGTCAGATTTGGAATGTCTTCCCAGTGAGCAGGCATTGTGTTTTCATCTTGGTTGCAGTTGTTGTATACAAAACTGGGACAGTTATCTATCTGGCCTCATATACAAGCTATTCTTGACAATGCACCATGTTCATGCCGAAAAGAGTTTCCAAGCACTATTGTAATATTAGATGCCACTGAAGTAAAAACTCAGGCTCCATGGGCTCATGGCACTCAAAGCCAATTGTACAGTGAATATAAGTCTAGTACCACTTTCAAAGGTCTTATAGGTTGTGCACCATCTGGTGCACTAATTTTTGCATCAGAGCTATACACTGGGTCTATTTCTGATAAAGCTATCTGTCAAGAAAGTGGCTTTTATGAACTGATTCAGAGGCTCAAATCTGTTGGCTACATCATTGATGGTGATGCAAGACATTCATGGATGATTTCAGGCGTCAAACAAAAACGACAAGAAAGGAAAAGAGCTTGCGAAAGCAACTAAAGAGAAAGTCATGTGTGGAGTGAATCAATGTTTGTAAGGACCTGAGTTTTATACGCATTAAGGTTGACATCACATTCTCTTTTTTAAAATGTTCTTGTAACAATGCAAATTATTCAATGTCATCTTTGTGTGGTAAAGTTTTTCTGAATCATATGCCTTGAGCTTTTGCATCCTATTTAGTATGAATTGTGAGCTATGTGTGAGAATGCAAGAAGAAATGAAGACAACCAAGAACACAAGACTCCAAATTCAATTGCAAAGATTATATATAATTATTGCAAAAAAACACATGCAAAATACGGTACAGTAATAATAATAACAACATATTGGAAAGCGCAAGTACAATCTAAAAGGTTGCTCTGAGCGCTGGCACGCATTCATACACTCGTGATTAAACATTTCTTACAAAATACAAGCATAAAATGAATAAACATGAATGTACAAATTATACCAAATAAAAAAACACAAACATAATAATTCGATTGTACACAACCAAAATGGAAAAAATAAGTTTAGGATAGGGGGTAAAAAATATGGTATGTTGGGATACCGTAAACAGATTTTTGTGTTTTTTTCCCCTAAGCAATACACACAAACCAACACAGATGTACGCAGTCAGACGCGTCATTGTTGTTATATATACAGCACTTGCCATGCCATCTCAATTAAGGCTGCTCAAGACGGTGGTCAGCTCAAGGTGCCCACTTTTGCTGCAAGCCTGCGCACCGACGCCACATACGGCCTGAACCGACCGATGCATGCTGGGTGTGTTGGTGTCACTGACCCGTCTAGGACATCAGCGTCAGGATCTTTTAATTCCTAGTTTAGATGTAAAGTGCATGTGTACTCAGACTAGACCTCGGTTTATACTCTCATCCGAAAGAGTGGGATCACTGCACCTGACCAGGGCGTCAGGATCAAGTTACCCACTGACTTCAAAACTTGGCAGACACCCATCCAAGTACTAACTGAAGTCGACATTGTTTAACCTGAGATTGCAAAGCAGCACTCTACCAATCTGCTACAGCTTCACTGTTTATTGTAACTAACATAATTATATCCACTTGTTGATGCCATTATAACACACACACACAAAGTCTTAAAAAATACACGTAAAACTACTCCATTTCAAGTTATGCTTAAAATGAAATAAAGTTTCATAGTAATAATTTCTGGGAAAAGTAATGCAACACAAAAAAAAAATAGTCTGCTTACGGTAACATGTAGGCCAAAAAAATAGGGTCGGTAGGTACTTTTTTTTCTTCATCCCCCCCCCCCCCCCCCTTATTCACCAAGACTGCTGGTTAAGTGCAAAAAGTTTGTTTTTGGCTTCAATTTTTTTTCTCAACAATAATAGGAAAAAAATTTTGAGAGTTGGGGGAAGAGCCTGAAGGGGGGGGGGGGGGGGGGGGATGGTGTAAAGAATAGGTTCCATCAGGATGCCGTAAACTGACCATATTTTTCTTTGGCCTTACACTACAGTTACACCCATTGGCATTAAATGAATCAAAATAGATTGGTACTTTTGCATTTTAACCATGTTTAGATCATCACAAATAGAACAAGGGGCAAACATTACTTGGTTTAATTCTTAGTTAAACAATCATTGATCACATTTGTTAAAAACATTAATTATTATTTTTTTCAAAGTAATAATAAACTAAAGTAATATCTAATAATAATAATTTTAAAAAATGCAACAATAACAAAAATAATCTTTAACATACTTTGAGCTTCATTAATTTAATCCAAGTTTATAAATTAATCTAGCCACTGTTCTTGAACAGCTAATGCACTTAATGTTATTAATCCCTGTATTATTCAATTTAATATTTTTTTCTTTTAAATTCTAAAGAAAAAGAGCAAGACCAGATGTGATGAAAAAGCCTAAGCACAAGTGGAAGCCCAATTACCACATGAAAAATCCATGAAAATCAGCATTAAGGTCTCAATTGTAAAATTTTACAAAGTCTTCACAGGAGGGTAAATTTACTGATTATAACTCTTAAGAATGAAATATTTCAAAGGATTAGGTCTTCTTTGAGACAAAGTCTTATTCAAGTTATTGCGCTTTACTTGCGCTTTATTTTCTTCATTGGACTGATGCTGATGGCTATGTCCATGTCACTTTTCCTAGTTACATTCCCCCTTGGCTGAAAGGTGTGTGCAAGTTGGCACTGCAAGGTCTCTCTGCTTCCTCAGTTTGTTTTCATTGTATCCAAACATCCACAAATTCGGGTTCTCACATCTGCGACCAAGGCCTCGCTGCCGTCCAAAATGCTGCTCAATTGGATCCTGGCAAAACCGGTTGCTGAGAACATACTCAACCCCACTGTTTAGCAGGAAGCGAGTGGCCTCTGGAAAGGCCTTCAGGGTCATGCAAAGGCCTTTGAATGTCTGGGGAGTGAGGAACATTTTGTTTCTTTCAGTCTGGCTGAAATCTCCTGGCCGTCTTTGAACGGAATCCTTCCACGACAACAAGAAGCCTAGGAACTCTTCCAGAAAGTCAAACCTGGTGTCCTGCACATCACGGTAAGGCGCAAGATTTGGTTTCCGTTTTTGTGTAGCTTCAGTCACACAACGAACGTTTAGACAGTCAAAGAACTGGTCCATCAGTAAAATCAACTTAACCGTTTCTCTGCACTCAGGACCGCCCAATTCTATCATCAACTTCCCCACTCGCTCGCTGAGAACCTGGGCAGCCAGTCGCACATTCATCACAGACTGTGGAGTCAAATGTACGTGGTCTGCAGTCAAGCGTGTCCTGCGGAGAACCTGTTCAGCATCACTGTGGTACAAATCCACAATATGTTTCCAAAGCACATCCTGTCCATTGAGCCACATGTAGCGCATATTTCTGCCCGAGCCGGAGCTGCTGATGTTGTTTCTCACAGTTTTCACCAGATGAGGAACATCCGAAAAGAAAAAAATGTCTCTGTCGGAGGAAAACAGGTTTGTTGTCTTGTAGCATACAGCATTGCCAGTGCCATGAAGGTCATAAAGTCGCTGGTTAGGGGAGGCTTTATCGCTTGTTGAAGCAATGACCTTCAACTGACATGTTATCTCCAGGAAACCAACTGCTTTCCAAAACAGCTGGTACAGAACATCTGCAGTTATGGTGCGTGTCCCAAAGAAACCCAGACTCGTGCTCAGGCTGGTGTTCACTCCCACAACGTAGAACACAAGGACATGGGTGACCAAGTTTGCTTGCCCTCCATCATTTGTGACGAAGCCAACAAGTTCACCTGATCTGCGATCGAAAACTAAGTCTGACTTGATGATCATTTCATCATGAAGAAGTATCACAAATCTGTCATGACCTTTGTAATGTTTTGTTGATTTAGAAATCGAGTCGAGGACATCACGTCGAAATCCAGCTTTAGGATGATATACATTCGTGTAATCACGCAAAGTTGATTCTCCAGGTAAGCGTAGAACATCCAATCTTGTTTTATTATGTGACCACTTATGTTTTGTTTAAGCTTAATTTGGTTTATTTATTAATTTATGTATACAGTATGTGCAGCTACCACTGTGCGAATCTTCAGGGAAGATTGATCCAAAGTCTACTCAGACTCCTCCTGTTTCTTCTGGAAGAGGAAGTAAATAGTCAAAATTTTCTTTATACATATATTAATCCATCAGGCAGTGCCTGTATTTGTTCCAATTTATGGTCACTATCCATGAGAATTTATTTTGCACCTGTCAGGGTCCCTACTTGTTTATGTATTTATTAGCTATTAATGTGTGCTTTTTAATTCAGTTTGATTGAATGAATGAATGAATAATTTATAAAGCGCGTAAATATCTCCACGCCGACGGGCATGATCGCAGCGCTGGTGGGAGGGAGGTGGATAAACACACACACACACACACACACACACACAGTGGCGGGAAGGGTGCATACATCATAACTTAACATTTTAACTTCTTCACTATCGCTCAACACATTCTAGCAGGCAGACCAGTCAATTAACATTTATGCAAAACTTTCACGCAATGACTTATGAAATTGGGATGAGATCAGATAATTATACATCCAGATTAGCAAGAAGAGAAGAAATGTGTTTTCAAGTTTCTGCGAAATGCACCGACAGAGTCTGCTCTCTTTATATGTTTTCAGAATGTGCAGCCACCACTTCCCTATCTGAATGTTCAACTCAGATCCAGATTGTGTCACAGCTTACATCATCTAGTCTTGCTCCTTCTGCCATAGAAGGTAATATATCAAATAAGTTACCCACTTTTTGTTTGTGTAAGTGGGGGTGGAAAGAGGTAGGGCAGTGTGTGTAAATGTATTTACTTGTTTATTTCAGGGGTGGGAATTGTCCGCCATTTGGCGGATTTCCGCCATTTAAAAAAATCCCATCCGCCAAAAACAATAATGCTTCCGCCAAAAAATTTTAAAAAAAAATTTACACTATTGCGGTGTTTAGACACAGCGCAACAGAAGTCTCACCGGAAGTGAGAGGTCGAGGTCGTTGTACTTAATCACCGCCATCATGTCTTTAAAGGCTATGATTGTACAGCGTGGTGAAACTTTTCAAGAAGGTTTTGGCGTCAAAAACAAATGGAGGTGGGATTGGTTGGAGTACGAAGTCAATGATGATCGGCTCAGCCTATTTATTCGCAAGCTGAAGAAGCCAGGCACAGCATACTACAGTTTGTGATATTAACTACAGTGCACGTGGGAGGTTGCCGCCGTTGCTTGAAGGTGCTGAGATTGATGCATGGTGGGCTACACTTTGTACTGAGAGGTATCCCCTGCTGACCAAAGTAGCGAAAGCTGCTCTGAGCTGTTTTCATGGACCCATTGTGGAGTCTTCCTTCAGTCTCATGTCGTATATAATAAACAAACACAACACTGCGATTGACATTGAGACCTTCTCCGCAACCCAAACTGTGAAGTATGCCCTGCAAGCAGAAACCAAGAATGCTGTGGAGTATTTCCAGAAGAGGGACCCACTGAAAGAGCCAGTTGACAAAACACTTATGGTGAAAATGAGAACTGCTTGGAAGGAGAATGAGAAAAGGAAAGAAAGCAACAATCAGAAACTGAAAAAGCTCACTAATGGACTTGGCATTGATCCGAAGAAAGTCACAAGAAAGAGGAAGGCAAATGAAGACACTGGCTCTAAAGCCAAGAGAGCTAGAGAACAACATGAGGAGTCTGTGGCTACAACCTCTGGGGATGGTGGGAAAGATGTTGAAGAACTTGAACCTGTCTTTCAAAGAGCAAGTGCCATCAAGAAGAATGTGTCTGTTTCCAAACAGTCCTCCATCAAGGGGTTTTTCAAGAGTGTTCATGACTTGTGTAGATCTGCTGTGTGTCCTAGCATGAAACAGACTTTATAGGTCTTCTTTTGTCTTCTTTGTGTGTACTGACTTGAACATTTGGTGCATTCAGAAGAGTTAGAACTAGTATTGAATGGTGCTCATTCAGTCCTTGTGCCTTGGGAATGCTGTTCAGGTAATTTTTTAAATATTTATCCTCCTAGGCAAATCTGGAAATATATTTTTTCTTTTTCTTTGGTTGTTTTAGCTGAAGAGCAAGTTGGAATGTCATTGCTTGCCATATTGATGTTGGAGCTATGTTTAGTTTTGACAGCTGATATTCAGATGTTGAATATACAGCTGTGTACATGTTCAGCTACTATGTACAAATTTTGTGTGTGTGTGTACAGCTCTCTCTCTCTCTCTCTCTCTCTCTCTCTCTCTCTCTCTCTCTCTCTCTCTCTCTCTCTCTCTCTCTCTCTCACATAATCACTGTACATGTATACAGTTATATACAAAAATCCTTTTTGAATTTATGTTATTTTCTTTATGCAACGTGTCTGTTAGTTGTACATTGTTTATCAGCACTACATCACAGCATTATATTCTTTGGTCATTCAAACAAAAAGCACAAGAAAAAAAGACAAAAAAGAATGTTTTTCATACTTCAAAACTACTTACATTTTGCAATCAGAATACGCCAGATTGCACAAATTTTGTTCTTGATTTTGAAAATTTTCCAGGGGGGCATGCCCCCGGACCCTTCTAGTTTCCTTCATTTTTCACTTCAGCAATTCCCACCCCTGTTATTTATTGTGTGTGTGTATGCGTGTGTGCGTGTGTCTGCTTGTTTATTGTTATATGCTTGCACATAGTTATTACCTTTAAAATTAGTTTGCACTTTATTTGTGGTCCTCTTTCAAACTCACTCCCCATGTTGTGTCATTTAAATTTAGGGAATTTAATTATTCACAGTGAATGATCCTATTCTTTTTTTTTTGTTTTTGTAGGACCTAAACTGTGTCTGCCAGGATGCTGGGAAGAAACCCTACCAAAGGAAGACCACATCTGGGTTTCCAAGGCACTGTTTAAAACAACCAACAAGGGGTTTGTAGGACCTAAACTGTGTCTGCCAGGATGCTGGGAAGAAACCCTACCAAAGGAAGACCACATCTGGGTTTCCAAGGCACTGTTTAAAACAACCAACAAGGGGTTTGTAGGACCTAAACTGTGTCTGCCAGGATGCTGGGAAGAAACCCTACCAAAGGAAGACCACATCTGGGTTTCCAAGGCACTGTTTAAAACAACCAACAAGGGGTTTGCTTCTCTTGATATTTCTGCAGTAAAAGGACTCTGGCATATCCACCACAACCAGTTCTCCGCACCAGCTTGCCTGTCATGAGAACCTACTTCTCTAGTCCCCTCTTCATTTGGATGCCCCGACAACTCTGGAGAATGGTACTGAGGTGCCCCCATTTCTTTGAGGGTCACTGGCGCATGCACCAAGTTCTTCCCCACCGGCTGGTGGGCCCTGGAGTGGTGATTGACGTCACAGACAAGGTCAAAGGCAATGTCTACTATGCCGTCACTCTTCAGGACATTCAGGTAGCTGATGATGATGATGATGCTCGAAAGTCGTTGGGGCACCACATATGATCGTTTAACCATCGTACTTCATCTTTCTCTTTCCTTAGCAGCCCTCGTGGATTCACTCAGTGTCAAGCCAGTCCATTCTCGAATGTTGTACTACCATCTCTTTTTCTATCTGCCTCTTCTTCTGCCTCTTCTTCTGCCTCCTTGCATCGTGGCTTGCAGGATTGTCTTTGCAAGACCCGATACTATAGGAGTTTCCGTTTCTTCACCTCTGTGAGCATCTCATCCTGTTGTCCAAAGTCTTGTGTGACGATCTGGTGATGTGCTGGGTATAGGAAATGCCCAGACGTCTTCTGCAGCACCTCATCTGCATGCTTTGTATTCTTCGTTAGAGATTTGCTGTGATGGTCTATGTTTCGCTTTGCTTCGAAGATACTTTTTTTAAGCCTATTATCTTCCTCCTCCGCATCCTCATCATCATCATCGTCGTCGTCGTCGTCGTCTTCATTAACATCAACATAATCTCATCGTCGTCGTTCTTCTCGTCTTCGTCCTCCTTATTATCATCATTGTCGTCTTCGTCGTCGTCATTCTCCTACTTTTCGTCGTCGTCCCCATCTTTACCTTTATCATCATCATAATCATCATCATCATCAACAACAACAACAACAACAACAACAACAACAACAACAACATCATCATCATCATCATCTCCGTCTTCCTCCTCCTGGACCCTGTAAGCAATAACTAACTTCTCCTTGTCCATTATCATCATCGCCCTATTTATCTCCGTTTGGCTGGTGCGCAGGGTTCAGTGTTCAGGCTGCCAAATTCCTGGCCACGGAAAGAGTGATTATCGCCCTTGGTGGGGACTCTCCTTCTCAAGATCCGGGCGCCACACGCGACTTTGCCGTGCACAAAGTAAGTCATAAAATGAAAATTATTGGCTTGTTCTTATACAGCACCGTTACCTATATAGATGCTACTCAAGGCGCTGATGTCACTTGATTTTATTTCGTGTATGTTATTTCATGCTATTTTAGTTTAGTTTATTTTGCTGATCCTTGTGTAACATGCGACTTTGCTGTGCACGTGTAGAAAGTATTCCAGTTACGATTTGTATTATGACTATTGATATCATATGATTGTTGTTGTTGTTCTTCTTCTTCTTCTTCTTCTTCTTCTTCTTCTTCTTCTTCTTCTTCTTCTTCTTCTTCTTCTTGTTAAGCCTCCTTCGAAAGAAATACTTTTTATGAACACCTCGCAACAGAGACTAGCCGAGGTTTAACGTTAAGCTCATTGGCTAAGTGTCTGCTAGTCAGTGTGTATGCTTCTATACGTTGTGTTACTTTGCAGACGATGTTGGGTAAGAACATTCTGCTGCTGGAGAACGTGGCCAACGTGGACCGGCTTCCCCCTGTAGGGACCACCATCGTCCTGGGCGCACTCAACATCTACGACGGCAGCGGCGCTCCCATGCGAGTCCTGGCTCTGGTGGATTTGAACTGCGGCACTTGGGGCACCGGCGGAGCGATGAGCAGTAGGTCGTCGTCGTCTATTTTCTTCTCCTTCGCCTTGGCGAGCTTGATAGTCTCTGCCGTGTTGAAGATAGTGGGGTAGTTTGTTTTTTGTTGTTGTTGCAGTAGATTATTATTATTATTATTATTATTATTATTATTATTATTATTATTATTATTATTATTATTATTATTATTATTATTATTATTATTATGAGAAAAGAATCATTTGATTCCTAACCACTAAAGCGCAGAGACTTTTATGTACTCGCATCGTAGTTTATGAGAGAATCATGTACATGAAATAAAATAATTGTAGCTTTGTTATGGGTTTGAGTTTGCTATTCTGGTTGTTCTTGCTCTAGTTCTTTCTTGTTCTTTCTTTTTGTGTTGTTCTTCTTCTGGTTGTACTACTACTACTACTACTACTACTACTACTACTACTACTACTACTACTACTACTACTACTACTACTACTAGGCCTACTAACTAACCAATAAGCCAACCAACTTTTATTTTTTTCTTTCTCCTGATTCTGCTTCTTTTTTTCATGCGCTTTTACTACCACTACTAACTAACTACTAACTAACCAACTAACTAACCAACTAACTAACCAACCAACTTAATTTTCTTATTTCTCATGATTCTGCTTTTTTATGCTGCTACTACTACTACTGTTACTACTACTACTGCTACTATTTCTACTTCTACTACTAGTATTAAGGTTACTACTACCTACTACCACTACCTAACTAACTAACTAACCAACTTTCTTTAATTTATTTCCTTCCTTTTCCAAATCCTGCTTCTTTTTTTTTCATGCTTTATAAACATTGCCTTCTGTCCGTCCTTTCTTCTTTCCATTGTTTTATTCTTTCTTCCATTCCTCCTTTACTTTCTTTTCTCTCAGCTCCGGATTATTCATTCCTTCTTTTGTTCTTCGGACAACTTGAGTTAGATCTTCTTGAGCGGGGGTAGCGCTGTATGAGAATAATAATGACAACAAATAAATAGCTAATTGTGGTTGCACATATGTACATATGTGTAGAAAAAAAGAAAGAAGAAGGAAAGCAGGCAATCCTACTAAATGATAATGAGGTTTAGTCACATGTAGGGTAAATAGCTAATTGTGGTAGGCTTATTTATGTTTTACACGTACCTCACAAGCGGACCACCCCATATTTTAGTAATCAGAATTAGTCAGTTACCTTGAACAATGACTACATTAGCCATACATTCAATAAATACACATATAGGCCTCTGGTCCAGTTGTTCCTACAAGCTTACTCTGTTTTTGCAAGGATAGCAAACTTAATGTAAGCGTAACTACTAACAAAAAAGAATGATTTAATTTCTGAGGTTAATTACCCATTTTAATGATGTAATCCGTTATTATATTATCGACGTGGATATACAAAGATGAACAAAATAACGTTTATTCCTTTCCCCCCCCCCCCCCCTCCCCTTCACCCAGTAGGTTAGAAGGCTAAAAACCCCAGCATCTATAACTTAACTGGACATTCAAACATATTGTTTAGATATTTCATATACATTTTATGTATGTAAGCCTATGTATTAATTTACTTATGTACTCATTTATCAAACTAAAAAACACACAGAATAAAGAAACGAAAAAAAAAACCGAACGGCGGAAGAAGAAGAAATAAACCCATACCAAAACGGAACAAGCCAACAAATCACGAAAGAATGAAAAGAAGAAAAGAAAAGGGAAGAAATATATAAAATTAATAAAGACAGACAATGAGACATAAGTAAATAAAGAAATTAAGAAAGGAAGGAATGGTGGAAGGAAGACAGAAAATTAATAGATAAAGAAAGGACAGACAGATAAAAAGACAAATTTGTTAAAAGGAAAAAAATACACACAGACAAGCAGATACTGAGACAGACAGAAATAAAGGAAGAGAAGATAGAAAGAAATGAAAAAAGACAGCCAGCAAGACAGACAACAACAAAAAAAGACAGAAAAAAATACAGACAGTGAGGAGGAAAGCATCCAGGCAGTACATAGACTGCGGGACGCGCGCTTTATAGGAAGATGCTTTAAGGGAGCCTGTGGTACGGTTTGAATCGACCATGCATAGGCTCCAAGAGGTTATATAAAAGGGAGACAACAAAGTGTGTGCAAAACACAGACAGTTGTTATCTCCCCTCAAAAAGCGGACCTGAAATATTGACAGCATATTTAATATAACTCGTATTAGATGCTATCTTCCGGAGATAAGCTTACCAAATAACTTATGCGTGACTATGCAATTCCCTTAAAAAAAATATTATTTGCAATTTTTTAGTGCATTTAAAAAGAAAAATTAAATTAATTTTTTTAATAGAACTTTTAGACAAATAAACTTTATATAGAAGAATATTTTCAAAATAATAATTTGTTTACAAACAATGTAAGATTTCTCTAAATAATATAAGTAAATAAATCATGACTTGTTGCTAAATAAGAAATAATTTACCTATATAATGCATTATTTTGCAGATAGTGTGAAATCATGTTTTATTTAGAAATGTTTTTTAATAATGAATTTTTTTTACGTGAATGATGCATTATTTAGCAGAATTTCTTAAATAATGCATAACGTACACAATTCATTGTTTAAGCACTGCAATTTTCATTATTTAAGAGTTTCCTGTATTCGCTTGAAAACTTAGTTTTTATAATTTGACTGCATTCTATAATGAAATGCAAGGTCTTACAAAAGATTGTTTATCCAAAATGTTGTGATAATAATTTATTTGTCAACAGTCATAAATCACTCCACAAATTCGAAGATAAAACGTCTGTAACGTCCCGAACACCACTGATCTAATAGTTCAGTGCCCGAACACAACCAAAAGGTCAAGGTCAGTTTTGTGCGGGAGTGTTCAGTGTTTTCAGTATCTCCGTCAGAAGAAAATAAAAGCTTTCTTTTTGTATTTAATTCCCCCAAAACGCAGAGATAGATGTAGAAGAAGTGTCAGTGGCAGGAGTATTGAATTGTTGAAAAAACTGAAATCAACGCTTCAGCTATTTTTTTCACAAGATCGCCATTAGCTTGCAAATTTTCCATGTTTATTTACTCTGAACATCACCATCACTTTTAACATCACCATCATCCAGATCTATGCCCCAACATCAGACTATATATGACAGCGAAGTCGAGGACTTCTATGAACATCTACAGGCTGTCCTTGACCAAGTGCCGAAGAAGGACATAGTCATAGTGCAAGGCAACTGGAATGCCAAGGTTGGCCAAGATGCGCACTACAACTGGGGAGACACATGTGGACCCCACTGCAACAACGAGACAAATGACAAGGGTCTGAGACTCTCGGAGTTTTCCATATACAACAATCTGATACTGGCAAACACGCTTGGTCTCCACAAAAAATTCAGACGATGGACATGTCTCATTAAGGAGCATCACAACCAGATTTACTACATCATGGTCAAGACACGCTTTTCCAGGTGCAGACATCGGAAGTGACCACGATCTCGTGATGATGTCCTTTCGGCTCTACTTGCAGAGAGTAAACACAGTAAAGTGCACCAGACTGAAGTTCGACATGGACAAACTGCAAGACCCGGAGGTGGCAGATATATTCCAAGCCACAATTGGAGGGAAATGTTCCCCACTACTCCTGTTGGGAGCTGGTGAAGTAGATGTCAACACCATGACCACCACCTTCAACTCAACTGTGACAGAGGCCGCCACTGAGATCCTTGTCAAGCACCGCCCAAAGAAGAAACCATGGATCACACCTGAACTTTTGGACCTGTGTGATAAACGAAGAGAGATGAAAAAGAAAAAGAACACCTCACAGGGAGCTGATGCTTACCAAAACATCAACAATGACATCCGAAAAGGCATGCGCACAGCAAAGGAGAACTGGATAGAAGATCAATGCCAGGAAATAGAGAACAGACTGAACAAGAACCACAGCAAGAAGGCCTATAGACTGTTAAGGGGCTGACAAGTGTTAAACAGTCCAAGGTTTCTACGATCCAAAGCAAGTCTGGCATATGCCTTACAGAAGAACAAGAAGTCTTGAATAGATTGACAGATTACTGCTCTGACCTTTACAACCACACACTAAACGGAAACCCATCAATTCTGGCATGTACCCAGAACAGAGAAGAAGAAGAAGAAATCTTCCCAATTCTCCGAGAAGAAGTTGAGGCAGCAGTGCAATCGCTGAAGAAGGGGAAGTCAGCGGGAGTGGACAACATACCAGCGGAACTGCTTAAAGCAGGAGGAGAAGCGATAATTGACGCCCTCACCATTATCTGGAACAAGATTTGGCAGAGTGGGGAGTGGCATACACCATGGACCCAGTCGCTTGTCATCACTCTTCCCAAAAAAGGTAACCTTTAGGAGTGTGAAAATTACCGCACCCTCAGCCTAATCTGCCAATCCCAGCAAAGTCGTCCTAAAAATAATACTCAACAGGTTGAAACACCAAGCTGAATAAATCATAGCTGAAGAACAAGCAGGATTCAGGGCAGAGTAAAGTGCCACTGAACAGATTTTCAACCTCAGAATAATATGCGAGAAATACCTACAGCACTAACAACATCTAAATCACGTGTTTGTAGACTTCAAGAAAGCGTTTGACCGGGTCTGTCATGCAGCTCTGTGGGCAACCATGAGAGCGTACAACATCAGCCCTAAAATTATTGAAGTTATGAAAAGCCTGTATGACAAGGCTACCAGTGCAGTCCTCCACAACAGCGCCATCGGAAACTGGTTCAGAACAACAATCGGGGCACGTCAAGGATGCCTACTCTCTCCAACGCTCTTCAACATCTTCCTAGAGCGAAACATGTCAGATGCCCTTGCAGATCACGAAGGCACAGTCAGCATAGGGGGTAGGGCTCTTCAACCTCCGGTTTACGGATGACATTGATGGATTGGCTGGAGAGGAACAAGAACTTGAACAGCTGGTACAGAGGCTTGACAGCACCTCCAGAGCCTATGAAATTGAAATAAGTGCGGAGAAGACCAAAATGATGACCATCAACACCAATGGAATCAACAAGGACATCAACGTCCAAGGCCAATCCCTCAACACAGTGCATTGCTTCAAATATTTGGAGCCATTGTATCAGGCAATGGGTCACGACAGGCAGTCCTCTCCATGATCGCACAAACAACTGCTAACCTAACAAGGTTGAAGCCCATTTGGAAAGACAGGACCATCAGTCTACAATCCAAGCACAGGCGCTTGTATCTGGACACGCGAGCGCCTATGCATGTGACGCGTCTCCCTTTTGTTATCTAAGGGAGACGCGTCACAGGCAGAGGCGCTCGCGTGTCCAGATACAAGCGCCTGTGATTCCAAGGTAAGGTTGCTGCGCTACGTACCTTGTCATCTCCATCTTCCTATACGCTTGCAAAACATAGACCCTCACAGCAGATCTACAACGAAGGATTCAAAGCATGGAGATGATGTGCTACAGGAGACTTCTGGGCATTTCCTATACTCAGCACATCAGCAACGACGAAGTCCGACAGACCATCACACAAGCCATGGGACAACATGATGACATGCTGACAGTGGTGAAGAAACGGAAATTCCGATGGTATGGCCACGTCACCAGAGCACCAGGCCTTGCAAAGACGGTCCTGCAAGGCACGGTGCAAGGAGGCAGAAGAAAATGGAGACCGAAAAAGAGGTGGGAGGACAACATTCGAGAATGGACTGGCTTGATACTGAGCGAAGCCATGAGGGTTTTTGAGGACAGAGAAAGATGGAGTACGCTGGTTAAACGAGCATCTGTTTTGCCAAAACGACCATCGAGTTACGGGATAGGATAGGTATGGATATATATGTGTTGCCAGATACCTTTGATAAAGTCCGGAATGAAGGGCGAAAGCTTGGGATGTTGACTAAAATGAATAATAGAAAAACAAGTGAGAGTATGAGTGTGCAGTGTTTGGTATTTTGACTGTGACTGTCTATCGTCCGCCTTGAGCGGTTTGAATACTTGCACCTCCAAACTTCAGTGGCACGGTTTCCAGCTTATTTCTTTTATTCTTTTTATTTTTTTTTAAATAAACTTTTTTTGACCTACGGTTCAACAGAATGAGGTGATTCTTTACAGAATGGGTGAGACAAAGAAGCAAAGGAAAACAAAATAATATAAAATTTAAAATAACCTATAAGTTACCAGCAGAACCGTTCAAATAAATCTAATAATAATGGAAAATAAAACAAGAATTGGAACAGGAGTTCTTCATGACAAGTAGACCTACACACTTGACTATAACACAAGCCCGTCAAAAATAACATTATATAAAAGCCATTTCTGACAAAACTGGTGGTGTCGTAGTTCAATTTTGTGGACATATTCATCCACTTGATATTAATATTTTAAATAACTCAAGAAAGCATTCAAGTGAGGTTTTGACCCACTAAAACGACATTTAGATATCGAATAATTTGGCATGTAAGCTTATCAATATAAAATTAAAGCATTCGTCCATTTGAAAGTTGTTTTCACAACCAAACAAGACAAGACATTTTGAAAATCTCAGTTTTGTTACATGATCACGGTTGTTTGTTTCAAATGTCGTTTTAAATCATTCCAAAACCTATATGAGTGCGGACAAGCCCCTAAATAATGAAGAATTGTGTCTTTATCGCAGGACACTATGACCATCGTTATAATTATACAAGTTGGATGCAAGACAATATAAACTTACTTTGACCTTGCTCGGTTTCATTGGCCTGTGCGCTGTGGGGTGAATGAACATTGAGGTTTAACCTCCACAACCACCCTTGGCCATTCGGCAGACGGGGATAACCATCCCAGGGGAAGAGGGGGTAGGTACCTAGCTCAACACTGAATCACCAGAGCAATTTTCCAGTTTGTTCCATATTGTGACCTGCGTTGTATGACTGGATCTTATTGTAAACGGCTGTGGCAGACTGAATGGTCTAATCAAATTATTTCAAATTCTTCCAGATTTATCTGCTTCTTTGCATAACTGCATCCATCCGCAAAGAAGAAACTGTTTTGCCTCGCCTTCATATTGGGCATACTTATGTCACCCATAGTTTCCTTTTAAAAGGAGAAGAACCACCATGGTGCTTTGCATGTGACGAATCCTTTTTCGTTCGCCATTTTATGTCTGAATGTGCTGATCTGGTTGATGAAAGGGAAATATATTTTGGTTCAATACCTTTCGGTGAGATTTTTAAAGTATGCAATAGTCAGCACCTGTTTCAATTTTTACATGATGTTGGTTTGTCCAATTTAAATGTTAACAGTTTAGCCTGACTTCACTTCATTTTGTGTGGTCCTGATTGGGCTCGTGACAGTCCGCTGGACCCTATAAGCACTGAGCACAAGCGCCTGTGGCACTGAGTATCTATCAATCATACTGCTAAAATGGACAGTGAACATGGCCAGTTTTTATTTCGCCCATCATGGGATTCGAACCTGGGTCATCGGTGTGCCAAACGAACGCTCAACCACTTGAGCTACGGCAGTAGGACACTGTGGAAATATATATAAAACAAAACAATACAATGTAATATGATATTTACAACACAGTAAAATACAATACAACAGTCAATAATACAATACAACACAACGCAACGCCTGTGCCTGTGACAGCGTGAGAACCTTTTTAAAGTCACGTGATGCCACAGCGCAGCGTAAGGCCAAGGTTAGGATCCATTCAGACCACGTAACACAAGTACTCCAGAAATAGCGATGACACAGTTTTCCTCTCTCTCTCTCTCTCTCTCTCTCTCTCTCTCTCTCTCTCTCTCTCTCTCTCTCTCTCTCTCTCTCTCTCTCTCTCTCTCTCTCTCTCTCTCTCTCTCTCTCTCTCAGGATCGATCCTATGGGGCCTTGACTATTTTCTGCCTAAATAAATAATCTTCTCATTCATATTTCTACTTCAAGTGAACTCTTTGCTGATGACACCACATTACACTCCGAGGATACAGAAACACGTAATTTAGTCTCCTCTTTACAAATAGGGGCAAATGAACTACAGGAATGGGCTGAATTTAATCACACGACTCATTAATCCAGACAAAACTAAATCCACGCTAATTACAGCTAGACAAAAACGGCAAAATTCTATGAAACTTCCTCCCTTAAAGCTTTGCAACAAAACAGTTAAGAAGTAAAATGCCATAAACTTCTTGGCGTGACATTAGATAATAATTTGTCTTGGTTGCAACATATTTTAAATCTTAGCAGAACTATTTCCAGAAGGACTTATCAATTATCAAGGATTAAACATCACCTAAATCTGCAGTCTCGTACACTATTCTATTTGGGACATATTCAACCATTTATTGATTATTCTGTAACTATATTAGCAATGCCATGAAGCCTTTATTTAGGATTCACAAAGTGCAATTAAAATAGTTATTCTTAAACACAAAATCTCTCTGAATGATTACAAATTTACAGATCAACATACTACCTCTTTCCAACAGATTAAAATTAAATAAAGGAATTTTGATGCACAAGATCCTTTCTGGTAATACACCCTCATGTAGCCTATCTCTCTTCTCTCTTCTCTAGGAAAACTGCCAGATTTTTTACCACACTAAATATCCCATTCCTAAGAATTGATATGTTTAAAACCAGTCTGTCATATTCAAGTTCCATTTTATGGAATACATTACTTTACATTACATTATTATTGCTTTAGGTCCTGCGGACTCTTCCGAGCCAAATCAGGACCGGACAACCCCTGATCCGCATAAAAGATCTGCTGAAACAACCCTAGTGGTAAAACTGAAAGCTCTTCACCAGCCAGTCACTTTACAATAAAGACATCCCACGCAGGGGACGCTGAGGCTGTACTCTAATTTATCGAACCCCCGTTTACAAAAACAAAATAGAATACAAACATCGTTATAAATTATCACCAAAACACATACATATAAAATGCCTACATTGCTAAATAATAACATCATAGGAAGCCATAGTGACCACCTGGCAGAAAGTGTCCCATATTCCCAAGCTGATCCAACAGACCTCATAGGGCCTACACAAATAAGGAGTCTTGTCCCGGAAGAGTTTTCAAGAAAAAAGGTAGGTGACTGGTCTAGCGAAGAAGAAGATAGTATAGCAGATTGATAGAACAGAGCAGGAATGAGAAAGAGCAAATTAGAAAAACAGCGACAGTGGGAATTTAAAGCACTAAATTTCCAGAAAGTGGGGATACTATTTATACTGAAACCCCCGTCACCCCAACGGGGGTATTTTATGGAATAACTTTCTAGAAGTTCTCCGCAGTGCAGTCACTAAATACACATCTTTTAGAAACCATCTTTTACATCACATTAAAAATAAGTTAATTAGCTACTTACCAAGAGTTCTACATTCATAACTTTAATTAGATTGTTTTACATGTGTTGTGTGTGCGAGTGTGCGCGCGCGCATGCGCATATCTTGATTATATTGGCGCATTATGATGTTATTGTTATAAAGTTATTTTGTTATACTAATTGTTGTTGTTACAACCCCCAAGGGCAGAATGTAAAAAAGCACACCCAGTGCTTAATCTTTTACCCTTGTTAAATAAAATTCTCTTCTCTTCTCTCTCTCTCTCTCTCTCTCTCTCTCTAACTTACAACTTTAGATATAAATCCTCTACCAACTGCCCTACCCGTATACTTCTGAGTCCCATTCACTATTCTGTAAGTCAACCGTTCCTTCTCATAAACACACCCACTTACACACACACACACACACCCACGCACACACTGTTTTTTTAAAATATCATTAGTTGATTCAGCCCCGATGCTTGAATCTTGATAAGTGATAAGTGTAACTCACATTCGTTTATCCACGCAGCATGTTCATTCAGCAAAAAGGCAGTTGTCGTCGTATAAAGTTTTCCAACTTTATTCAGCAAACATCAACAACTGCATACAAGATCGCTTTTCGAAAATCACTTCAAAGATCATCATCAATAATCTCTATCAATCACTCTTTCACTCCTCTAAGCAGTTAGTTAGTTAGTTATATAGATTAACGTCCCCGGACACATAAGCGTATAGGGGACGATATACACAGTGCATTATTTATATAGCCTCTCAGCAATCAGAAAAAAGTTCGAACATTCCAGCATGACACAATAACACCCAATCAAAATAAAATTCGTCACCGGAACAATGCACTGTCTTACGTCATTATGTTAGGAGAATCGCTTAGTTATTAACAGATTTATCTCGAAGCTTCGGTCGATAGTAAACAAGTACTTCCAGAAAATCTCAACAATGTCGACCGACGAAAATTATCAACATTATACAAAGCTTCTACTAGCAACTACGCAAAATCAAATCATAGGTAAATACACTTCGTTATTGCATGCTTTGCCAAACAAATGATCGGATCTCGCGTGCGCGTCTCAAACGTAACACACACACACACACACACACACACACACACACACACACATCCAAACGCATATACACAAACACCACCATCACCACCACCACATTCTTCATAACACAACCAGAACAAACAGAAACAGTGATGTGAACATACTGAAAACAGTAAATTAGTCATGAACACTCTGAAGAAGAAAAAAAAGGCAGCATTATTATATTCGCACCGGTTGGACATGTAAGAAAATAGAAAAACAACAACCACTCCCCCCCCTCCCCCACTCCACTCACCAACCCTCACACTCCATACCCCCACCCCCTCTATTCCCTTTCACTGCAACAAACAATAAGCAAGTAAATGCAAGATAACTCCAACTGCAACAACAACAACAACTGCAACATTACATTACATAGTTGTTGCTTTAGGTCCAGCGGACTCTTCCGAGCCAAATCAGGACCGGACAACCCCCAATCCGCATAAAAGATCTGCTGAAACAACCCTAGTGGGAAAACTGAATGCCCTCCACCAGCCAGTCACTTTACAATAAAGACATCCCACGCAGGGGACGGCTGAGGCTTCACCCCAACTTATCGAACCCCCGTTTACAAAAACGAAATAGAATACAAACATCATTATAAATTATCAACAAATCACATACATATAAAATGCCTACATTGCTAAATAATAACATCATAGGAAGCCCTAGTGACCACCTGGCAGAAAGCGTCCAATATTCCCAAGCTGATCCAACAGACTTCATACACAAACAAGGAGTCTTGTCCCGGAAGAGTTTTCAAGAAAAAATGTAGGAGACTGGTCTAACGAAGAAGGCGATAGTATAGCAGATTGATAGAACAGAGCAGGAATGAGAAAGAGCAAATGAGAAAGACAGCGACAGTGGGAATTTAAAGCACTAAATTTCCAGAAAGTGGGGATACTATTTATACTGAAAGTGAAGCTCCCGGCACCCCAACGGGGGAACAACTGCAACAACAACGATAATAATAATAATAATAATAATAATAATAATAATAATAATAATAATAATAATAATAATAATAATAATAATAATAATAATAATATTTTCTCTCATTCACGTTCAAACAACAACAAAAAGTGTCATCTTGGCGATTTGATTCACTGTGCACGCACAAGTACAGGTTACACCCTAGACTGAAGTCAGGATACGATGCATGCATACAAGTATGGATGTGTAATCAGAAAGCAGAAATCGGTGCTCAAGGTCAAGGTCACCCAACACACAGCCTTCCGACGCCTTGTCCGCTGTCCTGCACACCCCTCACCAGAACGACTCTGATGGCGACTCCCATGCTAACGTCAATCACCACTCTTGTCGTCACTTCCTGGCGAAGAGGCTGTGGCCTGGCCACCGCCGGCAGCTGACAGTCGTCATGGTGATGAGAGTGCAAAGGAATGTCCGGTCCGTCGCTCCATTGTCCGTTGTCAGCAGCACATAAGAAGCAGCGGATCCGGTCATCGGAGGTCCGCACATATCCCCGTGACGCCAGCCGTGGCCCGTGGTCCTCCCCATCGTGGGGAACAGGAAAAGTGTGGAGCCTGGCCAGGTAGGACTTGAACAACCTGTAAAACGTCACACAGTGTCACACATCACAAATAATGTAGCATTGTGTGGAGGCGTACTTTAGGCCTGTTGGCGCCCCTACGACCTCCGAGTTACGGGATAGGATAGGATAGGATAGGAAAGGAAGCAAACTACAAACACAAATCAGTCGGGCACCGCCACAACGAAGACACACTCACATCCTCTCACTCTGACAGCAGTTATACTAAAACGTTTGCTAAATGTAAAGCATAACACTTGAAAACCACACAAAAATATGTATATCACTGTAGGGCAGCAGTGGGCAGTGGGTTTGAGTTAGATCTTGTATCGACCAGCGCCCTGAGCAGCTCATGAGCTTGAAAAGCGCTATATAACAACAATGAAATAAATACACATTAAAAATATAAATAAGCAATACACGCATACATTACTGGTGATGGACCAGCACAAAATACATAACAAAACGTAAACTATTAAGTAGCGAAGAAAATAAACAATTCCCTACCCCACCCTTCACCTGCACCATGACAGAGCTATAGCATCCACATCTGATTAACATAGAACCAAGAAACAAAAAGTCATTAATAATTACAATATTTCTTTATCTGTTTACTTAAACGTTCTTATATTGTAGCTCAAGAGCTGCTCAAGTCGCTGGTCGAGACTGGATCTAACTCTAGACTGCTTGAACAATTCAAGCTCTAAAAAGTATTTAAACGTCAAAGATAAGGCTGCAACAGGACAACATATATACAATTCTAAGAAAGAAAGTCGCCCCTTAACCCACCCCTCCACCCCTAAGAGTGAGTGGCAACGGTTTGTGGCGTGGGGTGGGAGAGGAGGAGGGTCTATACACTACCGGCAAATAAAAACTATCACAGATGGAATACGATCAACTAGTCCATTGCGTTTTTCTGGACCCCACGAGTTGTATATAAAAAAATATTTTTAAAGTGTCTCAGTGAACCCTGCCTTAAAGAACCGTCGATCACGATACTTAAGAAAGATTTACCATGACAATGGTTATAACGAACGCCTAGACCGAACATTTCCTGTCAGGAATCGAAATACGTTTTTCTCTCACAATTATTTTGAGCGTTTGTCGGAACTTTTGATGAAATTTCGACCTTCCCCTAAATCTCTGTGAGTGTGTAAGTCTTTATTTGCCGGTGGTGTACAAGTACTTTAATTACGAGTGTATCAGTTCACAGACAGTTTATACATACGACTGCATAACAGGCATAATCATCACACAAAGCCAGGCTTGGTTCTGAACTGATTGAACAACAAAAATAACAACAACAACAACATTCATTGACAGCAAGCAAAAAAAAAAAAAAGGGAAGCTTATATAAGCTGAGGAATATAAATTAAAATTAAACGTGTAGCTACTAAAACTAACAGTTTACAACAACAACAATTCAGAACATACCTTTCGCCCATTTTCTAAATATCGTTGCACTTGCAGATATTTCACACACTCTTTGTTGAAAACAACAAACATAAATTGCGGGTTGTTGCAAAAAGTGTAAACAGTATGAACCACTGCAATCGCATATCATACACAATAGGCTTGCTGCAAGCCTGTAACTTGTCGTACGCGTGATGCTTTCATGACGGTGGGACATCGTCACAGCAGTGAGCTTTTTTCCAGCTCTCTGATGGTCACAGTTCCTAGTATCTTAGCTGGGCTGGGAGCGAATGGGAGCATTCTGATTGGTCGACGCGTTACAAAATTCGACGCATGCGCACAGTGCTATCATAGCAAAGACTATAAATATCGGTTCTGTGTCCGCTTATAGAGGGGCCGGGTAGCTCAGTTGGTAAGAGCGTCTTGCTAGTAACCGAAAGGTCGCTGGTTCGAATCCCGGATTGGTCAACGTGTGATCATATTATTTTCCCCTTTACCAACAACTGGCCCGCTGGTGTCAGTATAAATCGGTCCAGTAGTCACCTATATGCGAAAGTGTCGTGTGACTATAATCTACAAACAACAACAACAGCTTACACGTTGTGTAAGAGTCTCCTCTCTGAAAATCCTTACGGGAAGAGAGGGGACTATAAACTGATAAACAGCTTATACGTTAAGTCCCCTATACGCTGAAGTGTCCGGGGACGGTAATCTATCTATCGCATCGCTTATACGTCATTTTCGATAAAAGTAGCTAGTAGGGCACAGCTTTTAAAAATTTTGTGTGGCTGTTTTTATCTAAACGTCATTTATACAAGTATCCCTTGGACTATCCCAGTCAGCTCATTTGCATACTAGATATATCAACTGCTGTTATCTGAATAAAATACTGGGGTTAATTGTAGTGGATGCTTGTTATTGTTAATTTTATGTTTTGTTATTTTCTTTTAATTTTATAACATGGGAGCTTTTTTCAAGATTTCTTATGTGCTATTTATCTTAAGTCCTTGTTTCTAATACACAGCTAATAATGATACATTTTTAGTTGAATATGTATGCAAAGTCAAGTGCTAAGGAAAAAAAAAGCTTGTTTTGAGGAGCAAGTTTCAAAATAAGATCATCCAAACAACTATCGAACAATCAAGCCACATAGAGATGATAGAAGGAGTAGAGAATGAGGACAGCAAAGAGGAGATCGCCCAATTTAGGTTAGTTGTAATGTCATTGCTAATTGAAAATTGTATAGAGAAACACAATACCATGTGAACAAAGACACTACTTACAAAAAAGTCTGAACAAAAATGAATGTGTGCAAGGTTAGAAAATTTTATTCATTGTAAAAACCCTGTACTCAAAAAATCCACCCCGCCAGCAAAGGTGTTCACAATAATTACATCTGTGTGCATGTCCCTATCTCCAAATACTGTTGCCTTTTTAACCAAGATAGCAAAATTCAACACAACTGTACAAAATACACAACAGCAGTACCTATTACAAATATTTATTTAACATCATTAACATGTCATTCAGAACTTTGCTAATTAAGTTTATAATTATAAATGCTGTTTAAAGAACAAATACTTTCTGTTTATAGGTATATAAGCTAAAAGGGCCACACTTTGAAGGCTTTGTTTATTTTGGGCGAAAACGGGGTTATTCAAAAATTTGAGCTGTCATTAAACAATCATACCTGTCAAGTCTTATGCTTTTGACATAATTCTTACTGAATTTTGGCGATTTTCAAGTCGTACGGCATAAGGTGAAGATCTTACGTTTTTTTAAAATTGTGGTGGGGAAAAAATTGTATATGTATATATATATAGTTTTAATCATAAAATAATATATAGACGGACAGAGAGAGAGAGAGAGAGAGAGAGAGAGAGAGAGAGAGAGAGAGAGAGAGAGAGAGAGAGAGAGAGAGAGAGAGAGAGATAATGTTCGTGAATGTGACAATCCATGCATTTTCACACATCTCTTATGATATTTTGTTCAAACTTATGGTATGGGAAGCAAAATCTTATGGTAAGAGTCCACAAGAGCTTGACAGGTATGAACAATGATAAAGCGAACCAACTACTAAAAGTCTGAATTTTCTATTTCTGTTCTGACGTGGAGTTATTTTCCCTATACCATACGCTCTTACAAGATACAAAGTGACAAGAGATCACACATGGAGTTATTTTTCCCTATACCATACGCTCTTACAAGATACAAAGTGACAAGTGATCACACATGGAGTTATTTTCCCTATACCATAAGCTCTTACAAGATGCAAAGTGACAAGTGATCACAAGAAATGTATTTAATGTTGCAGCATCATAAAAGGAGTACAAATAAAACAGGGTGAAAGTACATGCAATATAAGATTAAAAGATTAACCATTACATATTATCTGTACAAGGCAATACAACATTAAACAATTAAAATTATATCTTTTTTTTTTTTGCAACAAGTTTTTATTTTAGCCTTTTTTATTCTTCCATTCCAGAGTTTCTTCAGACTCAACGTAAAAAAAATCAACTATCTCATCCCTCAACATATCATACATTACAATAAAGCGATATCACTAAGGCAGTATGATTATATTATGATAATGATTAACTGAGGATGATAATAAAATAAAATATAATATAAGAGGCTGTTGTTTTATATATTATTAGTGAACTTTCATAATACTACACTCACACCCACACAAATACAAAGTGGACACAACTGAAGTACTCCAAATGAAGATAAATTCACACATTTGTAACAACCGATAAATCCCAACTAACATAAACAAGAACAGGCAAATCATAATTGGAAAGAAAAGGGTTCCAGAATTAGACATACCGGCCCTGCCGGCCATTCAAAAGTTAAAACAATAATAAAAAGTTAAGAATAAACAAAAAGGAAAACCAAAGGCGGCCACGCTACGAGCCACAGGCCTACAAAATTTAAAAATCCGATTCAGGACCTAAAAATTTAATTTAAAATAAGATAAATAAATACCACATAGAAGTCAACGTCGTTGTACGTCAGCAGCCTCAGGGGCCATCCACAGAATAATGTTTTTCACAACAGGTAGAAACCCCAAGGCAGTAGGTCCAATACAGACGTCATGCAGTGTAGCACAGAAACTGTCCTCACAACACACACGTCCAACAGGCGATATGTCCCAATGTGGCCAAAAGGTCCAACACAGCGAACACCAAACCTTTCACACAATAGTCAAAATAATCCACCTCACAAGGATAAAACATCCAACAGCTGCCAACGAAAGTAAATCCACTGGCCCGCTGGTGTCAGTATAAATCGGTCCAGTAGTCACCTATATGCGAAAGTGTCGTGTGACTGTTACACTCAGTTCGATGATGGTGTTTTCTTTATCAGTATCTGATTCAGCCCCGATGCTGAAGTCCTGATAAGGTGTGTAACTCAGATTCGTTTATCCACGCAGCCCGCTCAAACAGCATACAAGTCACAAAGTCGACGTATGAAGTTTTCCACTTTTATTCAGCATACATCAACAACTGCATACAATCGCTCAATCGCCTTTCCACTCTCAAATTTACTTTCCAACTTCACTATCAACAACTTCACTCTCTTATTTTTGAAACAGCGCGGCACTTAAATAGTCTCTTGATACTCCCGAATAACCTGGATCAATCTCGTTTGACGCAATTTAACCAATCGCTTCTAACTTCGTCATTACTGTCTTACGTCATACATATTTTCTTCTCCTTCCGGAACGTCTTCTTGCTTCGACATGTATCGGGAAGTTTCTATCGAGAGTAAACACGCAGATCCAGAAAATTCTACAACAGTATCGACTAACGAAAATTATCAACGTTATACAAAGCCTCTCCTAACAACAATGCAAACTCAAATCAAAGGTAAATAAACTCCATTATTGAATACTTTGCAAAACGAAATGATTAGATCTATCGTGCGCGTTTCCGACATACTTTCGTTCGCGTTTCAACGTAACAGTGACTATAATCTACAAACAACAACATCCTTCATAAGCCTGTGTAACGAAAGTTGGACAGTTTATGGGAAGCAACTCTTGTCGGAACGAGTTACTCCCCTTTTCCCGTTGTCGCGCCAGACTGATTAGACCTTCATTCTGTCTGTTAAAACATTGCTAAGTATTGCAGGAATTATGCTGTGTTAGGACCACCAGATGTTGGCGGTATTAAGTACGTATTATTTATAAATATAAACAAACAAATTTATAAAATTTCAATAAAAATATATGTATAAGATTAATTTGTCATGCAGCTTGTTTCATGAAGAACAAATTTATAGTTTTCAATCTTTTAATTGTAATTAATTCACTAATAATAATATATTCACCGAATTAACTAGAATTACATATATTTAAAAAATGAAACATAATTTGAGAGAATAATCAAAAGTAATGTCAATAAAATTAAATGTATAGAATAAAAGCAATGTAGACAGTAAAATAAAGACAAGCAACTAAATTCAAGAGTATGAAAGTTTTTTGGGGGGAATAAAATATAATTAAGTGTAAGAAATGCATTAAAATAAAAATAATTAACTAGAATAATACTTGGTAGAAATGAAATTATTAAGATTTACATTAATTGAAGTTGAAATAAAATATATAAAAATAAATGGATTTTTGATTTGTTTGCTTGTTTATTTTTCAAGATTATTTAATTCAGTAAATAAGGCATTCACTGAATTAATTAGAATTACATATATTGAAAAATTAAACATAACTTGAGAGAATAAACAAAAGTAATGTCAATAAAATTAAATTTATAGAATGAAAGCAATATATTTCATTCTATATATTTTATTGACATTTTGTTTATTCTCTCAAACTATGTTTGAATGTAATTCTAATTAATTCAGTGAATATGTTATTATTTACCGAATTAATTACTATCTTTGATCCGGTGTTAAATGCATGAATGTATTTCCAACACTTTTATTGTTTCATTTAATTTATGCAATACTTTGCAAATTCTCGCACAAACACAGAGAGAAGGAGAGAGAAAGAGAGAGAGAGAAAGAGAGAAAGAGAGAGAAAGAGGGAAAGAGAGAAAGAGACAGAGAGACAGATGAAAGAATACTATGACGAAAAGATTGTCAGTGGACAGAATGACACAAAAGAAGGGGACAATATAAACTGTGTAAAACCTCCATTCTGTTGACAAGCAATTCCAGTTTGTCAGCAAACATTCAAAATACACACAGAAATATGACCGTGATATTACTGATACTTACATTGGAAACAATAACTAATAATATTAATAATATCATGACATTTTCCACACAAATCACAACTAAATGACTTCAGGCACTATTAACATGTTTATTTGCAAGTGTATAAAAATCAAGTGTACATTACTAAGCGTACTATTGACATGTTCATACATATTAAAATCAAACCTAATTACTTACTTCTGACATTATATACATGTATGTCGTACATGTTTATACATACCAACATCACATATAAATTACTCCACTATTTTCATGTTTAAATCCACATTATTATAACATCAAAACTACCTCTTACCCTGCTTATATATTTACATTGCCTCTCAGCGTCCTAAACACCAATCAAATTAACATTCTATACATTACCTCAAACGCTATTTATATAATTATACATAAATAAACATCACATACAAATGTATCAGACACTGCACTATTTTACATGTGTATACATTGTCTCAGCATTTAAAAAAAAAAAAAGTAAGTGATAAAATTAACATCACTTGCTTGGAACTTTGTCCTTTTATTATATATCTTTTTAAAAAAAAAAAAAAAGGGGGGGGGGGGGGAGTGCTACTGCACCCTTTTCCAGAACAAAAATGCGACCTATACTTACTTTCTTCACTATAGTTTCTACCGTCATCTTCGCCGTATGCGCTGCAATACATGTAAGATAACTCTTTCTCAGCACGAGTTATCGCACTTCCCGGATGTCCAAGTAATTTTCCCTGAGTGAACCCTCTTGGTATATAAGCTCTTTGATCATAACTAGTCTCCATCGAATATATATTATGTCTCCTCTCTGAAAATCCTTACCGGGAAGAGAGGGGACTATAAACTGATTTTAAAAAAAAAACAAAAAAAAAAACTAGTCTCCTCTCTGAAAATCCTTATCGGGAAGAGAGGGGACTATAAACTGATACATACATACATAGTCTTCGTTAGGGTTTGTCCTTAACAGAAATCTATTAGGACGTAAAGCTCCGCTTTTCTCTTCGTTAGGGTTTGGGTTAGAGTTAAGAGTTTAGGGTTAGGGTTTGGGTTAGGGTTAGGGTTATGACGCCTAAGAACTTCGTGAAAATGCCGGCCCGACATGACCTGGCGCATGCGCAAATGCGCTCGGATAAACTAGGAGACCCGGAACTTGAAGGATGTGACAACGGGCGGACACCTTGACAGAAAACTAAAAAAAGGAGGAGCCAATATTCCGGGGACGTTAATTTAAATAATGAAATGAAAGGAGCCAATAGAAAAAGGAGACTAAAGGTTGGTGGTAGGGGACTTTGGAGACTAAAAAAGGAGGAGCCGTTAGATAGAAAAGGGATACTAAAAAAGGAGGAGCCGATAGAAAAAGGAGACCAAAAAAGGAGGAGCCGATTCTCGAGGTCGGCGTGTCGTCACAAGTCACGTGACAAACTTGACAACCCTAGCCGCCATGATGGCTTGGGGGAAAGCTTTGACGGAAGTCGGTGTAAGATATTCAAGAGCAATTAGGTTTCGCCTAAGTTTAGTCAGCAATTTTCCACTACCATGTCGTTTACGTATTTAGAGGAGCTTTAATCAGAAGCAAGAGAGCGGTATTTGATCAAAATGCAGCTTACAGGATTGGATACCTGCCCGTATAAACTTCCAGCAGACGCATGGGTGAATGATCCCAAGCAGTGGCCTTCGATCGAGTACATGGACGTGTACAACTGAATACATGTAGTAAATAAAATAAAGATCAAGACGAGAAAGGGAAACGTAACTCAATAACTGACACTGCAACAGGCAAAAACTTGTTTGAATGATTTTATTTTTAGTCCTTAGTTTGAAAGTTGTATTAGGCTTACTGAGGTGAAGCCTAGTAAATGAATCTGTTAATTAATAAAATTTTGTTTATGTAAATTTGATTTTAAGAAATAATTGTTTTACTTTTTTTATATTATCTATCACTATAATGAATGATGTAGTAAATTGCTCTTTAGTTTAGAGTATAAACTATAATATGTAGTTCTATATGTAGATCTAGTCCCTATACTACTACTACTACTACATAAGCACACCCACAATAAAGGCACACACTCACTCACACATCCTTCCATGTACATGTATTCATATGATACATACACATTCACATGATACATATGATTAGACTCCTACACATACACATTCTATTATTCATGCACAAATCACATGCATTTTTACTTGAATTACTGCACACTGATATGATAAGTGATATAAACTTTGATGTTACCTTTTTATTAATGTTAGTTGTGTTAGTGAACTTAAGACTAGTCAGTCTTAGGTGGAATTTGTAGGCTTTTGTGATATTGATAACCACATGTAAGAATGCTTGAAAATGTATTAAGGACTGTATTAAGTGTGATTATAATTTTTTTTTTTTTTACTTGTGTGTTGCAACTTTTAATAGTTTAACTCTTTCCCTGCCATTCGACGATATATCGTCGATCTGAGCCGCCATGTTTGTGCCAATCGACGATATATCGTCGATTTCAGTATTCCGTTTCGTTCCGGTTTTTTGCGCAGTCCAATCCAAGTTTTATTTTAACCAAAGAGAGATAACTCTTTCTACTTTCGTTCTCGATCGACACGCGCGTGGTTTCTTCAAATTGATTCGTTTTTAGAGTGTTTTTTTGTGCATTTTACTAAGCATTGTGATGGGCACACTCGACAGTGTGTCAAACTCTGCTAATAATCAATATAATTTCAAACTGTAAAGTGTATTTTGATCCTAAATAAATTTTCTTTCTGGTGTGTGAAGCTGATTCAGTGATTGGAATTATTCCTCCAGATTTTTTTTATCACTGTGGTATGTAGAAATATTTTTATTTTATTTTATCATTTCAAAAAGATCAACATGCTTTCAAAACACATATTTCAATAACATAATCTAATTAAAATTTTTGTGGTTTTTTATTTCTTATTCTTCACTCTTTTACCTTTAATTTGATATGAAATATGTCTATTTAACAACTATTATTGAAAGAACAGTAGCTTAAATGCCTAAGGTACTGAACTTTCTTTCCGGTGCCAGAGAAACATGCCTGGCAGGGAAAGAGTTAATACTGCTGATTTTATTTTAATGATGTACACTTGGACTAAGACAAGAGTTGTTTACATTTTTTTCCAGGCATGCTGGTCTTTGCCTTTAGTTCATTGACTGGCAATCACCTGTTATAGCCCCCACAATTTTAAATCTAGATGACAAAAGCTCAGTTAATTTACTGTTATTTATAGAAAGAACTTCATTTTCTTGTTGGCGGTAAATAATATGATATGAAACGCTGCTTTTTCCAAATAAATAGTTCACTTTAAAGGGAGGGGGCGCGGGGACGTGTAAGACCACTTTTTTGGTCGTTTTAGCAGCTTATTTGTATATTAAAATAAAGAACACTATACCTTATAACGTTTCAGAGCATTATAGCCCGTAAGACCGTTGCGTATAATTTATTGAACAAAAAAGGCTATGTGAAAATCAGATATTCAAAATTCCGGAAATGAAAGATTAACGAGTTAGTTACCTTTACGATTTGGATGGTGACTTTATGTTGGAAACTAAAAAAAAAAAATCGCTATCTATAGCCTACATTTCTGGCTTCGTTATGTTCGTATCACGTTATACTTACATTTATAGCCAGCGGATCAGATAATCTGCATTTTAGTTTCTCCTTTAATTCATTAGATGCCATTTCATCTTTTAGATACTCTGATCTCTCTAAATTTCTCACTGCCGCATGTTTTGATGAAAACATCCAAAATAGTTTATTACAGCATGACAGCATTACAATTTCTGAGTCATTAATTTAACAAACATTTGTTTGGTTGACAAGAATAATACTTTATAATTAAAGCAAGAAGGGAGTAGCAGGCTATTACTTTTTTCTCCATACTCGGAGAAACTATAGCCTACCTTAAAATTAAAATTATCATTTTTACAAAGGGATTTAATTCAACTTCAAATATGTTGTAAAACCTTCCAGCTTTACTTTAATATCTAAAGTAATTCATATAGGTAATAATAATACCAGTAAAATTTATTTAATGACTGTGGGTGACAGACAAGTTTTGTTGTCATATAATGTAAAAGAAAGAGAAAGACTTCAGTATTACTTTTGACACTATATTACTAAGCTAGGTTTTTATATCCATATTAGTGTCCAAACTATTAATAAAGCAAATAATTTGCTTGGTATTATTAAACGAAGTATGTATTATTATATTGATTTACCAAGTCAATCTTTTACATTTTTATAATTTATATTTAATTTAATTTACATTAATATTTAATTTATATTTTTATAATTTATGTTTGGTTAAACCCCATCTTGAATATGGCAACATTATTTGGTATACTTTGTTTAAAAGACAGTCTGTAGCAACTGAGCACGTACAAAAAAGAGCAAAAAAAAGTGTTGGCCAAAATTCAAAATTTATCCTACGAGAAAAGATTGAAATATTAGTCTATTAGATAATTTACCAAGTGTAAAGCCAGAATAGGCCTGCTATAGCCTAGTATCAAAGGTAATTTACCTAAGTCTTCCTCTTGTTCACAACAAACTTGACCGTCACCACTGTGATTAAATAATCTTTACCTGTGAATTTATACGATTTTTTTCTTTTTATAATTTCAACGGGTAGAATACTAGCCTACAACTCGTGCCTGCAAGTGTAATGAAATGCAGTGAGCAGACGTAAACGGCAGAAGATTTCGGCGACCACAACTTGTCTCTGTTGACTGTTCCATCCAACTGAACTTGCGCTCTTCCGATAGCAAGAAGCCATTTTTTGCGTCTCATCTATTCAATGGGCATCATAAAAAAAAATTCCGGTCCGGATTCTTATAAATATTGGCTGTACAGCCTTGTACGCAACAATTTTTCGGCATCTTCTCTCTACTATGCTAAAGTCACGTGATTATGACCCGGATGTCCGACCTCGAGAATAGTTGTTGTTTGTAGATTATAGTCACACGACACTTTCGCATATAGGTGACTACTGGACCGATTTATACTGACAGCAGCGGGCCAGTTGTTGGTAAAGGGGAAAATAATATGATCACACGTTGACCAATCCGGGATTCGAACCAGCGACCTTTCGGTTACTAGCAAGACGCTCTTACCATCTGAGCTACCCGGCCCCTCTGAGCCGATATGTTTATCAGTTTATAGTCCCCTCTCTTCCCGTAAGGATTTTCAGAGAGGAGACCATACTGAGCCGATAGAAAAAGGCCTCTGTATTTATAGCCGATTGACCTTGACATGAAATCGTTGCGCTGCGCGCTCCTTAGCAAGTTTGATATTCCCAGTGAATTCTTATTACAACTTAATTTGGCCTTTTCTTGTCCCCTATACGCTTATGTGTCCGGGGACGTTAATCCAAATAAAAAAAAACACACAAAAAAACATAAAATCTTAGAGGGGCCGGGTAGCTCAGTTGGTAAGAGCGTCTTGCTAGTAACCGAAAGGTCGCTGGTTCGAATCCCGGATTGGTCAACGTGTGATCATATTATTTTCCCCTTTACCAACAACTGGCCCGTTGTTGTCAGTATAAATCGGTCCAGTAGTCACCTATATGCGAAAGTGTCGTGTGACTATAATCTACAAACAAACAAACAAACATGAAATCTTACCGGGCGAGGTTTCCTCTCCCTGCCACCCGCCGTAGAATCTCTCTTAGATGTGGTGGTGGGCTCCATGAGCTCCCACCGGGGACTCCCGTATGCACAGGCGGCGGAAGCCCCCCCCCCCACCCCCCTAGAAAAATGTTGGAGGGGGCAGCCTTATATATTGCCCCCTCCAATAATGAGTAGTGTTGTTTGTTTGTTTGTTTTTAAGGATTTTTTTTCTTCAAATGGAATCAAGCAATACAAGTGTTTATCATCATAATCATCATCATCACCCTCTGATCAGTGAGAGAAGTTCGTCCCTTCGTCATCATTTCCTGTCGACGCGTCATAATCGTTAGCTTGGCGTAGATCAACGTGACCGACAGTTTTCGACATCGTGCACGTCACAGTCGCGTTTTGAAAACTTTAATTTGTTTTTACAGTCTACCGTTTTCAATATCAGCAATTTTCTCGACTACAAGTGAAGAAGTCAGCAAAATGGCAAAATGCTTTGACAACTGGTGTTATTGTTCCTCGTCAAGCATCCCGACAGACTCTCCGTGACAACCAACCTGCGGCCACTCCAGAAGAATATTTCAAGATTAGCATTGCCATTTCTTTCTTGGAACACCTGTCAACCGAATTGGACTCGAGGTTCAAAAATGCTGGTCTAGCAGTTGATGGTCTATGTCTGGTGCCAAGCACTCTAATAGGCAACCAGGATGGTTTCATGCAGGTTCCAGAAGGGGTGAAGACACTGGCAATGTTGTGGGAGTCTGACCTACCAGACAACGCTACCCTTGATGCAGAATACCAACGGTGGGTTTGCAAATGGCGAAGTGCTGCTGAGAATGCGACAGCTATCATCCCATCCACGGCATCAGAAGCACTGAAACATTGTGACAGGGATTTTTTTTATCCCAACCTGTTCATCATGCTTTAGAACCTTTGCACCCTACCTGTCACTACTGCCGAGTGTGAGCGTTCAAACAGTCAGTTCCGCAACCTGAAAAACTACCTGCGCTCTACTATGGGGCAACAGAGACTAAATGGACTTGATTTACTGAAAGTGCATAGGGATGTTAATATTGACTTCAAAGAGTCAGTGAACTGTTTTGCCAGAAGATACAATTCACAAATGGTACTAATGCCGAGGAACCTAGTGCAGCAAGACTGAATTAAGTGAAAGCAGGGCGGTGATGTTCATAAACTCCAAGGTAAAGCTTTATACCGTTAACGATCAACAAAAAGTAGTGAATAATAATAGTATACAAAACATCTCTGCTGATAAATAAATGTGTGTGTGTTTTGTTTTTTTTTAAGGGAGGGGCTGAGGATAATTTTTGTACCCCAGAGTTTGTCAGTTCAATTGTTCAAAAAGCTCAGTCCCAGACCATCACAGATGGCTTTTTTAAGGTTCAGATTGCACCATTTTGCATCCTTGAAAAAAAAAATGTCCGGGGGAGCATGCCCCCGGACCCCCCCGCCTTCGCTGAATCTGTAACCCCCACCCCCACCCCCACCCTCGACTTTTCCCAGGTCTGGCCCTGATTTCAGAGAATAGTGTGTGGGCGGCCCCCCCCCCCCCCCCAATCCTGAGCAGCTTCCGCCGCCTGTGGTATGTAGGCCTATTATAAACGTTCTGGACCTCTGGTACCTTCTTACATGTGATTTTAATGTATTGTGTGGGCATGTTAGCTATGGCTTATTGCTCTTTTAGTATAAGGGCACCCGGGCCTGTCCACGGCCTTCTATAACATAAGTCTTGTTATAGAAGGCCGTGGCCTGTCCCGCCTGCCATTTTTATCCTTACGTTTTATAAGCGTTTTATACAGGCGGCGGAAGCTGCTCAGGATTGGGGGGGGGGGGGGGCACACACTATTCACTGACATAAGGGCCAGACCTAGGAAAAGTCGAGGGTGGGGGTGGGGGTTACAGATTCAGCGAAGGCGCGAAGCGCCGAGCCTTCTAGGGGGGTCCGGGGGCATGCCCCCCGGAAATTTTTTTTTTCAAGGATGCAAAATGGTGCAATCTGGTGCAATCTGAACCTTGAAAAAGCCATCTGTGATGGTCTGGGACTTTGAGCTTTTTGAACAATTGAACTGACAAACTCTGGGGTACAAAAATTATCCTCTGCCCCTCCCTTAAAAAAACACCACACACACATTTATTTATCAGCAGAGATGTTTTGTATACTATTATTATTCACTACTTTTTGTTGATCGTTAACGGTATAAAGCTTTACCTTGTAGTTTATGAACATCACCGCCCTGCTTTCACTTAATTCAGTCTTGCTGCACTAGGTTCCTCGGCATTAGTACCATTTGTGAATTGTATCTTCTGGCAAAACAGTTCACTGCCTCTTTGAAGTCAATATCAACATCCCTGTGCACTTTCAGTAAAGCAAGTCCAATTAGTCTCTGTTGCCCAATTGTAGAGCGCAGGTAGTTTTTCAGGTTGCGCAACTGACTGTTTGAACGCTCACACTCGGCAGTAGTGACAGGTAGGGTGCAAAGGTTCTAAAGCATGATGAACAGGTTGGGATTTAAAAAAATCCCTGTCACAATGTTTCAGTGCTTCTGATGCCGTGAATGGGATGATAGCTGTCGCATTCTCAGCAGCACTTCGCCATTTGCAAACCCACCGTTGGTATTCTGCATCAAGGGTAGCGTTGTCTGGTAGGTCAGACTCCCACAACATTGCCAGCATCACCCCTTCTGGAACCTGCATGAAACCATCCTGGTTGTCTATTAAAGTGCTTGGCACCAGACATAGACCATCAACTGCTAGACCAGCATTTTCGAACCTCGAGTCCAATTCGGTTGGCAGGTGTTCCAAGAAAGGAATGGCAATGCTAATCTTGAAATATTCTTCTGGAGTGGCTGCAGGTTGGTTGTCACGGAGAGTCTGTCAGGATGCTTGACGAGGAACATTAACACCAGTTGTCAAAGCATTTGCCATTTTGCTGACTTCTTCACTTGTAGTCGAGAAAATTGCTGATATTGAAAACGGTAGACTGTAAAAACTGACAGCAAATTAAAGTTTTCAAAACGCGACTGTGATGTGCACGATGTCGAAAACTGTCGGTCACTTTGATCTACGCTAAGGCTAACGATTATGACGCGTCGACAGGAAATGATGACGAAGGGACGAACTTCTCTTACTGATCAGAGGATGATGATGATGATTATGATGATAAACACTTGTATTGCTTGATTCCATTTGAAGAAAAAAAATCCTTTAATGCCTTGGCAAAAAAAAAAAAAAAAAAAAAAAAAAACTACTCATTATTGGAGGGGGCAATATATAAGGCTGCCCCCTCCAACATTTTTCTAGGGGGGGGCATGGCCCCCCTGCCCCCCCCTGCTTCCGCCGCCTGTGTTTTATTAAATTTATAGATAGGTTGGATGGTTGGATGAGTGTTTGTTTTTTTTTTAATCAAGTTTTAACTTTCATATGGTGACCTTAGTTAAGTCCCATATATGCGCAAGTGTCCGGGGACTATAATCTAACAAACTAACATGAAATCTGGGGGGAAATTCCCTCTCAGCGCATGCGCATGATGCGTTTTTGTGATTTCCGTCAAGCTGATTCCGGCGGGAGAAAACGTAAACAGCAAAAAGAAGAAGACAATATCCAGATATAGCCCCCTATACAATATTAGTTACATATTTCCGACGGAAAGAAGGTATTTATATTGTCTGCAATGTGGGTGTTCATGTATATTATGGCATTCGTTGTGTTAATAGAATGTAAAAAACTGAAAAAAAGAAAAAAAGCCAAATGATTTTGGAGCTGTTACAATGATGAGGGGGCTATATCTGGATATTGCCGAAAATAATGCCTTCGCAGGAAAGGAAGAAAAGGAGGGAGGAGAAGGCGAATGGGGCGATAAAAGACCTCAAACCCAATTGGCAGGCAAACGAGATTGCCTGCCTTTTGGACTTTATTCGCGCAAACCGCGAAGTTCTGTTGTCTGAGGGGGCAAAAAGACGAATATTCCACCAGACATGCATGACAAGATTAGACAAAAAAGACGAGCCTTTAAGATGTATAAAAAATACCCTACTAAAGCTAATTACGATGCCTATGCAAAGTCTCGTAACCAGGTGAAATGGTTGTCTCGTAAGTTGGTGATGGCAAAGGAAATGTATCTGGCAAAAGAAGCTAAAAACAATCCAAAATGTTTTTATCAATATGTTTCAGACAAAACCAAGCCTAGGGAGACTGTCTCTAATCTATTAAAGTGCGACTGCACACTGACGAAGACAGACCTCGAGAAAGCAGAGACCCTAAATGAGTTTTTTGCTAGTGTGTTTACACTGGAAGATGAAGAAAATGTGCCGAACTTTGACTGTGATATGAATCTAAAACTGGATGTCATTAATGTTAGTGAAGAGCAGATGAGTAAGGCCCTGTTGCAGTTGAAAATTAATAAGTCACCGGGACCAGATGAAATTAATCCTCGGGTGCTTAAAGAATTAGCAAATGAATTGGCTTTGCCTCTCAAGTTACTTTTTGATAGAACAATGAGGGATGGCATGATACCTGATGAGTGGAAGGAAGCAGAGGTTAAACCTATCTATAAGAAGGGAGACAAAAGTTTACCGGGTAATTATCGTCCTGTTAGCCTCACCTCGGTTGTCTCTAAGGTATTTGAGGGATTCGTCAGAGATGCACTGTGCTCTCACTTTGTCGAGAATGGCCTTCTGCATGATGACCAGTTTGGCTTTTCCAAGGGTAGGTCATGTGTCACTCAGCTGTTGGTGACAATAAATGACTGGATGTCCTCCTTGGATGAAGGCCACCCAGTCGACGCTGTATATCTTGACCTTAGGAAGGCATTCGATACTGTACCACATCGCAGACTTTTACAGAAACTAAAAGGTTATGGCATAAGTGGCAGCCCACTTGCATGGATAAGGAGTTTCTTGACTGACAGGACCCAGTACGTGACTGTTAACGGTAACAGCTCTGACAAAATAAGTGTTACAAGCGGTGTCCCTCAGGGGAGCGTGTTGGGGCCGACATTATTTATATATTTCATAAACGACATGCCAGAGAATGTAGAGTGTGACATAAAGATATTTGCTGATGACACAAAGGCATATGCAGAGGTTGATGAAAGTGAGGAGTCTAAGGAGAGAATGCAGCAATGCATTGACAAATTGGTTGAATGGACGGAGACATGGCTACTTAAATTTAACAGTGAAAAATGTAAGGTGTTACATTTGGGCAAAAATAATCCCCAGCATGAGTACTTTATGAATGATGGTAAAGAAAGGTGTAAGATTGAGACGACTGGTGCAGAGAGGGATCTTAAAGTAATAGTGGATACAGAGCTCAGCTTTGAGAATCACATTGAGAGTACTGTTAAGAAAGCCAACAAAATATCAGCCCTGCTTGTAAGAACTATAAGTAACAAATCCAAGGACATAATGGTCCCCCTCTTTAAGGCCCTTATACGTCCCATCTTGGAGTACGCTAACCCTGTCTGGTGCCCATATTTAAGGAGGCATGTTGACTTGATCGAGGGTGTCCAGCGCAGATTCACCAGGAAGATCTGTGGAATGTCAGGGCTCTCCTACGAGGAGAGGCTGAAGTCACTGAGGTTACCCAGTTTAGAATATAGGAGACAGCGGGGTGATTTAATCGAAATTTTTAAAATTGTACACAAATTGTATGATCCTTTAACCATTTGTTCTCTTTTAAATTTTAATGATGTTGGTTTAACACGAGGTCACAAATTTAAACTTACTAAAACTTTTAATAATACTCGCAAATTTAATAAGTTTTTTACTAATAGAGTGGTAACCCCTTGGAATAACCTGACTGCCGAGGCTGTGGATGCTGGATCACTTAATGCGTTCAAAAATAGTTTGGACAAATTGTTTAAGGATAGCATCTACTCCACCAAGTTGGAGGTTAAAAAATTCTAAATTGGTAGGCACTGATGCCAGGGGGGTGGGTCGTGGACCCTCATTAAGATTAATTATGAGGGCCAAAGGCTTTTAGCCTGCACGCCGAACTATGCTATGCTATGCTATGCTATGCTTCGTTCACTAACGAAATAACCAACAAGCTGAAAAACGACCTGTGGCGGCAGGTCAGTCACACCATCAGCGCAAAATTTGGTGTGGCTGAGCGGTCAGTGGGTCTCGGCGCTTAAGACGGCAGGTGGGTGATATGTAGTCTTGTTAACTTTCTTTAGACTTCTTGAGAGATTTATTTAGTGATGTGTTACTATTGGCGCCATGCGGCCATATTCCATACTGAGCGCAGACACAATTTTACAAGCAATTTATGAGAAATAAACAACAAAATCTTACCATTATTTTTGGTCTCGTAACTTACTATTGAATGTATGCACACACCCCACTTTTCATAGTTTTAAGAGACTAAAAGCATATTTCAGAAGGTTTTGATCGATAATAGATTAATACTGTTTTGTCAAATAGTCCATTGTCACTAGAGTATAGTGTGTATACATACTGACGACAGAAAAAGAACCTAGTTTTCATTTATGAAACTGATGCAGGTCAGTTAGAATATTATTATTATTATTATCAATTTTCTTCTAAAGGGACAAAGACCAGGCAGCACAGGCAAGGGACAGGAGGTGGTCCACCAAAGCCTGAACCGGAATGGATGGACCAAGTTGATGCCATTCTTGGGGAGCAGACAGCCCTCAAAACAGGCATCAATGGCAAGTGAATTGATTGTTGCATTCCTTTGATCCTTTTTCTTTCTGCCTTTTCTTCACCACAGTACTGTAATACTGTAAATTAGTTGAATGAGTCAGCTTAGAAACAGTTTGTGTGTCATTTTGTTTGAGTGTGACCAGTTTAGACAACTTCTGCTGATGAAAATGTTAAATAGCAACTTGTTGTATATGATTTGTCCCAGGTGATACTGATATGCATCAAACTATTAGAAATCTAACTCGGGTCTGAATTGCCCTGTTGGTGTATATTATTCTAAATTTATTTGTTTTTTGATCACACAGTTGAAGACACTGAAACGTTTCTTCTTCGGAACCTGGAGGTCAGGCGGATCAGCCCTGTTTCGTGTGACACACTCAGCAAGCATGCTGATGAAACAGGCAAGTATTTACTCTACTTTTGGTGCATGTATAGCCAAAGTTTCTTTTACATGACTACAGTCCCTTTACATGACTACAGTCCCTCGTCTGATAAGGTTGCACTTTTGAGGAGGAAATATGTGCAACATTTTATTTGAATCAGCCCCTATATTTCAGACCCTGCTCAAACAAGGTCTTCAACTCTGTTTCAGACCCTGCTCAAACAAGGTCTTCAATTTCTTACAATACACTAATTTTCTTGGCGTCATTTATTCTTCTATGTCAATAGCTAATCTGATTTAATAAGAATTACGCATGTGTTAGAGTTGCATGTAATCTCTGGCTTCAGATCACTATCTAGGGCTGTGACTTTTTCAGTGATCTACAATTATTGTATTCCTGAAAGCAGTGGGGCTTCAGTGGTGTTTGAGGTGCCCAACATGAAAGAGAGTATGTAGGCAGAAGCTCTCAGAAATAAACTTCAACAAACAAAACAATGGCCTACATTAAAAAAGAACCTATGCGCTTTCTTTAAAGTTAACTGCATCTCCATACTTATGAAACTAGTATTGAAGCAGGTGAATATTATGCATGTCATAATTTGCTCTTTGTTTGGTTTATGGCGGGTAGTAATGTTTTGTTACTAATTTGTTGTTTCAATTTCTTATTTATAATTTACAAATTCAAATTACGTTTTTTTTTTTTTTTAATTGTCTTGGAAACATAATGCTGATTTGTTGCAAAACTTTGCAGAGCTTGAACCTGCATCAAGAGAGGTAGGTCCTAAATTCAACCAAAGAGCTTATTACGGAAAGAGAGGGAACTTCCACTATGTCCTATAAAAAAAATGCGAGACGCTCTCACTGATTATTTCCCTTTGCTCAGGCTGGCTATATTTCACCATCTGCTATATGAATGATCTGTGCGTGGTAACTTATTGAGCCTATGCCATTGCAAAAGAACATTTTTATGGCAACGTTTGCAAAAACCAAACTTTTAACCATCATTATTATTAACATTGCGCTACTGCTGTCTTTTTTTTTTGTTGTTTTTGTTTATGTTTACTTATTGACATTTATTGGGTGCTTTTATGCTGCTTATGTGTGTATGTCATAGGTTCGTTTTCTGCCCTGGAATTTATTATTTTTAATCAACGACAGATATTTTAAAATTAAAATATGCATGACAGACTGTTTCATTTATCCGAAACTGTAAATCCGTAATCGTGAGAGAGAGTGAGAGCTCTGTCATTCAATCAATTAATCACAATAAAGCACAATAACAAAATGTTCAGGCCTGGGAATCGTACGCCTTTCGTCGTATTTATGACGAAATAATTTTGCCAGTACGACTAAATGATTTTCAGTACGACGAAGTCAAAAATGAAAGAAAAAAAATTATCCCCAAACGGTTTCAATTCTTACTCGGCTCGTTCCCCAAAGCACGTGCTCAAGCTAAGAACTTCCTGTTGCACATGTTTGGATCAGCGAGTTGCAGAAATGGCTTGTCACAGAACCGATATTGTTGATCGTGGCGAAAACTTTAGTGACCAAGGAACGCGCTACAAGTGGTGTTGAGACTGGGTTGATCGTGACTTTGTTTTTGAATTGGGGAAACAGAAGCCTGATAGTGAGAAAAGAGTAAAATTAGAAGACCTAAAACCGATTCGGTATGGAACCTGGATCCGCAAGCTGCACTGCATGAGTGTGGGTGTGTGTTTGTGTGTATAATTAGAATGAGAACTTTCTCTTGTTTTCAAACCAAAGAAAATGTTACTTTCAGCTGTCGCCCCCAGGGGCGCTGCCCCTTGACCCCGCCGAAGCCTATGGCGGCCCGTGTACCCCGGCCGCAAAGTCAGTACTCCCAAACCACTTTTCACCATTCCCAGACCTGAATGTTTCACTAATAGTGTGAATTTAATTTATATCAGGTGTCCCCCTACCCCCCAACCCTCTCACCTCCCACATCACTGGCTTAATAACATCAGTCACTTCATGGAAAATAATTAATTAATCAGACAGAACAATCAGAACCTACTGGCTAGACTACAACATTCCACGCAATATAGATCTAATGCGCAGAAATTCACAGATCAGAACAAGGACTGAGTTTCTACATTACATTTTTTTTCCCGTTTACACTCAAACGAAAAGGGATTACAACAGATCAAGGACCATTTTTGTGCCTAGGTAAGGGGTTATCTTGCACAGTATTTGATCACGAGGAGAAAACAGACTTAGTCTAATTTAACTTGTTGACATAAGCAATTTGACGAAGCCAAACTGCCAATCTGACATCTACTTTTGAAATATAAGCACAAATATAGTCAAACAACCTAGCAATAACGTAAACAGTGAGCGACCTGTTGAACGTAAACTGTCAGCAAGCAAACTGTTTTGGATTTAGCACATAGGTATAACATGAATCATTCAAGCCGCTCTCCGATTGTTTTAACACTAACAACACTGCAGCGGTCTTAGTTTAGGCCTACATAAACACAAAAAAATGAAGTTTTTCAATTGCAATTTACCTTTCTTTGTCTCTTAGAAATTTGAAAAAATACTTGCCAACAACTTTTCTTGTATCTGGCATTATGGCAATTGATAGCTGTGCAAAAGTCACCGCCCTGTTTCACTCGGTCGCCTTTTGACTTTCTGCCACGAGCCATTTTCAGCATGTCGACAAGGGAGCATAACTCGTACATTTCGTCTCGCGGTTCTGTACCAAGTTCCCCCTCTTTCTATCATAAGCTCTTTGATTCAACATTAAAAGACATGTCTGCAATTGAAGGTAACTCCAAACAAAATTCAAACAGGAAATTCAGCGTACACATTACAGCTTGAGTTCTGACAGGATATATGTTGATCCACAATTTAGTTACATTGGCTGGAATGTTAGTATATATAGATAGATAGATAGATAGATAGATAGATAGATAGATAGATAGATAGATAGATAGATAGATAGATAGATATAGATATATAGATATAGATATATATTACTTTTGAACCATCAACTGAATTAAACAATTTAAAGAGTTAAGAGATAAATTCAAGCTGTAGAAACATGCAACTTGCTGTCAGTAAATTAGCTGAAGTGAGGAACTTGAAATTTGTTGTGAGTGTGAAGAAAGAATTAATTGAAAATAAGACGTTTTGGTTTTGGTTTGCGCCATTTAAATTTGCTTCTGGATGTAATATATCTATTTAGCAGATTTTTAAACCTATTCAGGTATGTGAAAGGAAGTTATTTTATAAGTGCTATCACTTGATTTCTTCATAGTTATTAATTATGTGTGACATGTATAATTGTACTGTGGTGATGATGGTTGCAGAGATGTGGATCGCCAATGGAACAGCCAGTAGCTGTGCAGCAAAGAGGGCTTGTGGTTCTGGAAAGCAGACAGGCATAGCAAAGAAAGCAGGTGAGAGGAACAGTCTAGCGATTTTCTACTTAAATTGTTCGGTTGCTTCAGTTTTTCCCATGTTTCTATACGAGACTAGTGTCAGTGTCAAAGGATTTTGTAAGCAATATAATGTTGGTCGTTTGGGTGCATTGGGTAATATTGGGGTTTAAAAGGCTAGCTTTGGCATTTTCTCATAACCTACTTAATGTATTATGACTAAAGTGCTTAATGTATTATTATGACTAAAGTTTGGTTAGTGACCAAGTACCAATAGAGCTTGAAAAGCATAAAATACTTCAAGACCAAGGACAAATGTCAAGCTAATACTTATAGGACCTTGCACATTAGGGAGAAAAAAAATTTCTTCAAAAATCCACAAATTCAGACATGTCATTGTTAAAGCTGTGCTCTTCTTGTTAACAGAATGTCACAATTGCAAGGATATTGGCGTGTTGAACGCAAGTCTTGTCAGAATACGTTTTCATGCCTAACTTAACTTTTGTTTTTTTTTTCAGAAGGAGGACTGCAAAAGAAGAAAATGTTGAGAAGCAGGGCCAAGAAGAGGACATCAACGGAAGAGGAAGGGGCACTGTGGGAAAAATTTTTGGAAAGTGAGATTGCAAAAAAATTAAGTAACAGTACAATACTACAAAAAAGAAAATGGCGTATTTAGACATGCTTATGAAAATCCAAGCTAACTAAAGTTCTTTTTTCACCACTCTTTTCCATGCAGCTTTCCACATAAGTACTTTAATAAACTACTGCCTAGTGACATTCCTTACCTGTTTTTGCAAGTGCATGCAAATGATTCTGTACAATTTTAACATGAACAACTTTACTATTGTGCAACTAGTATTAGTGTTTGTGCGTGTGTTAACTTATTTCTGCATTATACAGCATTATTGTGAAGCTGGTTTTTTTCCTGTCTAACATGTGCAAGCAACTTGACACAAGAGATTTTGCAAATTATTAGTACTTGTACTTGTAGCCATAAAGAAATATTTTAATTGGAAACTAGTCTTTTCTGTCTGATGACGCGTACACTACAGTAAACTAGCCTTTATTTTCTGTTTTGTGACAATGCATAACTTGGTGTAGCTAACAGATGTGAGCACATAGAGGGGTAAACTACATTAGTGTAAAATGAGTCCTTTTCTGTCTGGTGGCTGTATATTAAATCTGCTTGTTTTCGCAAGACTCTTATCCCTATTTCATGGATGGTATTTGTAGTAAGGAGGGAGGAATCCATCTACCATTAGGCCACCACACCAAGCAGAGTTTTGTACTCGTCCTCCAGAAACAACGTTGTACCCCCCCTCCCCTTCGATAGAGCCGCCACCTCCTCTCCCTGGATCAACGGTACTCCAACCAGTCGCTACCACCAATGAAGGAGACCACAGAAATGAAGGTAGATTTTGTTTGTTTATTGCACGTTTTTCTTCTCTTTTTGTTAAGATTTTAGAAGCAACCAAAACACTCAACACCTCACTTGTGCTCTCATGCATAACTTAGTTCACTGCTTGCTGTACTTTAATTTTTCCATGAAAATAATTTTGAATATCTACTTTTCTGTTCTGCATGAATTTAGAGTTTGATTCGATTTATTCTGTTTCTTTTGCTATTGTAAGCCTCCAGCTCTTTGCTAAGACTGGTTAGCCCGGTATCGGTGAAAAGTGACTGGGTGAAGATGTGAACAGCGTGTCTGTACGGCTCCTCCCCACCATGTGGAAGCATATTAATCTGTCTACACAGACACCGTCCTGTCAATGTTATTTTGCCTTTATGGTAAAAACAGAAAAAAGGGATGCTAAACACAAATCAAACCAAACCAAGGTTTTTGAGAAAGAGTCGAATTTATAAATTGTCAATATTATAACTATTACTAAAGTAGTCTATATATATATTTGTAACTAAAAATACAGCATGATTTATTTGAGGTGTCTGTTCCAACGACCATGTGGACTAAAAATAGGTATTGTCATATGAACACAAATGGCTTCAGGTCTATTGTATTGTTTTTATTATTCTTATTTGTGTAAACTGTAATCTGTGGTAAACACTTATTATTACTGGCACACTGATATAAAACACTGTCCAATGTTTTATGCTTTTCGCATTTTCTCAGGACTCTCAGCATGCTGGACGCAGCCTGCAGTGCTACTGCTAATAGATGAAGTGAGAAAACGGCAGAGTATGTTTTCTTCAAACAATTGTAAAAAAAAAAAACAGGTTTGGGCCAAGGTGTTTGAGGCTGTCAACAAACATGGGTACAGCTACAGTTGCTTTGCCTGTGACAAAAAGTGGCGTGGGTTGAACGGAAGGTGAGTGCACAATTAATATTTGTCACACTAGTTATACAACTGACTCCAGAGTTGTTTTCCTGTGTAGGTCAGGGGTGTATTAGGTGGATTTTTGACAGAAGCGAGGATTTTTTTTTCAAGATGTAAAGTGAAGTAACTAAAAAAAACACAAAAAAACCCACTAGGTTCTTGCTGAACACTTCATAAGAATTTGCTGCAAGATTACTGCCAGTCTCAGTATGTTTTTTGTTTCTAAGGTTAGGTATGTTAGGCAACAAAATAAAGAAGAAAAAATAGTGTATAATGGCTAAAGCAAATGGGACTGCCAAAATTTAGATTTTGATGTTTGTTTTTTCTTTCCAGAAATGAATAAAAAGTGTCGACTGGGTTACCCTGATCCAAATTTTTGTGTCTGTTGGCCTTACCTGCAAATATTCTGGTTCCTACAATAAAGTAGAAGTAAAGAGGTATGCAACACGTGATATACTTAAATGTGTTTTACAGATACCGGATGATTAAAGAAAAAATCAGCATACCGGTCAATCAAGAACAACCTGCAGTGTTTCCCAAAACGCACATGCGTGCGTCAGAGACGCACAAAAACTGAAAAAGGACGCATGAAAAAAAAAAAGGTGCGTCACAAAGGACGCAACGGTTATTTTTACTGCCGTTATGTATCCCGGCACCGCTGAGCTATCGTGCGCCCGAGCCGAGTAAGCGCGGTGATCTCCCCTACCCACTGACCGCGCTGACACGCATGCGCAGCCTTTTTGTTTGCTTCCGAAAAGTTGTACGGAAAACGATAACCCGCAGAAATGCGGAAAACGATGCAATCGTTGAATGTTGAATCATCATTTTTAGTTCTCCCTAGACTAGGCAATGATGATCTTGTCTGTAATACGCAGTTGAACAGATTTTTTTGTCTCTTTTTTTTTCTTCTGGTCATCGACTTAGTCCCCTCTAACACTAACTGCTTTTACAGAGACAATTTGTCAGTACATGCAGATTGATATGTGTAAATTGTCGTATGACCATTTCATGTTTGTTCTATGGTCATTTTATGTGATTTTAAGGTTCCTCTAGTCAATGATGGATTCCTTTGTAACATTTATCAGAACAGTATTCCTATTGTTGTGTTGCTTGTTTTATGGCTATTCATAATTTTCAATAAAGTTGCATTGAAAACTAAGCTTTGTTTGACTTTGAGGCGTATTTGTGTCCGTGATGTTGGTAATCAAAATCAAGGTAAATGTAGGAATTGTAAGGGGACTCTCAAATTTTGTAAGGGACTCTTGAAATTTTGCACCAGAGAGTCCCAAGGACTCTCTGAAAAAAAAGCTGTGGGAAACACTGAACCTGGTCGTTCTACGACGCCTTGGAGGAAATAAATGCAGGCAACCCTTCAGCTAACCCACCCGTTCGCATTACATCTGGGGGCGGAGTAGCAGGTGAGCATTTGGATTTTATGAAAATGCTGTTTCCATTTATCCGATATTAAGAACATAACTTTTGTCCTACTCCTAGTGTTTATTTAAAACTCTCTGCTCAGTTTTTCTTACTATTTTTATTGTAGGGCTGATTTTGTATTTCTTGCAGTCTGCATCCATACTCTGAAGTTATCTTGGACATATATTTTTGTATTACCAGGGCGAGAAACATTGAAATATATAATTTTAAAAAAAAAGTTGTCCTTATCTTTTTTATATGTTGTTGCAGTGACAAGCCAGCGACCAGAGTTGTTGCTTGCAGTGACAAGCCCAGCAACCATAACCCCAGGGGGTTCGTCTGGAAATAGCAGCAGAGGTGAGACTTTTCACTCAGACTATGTACAATAACAGATCATGTACAATAACAGATCATTTTCTTGTGATGATTAGTCTTGTATACTTCAGTTGCACGATGTACTTAATTTGAAGAGCCACTTCTGGAAATTCACTTTTAAAACATATGAAATAAAGCTTTAGGGTCTGTACATCTACACAAAAGCAAATCAAAAGAGTTTCAGCTTCAACTTTTCAAGTGTTGGAATTATTGTCCTAAATAGTTGTAACACAAAGCATAAGAGTATAAAAGCTTTATTGGGGTAGTGTATCCCTCGTGACATTTTGGGGCTGAACTGGTAAAAAAAACTTCTCAATAAAAGGCCAGGATATATATTCTTTGTGGCATGTGGTTTATTTATTGTGATACAACAAGAAATCCTCATTACACCATTAAACTGAATATTATCAACTCAGTTTCTTTCAATTATTGATTATTTTTTACTTACATGTTCAATATTCTTTGTTTTAGTATTATTGTATGTATGTGTTGCGCATATTTTCCTACACCAATGCCGTTTCTGTAAAAGCTTGGGGATATTTGTTTTAATAAAATGTTTGTAATAATATTAGTAAATTACTTTTTTAATGAATGATGGTAGATTTCTTACGCATGTACACACTTATTATGTTTGTTAATACAGTGACCACAAGCCAATCAGGAGAGGTGGATCATTCTCCACAGACAGGCCTGCCAGGAGAAGGCTCACCTACAGTTAATGCCTCGCAAAGTAAGTCTCCAATTTATTTTGAACGCAGAAATGTGCCTTAGTGCCTGCCAGTAGTTTTCTGTTTTTTTCTTTTTTGTGTGTGTGTGTGTACGAGGAAGGTTTACAGTCTTACCCTTCTGGCTTTATCCATGTTGCGACACGGCCAAACTCCACGGATGATGAGCAAAAATGCTTACTATACATATTCTTATTATTGTTTCATATTGTCACAGAATCCTCGTAGTTGATACAGACAATGGATATCTTTGTAGTAGGTCAAATGTGGGAAAATTTTAGCACATTTTTTTTCCATTTTGTTGTTGCAGTGAATTCATCCCCATCAGATAGCCCTCCACAGCCAGTTTGGATGCTGACATTCAGGTCCCCAGTCGTGGCCCCCAAGAAGAGGAGACGCCCGGCCACAGATCCACCAGCATGGTTTAAAGATTTTTCTGAGAAAACTACAGCCATCTTGCAGGAGGTGGTGGACACCAATAGGCAAAAAAATGCCCTGCTACTGCGCATGGTGGAGGCGTGGGAGAAGGAATAAGTCTGACTGTTTTTGTTTTGTTTTTTGTTTAGGTTTAACAATGTTTTCTTTCTTTGTATCTTGGTATTGACATTGGGGGTGATTAAAAACAAATGCAAGTTTGTCAAGTATTCTGTCTTGAAATGGTCTGTGTACTGGTTGTGACATACCAATTTCTGAATGTTAAGTTGCTGTCTATAAGTTGCATGTTGCAAACCACATATAGAACAAACATTCACTGCAATCACTCGCCAGTTTTGGTGTCATATCTGTCACTGCGCGATATATGTGTGCTGTATTATTGTGAACAAATTCCACTCGTGCACCGATGTCTTGGGTTATCCAGAATCATAACCTAAGCATCAGGCAGCGTATTTTGTTTTAGTAAACAGGGGGTCGATAAAAGTATAGCCTCAGCGTCCCCTGTGTGGGATGTCTTTATTGTAAAGTGACTGGCTGGTGAAGTGCCTTCAGTGTTGCCACTAGGGTTGTTTCGGCAGATCTTTTATGCGGATCAGGGGCGAGTCCTCTTTTAGAGGCGAGGTAAGAGTCCGCTGGACCTAAAGCAATAATCTTGTATTGTATTGATTGAAAATATATTAATCGATTCTGAATTGAACTAGACCGGTCGTCAACATTACATTTCGTCTCCTGACAGTACACGTGTTCGCATCGATCAGCTTTTATAAACATCTTTTAACTGGGGTTAAAACATCAAACATGCTGTGTGATGCACAAACATTATTTTGTACTTTAAGGCCTGGCGAAGCAATCTACATGTTTTGTCCCCACAGCCCCGCCCTCACCCCCAAAAGCAATATGAAGCAGGAATGAGAAAATCGAACTGTGCAGCAGTTATTCTAGCTTTCTTTTTTAGTTTTGTTCCACATCACTTTTCAGAATATCAAGATAGTGGATGTAATGTGTTTGATGCTTGGACTGTGTGTTGAGTAATTATAATTTCATCACCATGACCTATTTTTGTTGTTTTGCTACAGATGCAAAGACTGGGTGCAGAGGGAGAGGAGAGAAGATCTGCAGAAAGATGCTAAACTACTGTACAAGTCTGGCTACTACCTGTGCAGTGACCATTTTGAAGACTCCCAGTTTATGAACGCCACAGAGAAAAATAAGCTGATATGGTGTGCTGTGCCTTCAATCTTCAATGTGCCAAATCCACCACCAACTGTCACTTCAACCAGGCGACCACCTGCAAAGAGGGCTGTGGCACCAGATCTACACTTTTCAGCTGCTAAAAAAAACAGTGTCGGTGTGTGAGCATGTTTATTGCAGTGTAGGGCTACAGTAAGTGTAATTTGTAGTCTTTATGCAAAACTATGTTTTTGGTTTCAACATTGTATATATTTGCATTGATCTAGTGCTTGTTACAGAATGTGTTTTTTGTATTTCTAATAAGGAAATAAGGAAACTATGTTGCACATGTATGTGAATACTTACAACAATGTAAATACATAATTTAAAGTTGGTGTTAAGGAATGCCATTTTGTGGTATAATTGGCTAACATACCACACTGATAATGTCTCTAGATCTCTTCATAGATTACTGTCATTGACAGGAATAGTGATAGATCTGTTCAAAGGTTACTGTCATACTGACAGAAATAGTGATAGATCTATTCAAAGGTTACTGCCATAGACAGGAATAGTGTACAAAGTGTTCATAGGATACTGTCATTGACAGGATTAGGGGCATGCAGCAAGTGAACAGAAAACAGTGGTCGTCAGTTTTCTTCCAACTACTCACCACTGCTGTTTTACAGAGCTATGACATTTCCTCCCTCTGTTTTCTTAGTCTTAAACGATAATCAGCAAGTGGCTGTATTATGCAATGAAACTAACAATAATTCTGCTATAGGTAAACAATACTGTGCCAACAGCAGCTGTATAGCCATAGGCAGCAAAAATGCATGTGAATATTGATGTTCATAATTGAATATGTACGTTATATTTTTTAATGCAATACATTTTTGTTTGTTTTCAGTGGACCCAAGTCACTCTGAACAAGACTCCACACAGGCTGCGTTGGCCTTACCGACAAAGCAACGCTTAAAGCAGGAAAAGAAACTGTATCAGAACAGGTACTATCGCTTAAAGAAAACGGTCAATACTCCTCCCTGAATGCGTCCCAATAAAGAAATGTCATCAACTGCAAAACGAGAGATGCTTATCACCCAACTATCCGAGTACTTGCCTAAATCAGCTCTTGACTTTGTGGCCACCAGGATGCGCATGAAAAAAAAGAGAAGGATTAAATGGTCCGAGAAAGACAAATGTGTTGCTCTGTCCTTATACCACACAAGCCCCAAGGCATATCAACTTGTGAAGAAGATTTTTGCCCTTCCAAGTGTTTCCACCCTACGGCGCGCAGTTGCAAAGGTACGCATCTACCCAGGTTTCAGTGACAACATCCTCATGGCACTAAAATCTAAAGTTGAAGGGATGCCTGCTGGGTCTGAGTTGTGCGCCCTTATATTTGACGAAATGATAATCAAAGAAACAGTTGTGTATAATGCAGAACGCGATGAGATTGAAGGGTTGGAAGACTATGGCCATCTTGGGAGGACACAGTATGTGGCAAATCATGCCACCGTGTTCATGCTGCGAGGCCTCTTGAGCAAATGGAAGCAGCCAATTGGGTATTTCCTCTCCAATGGCCCCATTGACAGCAGCACACTACACACCTTGCTCCTGCAGGCACTTGACCGCCTCATGGAAACAGGATTCCAAGTGAAAGTTGTAGTTGCAGACCAAGGATCCAATAACCGGTGCGTGTTTGAAAAACACTGCAAAGTGACTGTGGAGAATCCGTCGTTCATGCACAATGAAAAGCAGGTCTTTGTGATGTATGACCCTCCGCACCTCTTGAAAAGCATCAGGAACAATCTGAAAAAATCTGGATTCAAGATCAACAATCAAGAGGTGAAGTGGTCGTACATTAAACAGTTCTACGAGTTTGACAAGAAATGTGGTGTAAGGATGGCACCGAAATTGACCGCCAAGCATATCGACCTGCCACCATTTGCTTCTCTGCGCGTCAAGCTCACGACTCAAGTCTTGTCCCATTCTGTTGCCTCAGTGATATCCTTCATGGTCGCGGCAAAGCTGTTACCAGAGGAGGCAGCAGAAACATCACTGTTTCTTGAAAAGTTTGACATGCTGTTTAACTCATTTAACAGTAGGTCGATGACCTCAGCAAAGAAATTGAGAAATGCCGTCACAAACAGTTCAGATCATGTAACAGTCTTGCAAGATACGAAGAGATGGCTGCAAGAACTACAGCGACAGCTTCCCCATTCGCTGCCATGTGTGACAGGGTGGCTGATGGCCTGCACGTGTCTCCTTTCTCACTGGGCAGATCTCGGCAAATCCGGGGTGAAGTTGTTGTGCACAAACAGGCTAAATCAAGATTGCATAGAGAACTTGTTCTCGGTCATCCGGGGAAAAGGAGGGCACAAAGATAATCCCAGCGCTGCAGAATTGAGGGCTGCCTTAAGGGCGAGCATGGTGGACGCAATCATAATTCAAAGTTCACGCAGCAACTGTGTGCAGGACACAGACAAGTTTCTCCTCACTCTTACGAGCTTAGCCAATAGCCATGAGCAACTTCAAACACCACCTGCCATTCAGATGAGCGAGGACACCTACTCGGTGTGGTTGACCTCGCAGCTTCCTCCTCCGGTACCAGACTTGGACGTGCAAGGCGCACAGATGAACATCCTGTTCTACATTGCGGGCTACGTGGCTCGTAAGCTACAACAAAAAGTGTGCACAGAATGTCGAGACCAACTCACAGGCTGCCTTTCTGGGGATAAGCATGAACAGTTTCTGACTCTAAAACAGTATGATTCAGCAAAAGAGGGTTTGTGCGTCCCAAGTACACCACTTTTTTTGCATGATTAAGAAGCTGGAGGGCACATTCACTGCCAACTTGGAGCATATTCTTCACATGGACAAGGTGTCGGGAAGGCTAATGACACAGTTTGAACAAAAGCTGGTACAGATGTTCACCTGCGCACTTGACAAGCCAAGCTCTGTAGACAGGATGGTACGACTTCTATTCCTCAATGTGCGTCTGAACTTTGCGTTGAAACAATTCACAATATCTTTGACAACTCAGTCAGCACGTCGTAACAGAAAAGTGCTCAAATTAAACTATCTGTGTGTTGTAAGTTTGCAAGTTGCATTCTCCTGTGTGATGACATTTGCATATATATATATATATATATATCAGTATATATGTGTGTATGAAAATGGCTTACACTGAGTCGACAATTATGCCAGAAATAAAGTATAAATGTGTGCATTAATCTACTTGTGTAGATATAATATATATATATATATATATATATATATATATATATATATATATATATATATATATCTATATATCTATATATATATATATATATATATATATATATATATATAGATATATAGATATATATATATATATATATATATATATATAGATATATAGATATAGATATATAGATATATAGATATATAGATATATATATATATATATAAAATTTAATATAAATTCTCTCCAAATGGCTAGCACCGTACAGCAACCATTAAGGAACAAGGAATAAAAACAAGCCAAGGGAGGCATATATATATATAATATATATATATATATATATATATATATATATATATATATATATATATATATATATATATATATATATATATATATATATACAGGGTTCAGCCTGACACAAATAAGCTATGGGCCATTGGGCCCCTCAGATCAAATTTCAATGGGCCATGATTTCAGCAGTAATTTACGTACATGTAAAAGATAACCTGGAGATATTATTACAGAAATAAAACAAAATAGATTATTGTGAGCGTGCATGTGTTGTGAAGCATGTTTACCAACAAAACACTAACCAGAACAGGGATCAGTTTACTGTGCTTTTGAAGAGAATATAGCTCGTCGCTTTTCAGCACGCCACCTCTCTACAGCAGCTGTGAAGTTGAAATTCTTCAGTTCACCACCTTCAGTTTTCACCCTCATTAATTGAGACAGTTTGTCCGGACTTAATCTGTTCCTGCAGGCAGTAAGAGCTAGATTTTGGGCACTGAAGGTCCGCTCACAGTCACATGAATGAACAGGGTGTGTCAACACAATGCTGATTAGGGAGTTAATTAATTAATTAATTGGCTAAAGTTTTGCCAATTAATTTAGTAAATATTTTATAAAACTATTTCCATTATTAAAAATAAATGAATAAAAAAATAACAACAATAATAATAACAATAACAACAACAATAATAACAACAACAATAACAATAATAATAAATAAATAAATAAAATTATTAATAAAAAAAACACATTCTCTGTCGTACCTAAGCCAAGGATACGTATGAAGCCACTTTTCCTGCCAGCATCGAGGTTGAACTGGGTTTTTTTTTCTTCAGAACTTGAACACGACCGCGTCCGACACTTCGGTATTTTGACTTGACTCGGGGCTCACACAATCATCTTGCGTAGGATTAGCGGCGGTAGACTGTGGTTTAACAGCAGCAAACGACAGTCTAGACTGTCCTACCTCAAGTTTAGGTATTTGGGGGGGGGGGGGGGGGGGGGGCATTTTCAAAGCGGCACAAAGAAAAACACAAAATCCTCCTTGCACGGACACAACATACGCGCAGACAAATAGCAAATTCTGATTTGGAAGAATCGTACAACACTTCTTATTGGCTGAAAGATCAACATCCGGGCCCTCATAACCAATCGCTGAACTTGCCTTAGCAAAAGCACGTTTGTCGCCTCCAATACATGCAGTGCACTGTTATTGTGGTGGCGCACTGAAGCGCCATTCGGCCCCTGGCAAGAATTGTAGATGGGTCATTTTTAATTTGTATGCGTCAATGGCGCAGGGCGCGCTAGTAAACTGATCCCTGTATATATATATATATATATATATATATATATATATATATATATATATATATATATATATATATATATATATATATATATATATATATATATATATATATATATATATATATATATATATATATATATATATATATGCAGTGGTGTTCCTAGGATTAGAGGGCAATAGGACAAAACGTCCTAAATCATAAAACTAATCGGACATCATGTCCTGACTACATAAAAGCAATAGGACATTCAGATTGTGAAGCAAACCAATTAATGTTGCTTCTTTAGAAGACAGTGACTGAGAATAAATTTGAATAAAGTAAAACAAAAACTCTGTTGTGTAAACAGTTTAAAAATGCCCTTTTGTTGTTCGACGGAATGTACTAAAGAGTGATAATAGTCTAGCATTGTCCACTATTCAAACTCGTTTTAACGGCTTTGACACTCCAGTTTGTACAGATGTTTCTTGCAGTGACCGCTCTAGTCATAATACTATCGGACAATGACCGCTAATTTCGCAATAGAATCGGACATTTGACGGGACACAGGTGTTAGCATTCGGTCATTTTCCAAACGAATCGGACCATGACCGATGTCCGAGGCCTCGGGACATCACTGTATATATATATATATATATATATATATATATATATATATATATATATATATATATATATATATATATATATATATATATATATATATACAGGGATCAGTTTACTAGCGCGCCCTGCGCCATTGACGCATACAAATTAAAAATGACCCATCTACAATTCTTGCCAGGGGCCGAATGGCGCTTCGATTTTTGGTACCAGTGCGCCACCACAATAACAGTGCACTGCATGTATTGGAGGCGACAAACGTGCTTTTGCTAAGGCAAGTTCAGCGATTGGTTATGAGGGCCCGGATGTTGATCTTTCAGCCAATAAGAAGTGGTGTACGATTCTTCCAAATCAGAATTTGCTATTTGTCTGCGCGTATGTTGTGTCCGTGCAAGGAGGATTTTGTGTTTTTCTTTGTGCCGCTTTTAAAATGCCCCCCCCCCCCCCCACCCCCCCCAAATACCTAAACTTGAGGTAGGACAGTCTAGACTGTCGTTTGCTGCTGTTAAACCACAGTCTACCGCCGCTAATCCTACGCAAGATGATTGTGTGAGCCCCGAGTCAAGTCAAAATACCGAAGTGTCGGACGCGGTCGTGTTCAAGTTCTGAAGAAAAAAAAACCCAGTTCAACCTCGATGCTGGCAGGAAAAGTGGCTTCATACGTATCCTTGGCTTAGGTACGACAGAGAATGTGTTTTTTTATTAATAATTTTATTTATTTATTTATTATTATTGTTATTGTTGTTGTTATTATTGTTGTTGTTATTGTTATTATTATTGTTGTTATTTTTTTATTCATTTATTTTTAATAATGGAAATAGTTTTATAAAATATTTACTAAATTAATTGGCAAAACTTTAGCCAATTAATTAATTAATTAACTCCCTAATCAGCATTGTGTTGACACACCCTGTTCATTCATGTGACTGTGAGCAGACCTTCAGTGCCCAAAATCTAGCTCTTACTGCCCGCAGGAACAGATTAAGTCCGGACAAACTGTCTCAATTAATGAGGGTGAAAACTGAAGGTGGTGAACTGAAGAATTTCAACTTCACAGCTGCTGTAGAGAGGTGGCGTGCTGAAAAGCGACGAGCTATATTCTCTTCAAAAGCACAGTAAACTGATCCCTGTTCTGGTTAGTGTTTTGTTGGTAAACATGCTTCACAACACATGCACGCTCACAATAATCTATTTTGTTTTATTTCTGTAATAATATCTCCAGGTTATCTTTTACATGTACGTAAATTACTGCTGAAATCATGGCCCATTGAAATTTGATCTGAGGGGCCCAATGGCCCATAGCTTATTTGTGTCAGGCTGAACCCTGTATATATGCATGTACTGCTAATATGTGTCATTGCCTCTGAATTCTAATTTACAAGTGTAGATTTGATGCCGTTGCTAGTTTAAAAAAACAAAAAAAAAACAACAATCTGGCTAAACGTAGACCTTTGAAAATGAATCACATGTCCTGTTTGTCTGGCCATTGTATTTGATGATCTAAGAAAGTAATTTGTCTAACCTAATTTGTATTATTTTACAGAGGTGTTTGAACAAAATTTTGTTTGCTTTAAATATGAACTTGCTAAAATTATTTCCACTCTTTATTAATGAATAGTTGTTTTTTTAATTGATAATAATATTTAATAATAATACAGGGTGGGGAACAACTAACTGAGAAAAACTCTGAAAAGGCCGGGGTCCAGGGGCCGCCCAGGCAAAGCCCCCCGGAAAATGTGCACGTTTTTAAGCCGTACCAAGAGTGGCATAGTAACAGTGCAGTAAATGTATAGTGAACTGAACCAACCAAATATGAAAGAAAAGTAATAATTATTAGAAAATGCTTGAACAAACACAGGAGAACACACACACACTTGTGTTTTATGACAATAAAATTTCGTATTCGTATTCACACACACACACACACACACACACACACACACAAAAGCAAATACCACTAACCTTTACATTTTGGATGTCTGTTTCTTCTTGCACATTTCAGTCTTTCACAAGTTCAATTTTAATAGAAACAATCTTCTTAGCAAATTTTCAAATAAGTTTCTGCAAGTTAAATTAAAGAGGTTTCATTTCAGCACATTGTCTAATTTTAGCTTCCACAAGTTCACTGTTGTTTTACTTCCTAAAAAAGCTGACAATTGAGCTTTGCTTCATTAATTTTGCTGGTGATGGACACGGATGGGTACTTGTAATAATAGGTCTACTGGATTCGGAAACGGACAATTTTTTTTCCTCTGAACTCTTTTTTTTTTTCCTCTGAAATGGCTGCCGATTTCCTCTGAAATCAGCGGATCCGAGGAGAGTTCCCCACCCTGATAATAATATGGAAGTTTACAGCGCGCCATATCTCCAAATTATTTGACTCAAAGCGCTGTGCGTCTAACAAGATACTATTTAGGAAACGGCTGACAAATCTGAACTCAAGACACCCTGCACATCCCACAAGTCTGCTGCCTAAGGGTGCATTTTCAAGACATTCTAAGCTTCTTCAATGCAGACTGCAAACATTTTGAAAATTGATTTGATTAAATTCTGTACCATTATTCAAAGAGGGAAGAAACCGGACGGCAAGTAAAACTTTGTACCAGAGAAAAAACCTGCGTACCACCAGGGCTCGAGCCCCAGTCACTGGCATAGGAAGCAGACGTGCTAACCGCACAGCCACAAGCTGCCCCAGGCATTAAAAATTTTCTCCAGACAGGCACTATTAAAAACTATCACTATATTACAAAGCCCCTTCACTAACCTAATTAAATAATTAATTGCTATGTTATATATATATATATATATATATATATATATATATATATATATATATATATATATATATATATATATATATATATATATATATATATATAGGTAACAGAGCGCTGGAGATAACGTTCTAAAGTTAATCTATTTGTGTACGCTTGTTTTGTTATAATGATGATTGTTGATGCCATGATGGTTGCTGTTATTATGATTAATATTGTTGAACACTATTACTTTATTATTATTTTTTTTAAAGTGTAAATGTACGTTTAGTATAATATCAATATATCTAGCACATGTATGTGTATTTTGGGCATTATTACGATAACATTTGTTGATTATAAAATGTACAGTCAAAAACTGTGTGTCGATAGGCGTAATTGTAAAGCTTATTTTATTGCCCACTGATGATTCCTACCAGAGTAAGCCAAAAAAAAAAGAAAAGATGTGAGTGTTAAACACAACTCAGCTAGACAATCAGTACGCCACACATACACTCATTGCATTTAGTATTCAGATTTTGTAATATACAGGTAAGTGCTTGCATATGTTCAGTGTTATTGCTTTTTTGTAAAAAGAACGAATCTAGAAATGTTTTATTCTGTTTCGTAAATGTGCTTTGGCACCTGTTTCAACATCATGATGTTCATAGTGGTGATGATGATTATTATTGTTACTATTATTAATTTATGATGGTTGTGATGACAATAGCAATGACACCGGCAAGGATAATGATGATGATTGAACGTTATTATTATGTTTATTTTTTTTAAAAATATTTTTCCTTCTCTTTTTCTTATGTTTATGTATACAGGTATATTAATTATGAATTTCTTTGACTTTGCTCTCTGTTCGATGCACGTTGCGATTAGGGCCTGTGGCCTAAAACACCAAAACATTGTCATTTGTTGGTGTGTTCCATGTGAACATTTAGTTGCATTTTATCTTTAAACAATGTATTAATTACACATACTGTACCATGACTCAACAAGTGCAATGTTTTGGCGTTGCTAGGTGATAGTGCCCTTTTAGCGGAAGCTGGCAAAATCAAATCAAACATAGAGTTGCTTCCCCTGCACCAAACCGTCACGCGCCCCACGTGCCACAATACGCGTCTAAGCGCTCACGGCAAAGGACAGCACACCTCAATTCTTATTTGGCACTTGGTTAGAGTGGTTGTGCCTACTGTAGCTCTCTTTTTGCTGGCTTACTGCTTTCGCCCGGTAGTTCGTTGTTGCTGCCGGCGGAGTTGTAGGTTTTCTCCATTTTGTCTGGTTTCTTATCCTGTTATCCTATTACCGCAGCGGTTCGTCGTGTTCCACCCCGTCGCTGCGTGTCTCTGCTTCGTCGACCGTTCACGCTAGATAGGTCGGTTTACGGTCCCTTCTGTTGCTGTTAGCGCAGCTCCCGCTACGTCCGGGATTTCTTCGTCCCCTCTTCTGCCGTCTTCACTACCGCTTTGCTTCGTTGGCTTTGCTGTTTGTCCACTCCTACGCCCCCTTGTTTGTTGTCTTCTGCCTTTCAGGTCAGTAGAAGTGGTGGTAAAGAGGTGGGGAGTGGTGGTAGTGAGGTGAGGGGTGGCTCCTTGGTCTTGCCAGAAGTGACCTTGGGGCCGTTTCTGGTCAAGGTTTCGACCAGAAACATATAAGTGGTCGCCCTAGTTTAGGACCACATAATATTTCCAGCAGGGACGCTCCGGCACGGCCGGGCCAGCTACTTGCTGAAGCCGTTCCCTTCTGTTTCCTACGGGATTCAGACCGGGTCGGGACTTCTGGCTTATATAGTGGTCGCCCTAGTTTAGGACCACATTAATGTCCGACAGGGACGCCCCGGCACGGCCGGATAAGCTCCCTGCCGAAGCCTTCCCTTCTGTTTCCTGCGGGATTCAGACCGGGTCGGGCCTTCGGGCTAATGCATGGGTGCCACCTTTCCGCCTACAGTCGGAAAATCAGATTTTTGCTGAAGCCTACAATCGGAAATCCGATTTTTCGAAAAAAAATCGTTAAAAAAATTTATATAAAAGTAAACGAAACAAGATTTGTATCAGATTTGTGTAAAGATGCACAGCTGAAAGGGGCATAACCCGCGTATCCGGTTGATGACTTCCGGCCGGTCTGAGACTGAAGCATGGATATTGTGACTTTGTGTTCCAATCATGCCGTTTTTAGAGGAAAATACCGATACTGGAAAGAAAAAAGCGTGAGAGGTAGATAAGGGAATGAAGAATAAGTGGAGGTGGGAATGGATGTCAGATAAGTTTGATCCTGATGGCGATGAATGCCGGTTGTGGCTGAGAAAATTGGATCAGCCTGGTTTGAAAAAAAAAACAAAACAATGCTTTTTGTTCTTGTGCAGGGGCGGATCTTGTTCTTGTGCCACTTGTGCACGTGCACACCCCCTGGCGGTCCAAAAAAAAAAAAAAAAAGAAAAGGAGGGAGAAAAGGAGAAGAAAGAAGAGAAAAAAATTACTAATTCTCACTCACCACACAGTTTCATGTATCTCCAAATTAGGTGTGTGACCAAACTTGTACATGCATCAGGTCAGTTTTGAATAAAATTGATTTGAGTGACTATTTCTTGTTTTATTTGCAGTAACTTTATCTGTCTTTGTATAAGCCTTTATGCAAGATGTTCTGCTATTGTAAATTTTATCATCAAAGTTTGCAGAGGGGTGTTTGTGTGTGTGTCACTGTGTGTGTGTGTGGGGGAGGGGGGGGACTAAACTTAAAGAGGACTTTTAGCACAAAACAATACTATTTTCAGTCCTTAAAATAATGCCCAAAATGCACCAGATTGCACAGATTTTAACCATTATTTTCAAATTTTTCCGGAGGGGGGGGGGGGGGGGGCATGCACCCGGACCCCCCTAATACGCTCGCCTGCTTCGCATTAGTGCACTGTGCACACACCCTCAACAATGGAAAGATCCGCCACTGATTGTGTATATTTGTGTGTGTTTGCTTTTCTTTCTCTCACCTCTTATACACATTCACAAAATGTTTAAACAATCTTAACTATGCTTCTGATTGTTCATATGTGTTTCCCATTTGCATTGACTAAGTCTGAGGACTTAGTCACCTTTGCCAATGTTAGGCCCTGGTCTTTTTATGTAGTTTTTTTCTTGTTCTATGTGAGTGTCTTGTATGTATAGTGGTAAATCATTCTTCAGCTTTCACGAGAGGTCTCTAAATTGGCTTTGAATATTGTATTTGTAAAAATTTTCTATCGGGGGGGGCATTGCCCCCCTAACCTCCTACCAGAGCGTTACGCCGGAACCCCATCGGGGCCTGGGCGGCCCAGGACCCCTGCCTTCAGATTTTGGAAAATTTCTTGGTGGCACCCATGGGCTAATGTCAAGCTTGGGTCACGTAAAGCACTGTACGCAGTGTTACGTCCAGCTGCGACAAGGGGTGTGGCTTCCGGTTCGTCCGGTTTGTCCCTCCTCTCCCCAGTCCAGCCCCCATTGCACTCCACTTTCGCTTGCGGTCGTGGGGCGGGGGCTCTGGTTTCCGGTACGGGGGGTACGGTACACCCGTCACCCTCTTCCTTTTCCGGTTTGGATTCTCCCCCTCATCCTCCTTTGTACTCCACTTCCGCTTGCGGTCGTGGGGCGGGGGCTCTGGTTTCCGGTACTGGGGGTACGGTACACCCGTCACCCTCTTCCTTTTCCGGTTTGGATTCTCCCTCTCATCCTCCTTTGTACTCCACTTCCGCTTGCGGTCGTGGGGCGGGGGCTCCGGTTTCCGGATCGGGGGGTACGGTTTGCCCGTGGCCCCCTTCCGTTTCCGGTTTGGGTCAAGCTTTCCCTGTTCACCCTTCGACCTCTGTCACTTCCGGTTTCGGTTGTGGGTCGGGGGTACTGGTTTCCGGTGCTGTTGGTTCGATTTTTTCGTTACCTTCCTCCGGATTACATGCGAACGCCGCTTTGCCTTTGTGCGCGCCGCCTTCTGGTGGGGGTGGGGCACTCTTGGTTCCTCCTACCCTAGTTCCTGATTTCTCGGGTGCTGGGGCGTTCTATCCAGCCCTTAACCCTGAGGCTCTTTTTAGAGAGGCTGTTCAACACGCTGCGGCTTTTTGTCCTCAGGTGGTGGAGGAGGTTTCGGTGCCCCTACCACACCTCCATTCCTTCCTAGGCGGGACTCTTGCTTCTGCCGAGTCTGATGAGGCTTGCCTTGTATTCAGGGAGTCTCCTAGTGTTAAACGTTTTGTGGATTGGGCCTTTTCTGCGGCTAGAGGACTTAAAGAGGGCGAGGCCCCTTCCTCTTCATTTGAGGAAGTCCCTCGGTTCCCTAGAGCTTCCGCTGTGGGCTCTTTTTTGAGTTGGTCTTCATTGACCGGTGTTCCCGGCAAGTTCCTCTCTCGGTCGTTTCTTCCGAAGTCATCGCTCCCGGTTTCCCAGGATGATCTTGCTCTTTTGGGGGGCCTCAAGCCTTTGCCTCCTTCGTCGATCCCTGTTCCAGTCGGTGGTCTGGCACAGATAGAGGAGGCTATTGTTAGGTCCCTTGAGTATACTTCTCTCGCTGACGCACTTTCTGCTGCGCTGTCTTCTGCTTTTCTTTCTGGGCACGTTTTCTGTGACGAGGGTTCGTTGATTTCGGTGAGGTCCTTGTTGCAGGCCCTCTGTACCTCCATCGTTCTGGGTTGCGAATCGCAGGCTATTGCCTATGTCAACCTGCTTCTTGCGCGTCGTGACGCTTTTCTTCAGTCAGCGTCTCCGTTGCCTCCGCTCTTGTCCTCCTCGCTTCGGGTGGGACCCTTGGTACCCGACTCTCTGTTTGGTCCTTATGTTCGCACAGCTGTTCGCGAGGAGTCGGACCGGTCCCAGTCGGTTGGTTTCGCCTTCTGGGCTCGGGACACCCCTTCGGCCCCGCCTTTCTTTCCTGACAGGTGTCGAGGTCGCTCGGTCCGTGGTCTCTCTCCTCGGGGTGGGCCGTGTGGTACTTCCTCTTCCCGTGGCAGGGTTGAGGTAGGCCGTAGGCGTTTACGCAGTGGCGCGTTTTCCACCAGTCCTATCCCTGCCTGTACACCCCTAGGTGTTCTACCCCTCCGGGCAGGTGGCTTGGCTCGTCAGTTTCATGCTTGGCTCAGCCTCCCCTCTGCTAGCAGTTGGGTTCTAGAGGTGATTCGGTCGGGGTTCAACTTCAGTGGGGTTCCTCTCGGCCCCCTCTTCGTCGCTCCCCGCCTTTGTTTCGCCCCCTGTCTCCTCCTGAGGCTCAGGCGATTCTCGTTGCGGAGGTCATAGCCCTTCTCCAGAAGGGCACTATAGAGGAGGTCCTTTGCCCTCACTCCCCGGGGTTTTACGGCCGCCTCTTCGTTGTCCCGAAGGCATCCGGCGGTTGGCGCCCGGTGCTCGATCTTTCCTCGTTGAACAAGTTTCTTCGCCGCATTCGTTTCCGCATGGAAACTCCCGCTGCGGTGCGTATGTCTCTGCGCCCGGGGGATTGGGCTACCTCTATCGATCTTTCTGACGCCTATTTCCATGTGTCTATTCATCCTCTTCACAGGCGTTGGATGCGTTTCGTCTGGAGAGATCGGGTTTTTCATTTCAAAGCCCTTCCCTTTGGTTTGTCTCTCAGTCCTTGGGTTTTCACAAGGATTGTCAAAGAACTCGCTGCCGTAGTCCGCGGACTCGGGGTGCGGTTCTCTGCTTATCTTGATGACTGGTTGGTCAAGGCTAGTTCTCACGATCTCTGTCTTGTGCACACCAGGCTCGTTCTCCTTTGGGCTCGGCGCTTGGGGTTCTCTATGAACCCTCTCAAGTCTGAGTTGTCTCCATCTCAGGTTTTCAACTACCTGGGAATGTCGTTCGACACTCGCGATTGGTCGGTCCGCCCTTTGGCTCGTCGGGTGCAGAAGCTTCAGTCCCTTCTGCTACTTTTGGAGAGTCAGGATTTCGTGTCAGCCAGATTTATGGCCTCTCTTTTGGGGTCGTTTGAGTCTATGGTTCCTCTGGTTCCCCTCGCGGGAGTTCGCAAGCGGCCGATTCAACGTTGGCTTTCTTCCCGTTGGAGTCAGTCCAGCGATTCCCCTGGGACGCTCTTTTTCCGGTCACGGCGGACCTTCGCGCTTCTCTGCTTCCTTGGCGGAATGTTGAGTGGCTTTCTTCGGGGGTGCTTATCTCCCCTCCGCTTCCGGTGGCCGAAATCTTCACGGATGCGTGTTTGGTCGGTTGGGGTGCGCATACTGGCAGCCTTTCAGCCCACGGTTTTTGGTCTCAGGACCAGCTGTCTTGGCATATCAGTCGCCTGGAGATGGAAGCCGTTTGCCTGGCTCTTCATCGTTTTCTTCCCTCCCTGCCTCGGGGCCTCTTGCTTGTTCGCTCCGACAGTACCACTGTGGTTTCTCTCATCAACCACTTCGGGGGTACCCATTCCCCTGCTCTCTCCATGATGGTGGAGAGCCTCCTTTTGTGGTTAGCTGATTTCGGTTGTACGCTTGTGGCCAAGCATGTCAGCGGCTCTGTCAATGTCTTGGCCGATCTTCTGAGTCGCCCTCATTGTGTGGTCCACACGGAATGGACGCTGTCCCACTCTGTTCTTCAACCAGTTTGGGCGGAGTGGTTTAAACCTCTGATTGATCTTTTTGCCACTCGTTACTCTTCCAGGCTACCCCTGTTTGTGTCGCCGGTCACAGATTGCCTGGCTTGGGCGGTGGACGCGTTGTCCATTTCTTGGGAGGGGTTGGAGGCTTATGCCTTCCCGCCATTCCCCCTCCTTCCGCGGGTTCTCAGGAAAGCTGAAGAGGAGTCCCCTTCTCTCATTCTCGTGGCTCCCTTTTGGCCAGCTCAGCCCTGGTTCCCCGATCTCCTTCGTCTTTCCCAGGGGCGGTGCATTCCTCTCGCTCTCGGGGCGCGATCGCTTCTGCAGCCTCGATCTGGGATTCCACACGGTAATCCAAGCGTTCTCCGTCTTCACGCTTGGCTGTTGTCCGGCCTTCTATAGGGGCTTTCTGGGCTTCAGGAGACCTCGGCCGGTTCCAGCTTGCTTCCTGTTTCTGTCCTGCCATACTCGAGAGGATGGCTTCTTGGAGTCGGTTCTGTGGTCATGGCCCTACAGTCCCGGTCCTCTTCTCCAGCCTGTTCACGGTAAGTTTGTTTCAGATAAAGTTGCTTCCCTCCGTCCTTTTCGTGCTAATCTGCACTTGTTGAGTCATGGTACAGTATGTGTAATTAATATTAAAATTTTATCTCTAAATTTATTATTAATAAGCATACTTACCATGACTCAATTTAATATCCCTCCCACCTCCCCGCAGTTCCAAATAAGAAATGAGGTGTGCTGTCCTTTGCCGTGAGCGCTTAGACGCGTATTGTGGCACGTGGGGCGCGTGACGGTTTGGTGCAGGGGAAGCAACTCTATGTTTGATTTGATTTTGCCAGCTTCCGCTAAAAGGGCACTATCACCTAGCAACGCCAAAACATTGCACTTGTTGAGTCATGGTAAGTATGCTTATTAATAATAAATTTAGAGATAAAATTTTAATGTTTAGTGTGTCTCACGTGTGACTTAAATACAATTACTTTGGCAACTTTGTAGAGTTAGAACGTGTGCGAACTAATGCTTACTATTTAAATAAAAAGAATTATAACGAAGCTCAAAGTCTGGGGTTTGTTTAATTTGTGTGTGTGTGTATGTGTGTTAGTTCTTTGTTTCTCTCCTCCTTACACACATCCCAAAGACTCACACACACAAAACTAAAAATAAAATAAACAACAATATTATCTTAAGCATCAGTATGCTCTGAATGCCCAAATTATATTACATCTTTGCATTCATTGAATACATCACAATTAATATGCCAGTTATTTAGGACTAATAATTGTATGTATGTGGGTGTGGCTAGTAAACAAAACAATCAGAGGAAATTATACATAATAATAACTGTTTTTAATATCGTAAGCTTGCCAGGTGTAAAATACAAGCGCAAATTGCAGTAATTAAAAATAAAAATTATATTTTAAAAAAAAAAATATATATATATATATATATATATATATGTGTGTGTGTGTGTGTGTGTGTGTGTGCGTGTGTGTGTGTGTAAATATTAATGGCATGCACATAAAGTCATACTATAATAATATTAAACTAACATACACTGAACAATGCAATATCTATGTGCGCTTGCTCCTCCACATCATTCTGACCCCTGTTAAATAAATAAAAAAAAATAATACATGCATACACTGAAAAACATTGTTTACACAAACACTTGTACACAAATGATTTACAAAGCACATTAACAACTAGGCCGGTTAAAAAGAAAAAGAAAGGCCTATATGTTGTTGTTACACTCAGTTCGCTGTTGGTGTTTTCTATCAGTATTTGATTCAGCCCCAATGCTGAATTCCTGATAGGGTGTAACTCAGATTCGTTTATTCACACAGCCTGCTCAATCAGCATACAAGTCACAAAGTCGACGTATGGAGTTTTCCACTTTTATTCAGCACACATCAACAACTGCATACAATTCTCAACTCAACTCAACAACTTTCACAGCAACTCTTCTTTACTTTCCAGCTTCACTATCAACAACAATCTCTCAACAGCAACTCGGCACACGATTAAATAACCTCTCTCTCTTCTCGAACAATTTGGTACACGGTAGAAATGACGCACTGCCACCAATCGAACTAAAGATCGTCATCACTGGCTTACGTCATACACATTTCCTCTACTTCCGGGAACATTCACGACCTTCGATATCCATCGGGAAATTTCTATCGACAGTAATAAACATGCAGATCCCGAAAATTCTTCAACAATATCGACTAACGCAAATCATCAACGTTATACAAAGCCTCTCCTAACAACAATGCAAACTCAAATCAAAGGTAAATAAACTCCATTATTGAATACTTTGCAAAACGAAACGATTAGATCTATCGTACACGTTTCCGACGTACTACCATTCGCGTTTCAACGTAACATAACCCCCCACTCAAGAAGAAATTTACCTAATTTCTTTCAACAACGTTGAAACGTAATGCACAAACAAAGTTCAGAATTAAAACTTATTTCAGCCTGTCTGAACACTATCAACGTTCTCAGTTCATTCACACAGAGTCAAAGTTTCTCATCTGCAAGTCTTTCTGGATACTGTCAATGTTCACAGATCATTTACACAGAGTCAATGTTTCTCATCTGCAAATCTTTCTGGATACTGTCTATGTTCACAGTTCATTTACCCAATCAACGTTTTTCATTTTCAAGTCTGTCATTACCCATATTCTTAGTTCGTCCACACAGTCAATGTTCTTTCGTTCGCAAGGAGACGACGCCCTTGTCAGTTGCGGTCGTCATCGGCCCAGGGTCAAAGACGATGATCACGTGGGCTTCCCTGGAATCAGTGCGTCTTCCGTTGTCTTCCTCTTCCGTCGGATGTCCGACGCAGTCGACGTTGTCAGTTCTCAGAATGCATTCGCTGGGTCTCACTGTCAGGTTGGCTTCTGCGGGACGGTGGAACAGCCCCCTCAAGGTCTGGGTGTGGACCTCATGTTCGACCAAATTCGTAGAGCCTGGGACATCATTGAAGCTATGGGGAAACTCGCCCATAAGGTCCTTGAGCTCAATCTTTTGACCTTCCGTCAAGCCTGGTCCTAGCTTAACGTCATCGATGCCTTCTTTGCTGTGGAAGTCTCCAAGTCCCAACAGTTCCTCGCTGTCAAAGCTGTTGTCGATCTCAGCTGCTGTTGCTGCATGTACAGTCTCTGACGGCCTCTCCACGTACAGCTTAAGGAGGTTGGCGTGGTATATTTTGGAATGCTGGCCGACCTTCACTTTATAGTCGTTGATCCCCACCACGGTCTCCACTTCGTACGGGCCTCTCCACTGCATCAGCAACTTATTATGATCAGTAGGTAGCAGCACCAGCACTTTGTTGCCAGGTTTAAACTTCCTGTTCACAGCCCTACGATCATAGTAGTGCTTTCCACAGTCTTGGGACTTCTTCAGGTTTTCTCTGGCTATCTCGAGAGTCTGCTCCAGCTTCTCCCGTAGCTCAAACACGTACTGGTAGCTGTTCTTCACCTCTGGGGTGTCTACTTCTTTCGTCCACAGTTCTTTTACGATGTGCATCGGCCCTCGGATGGTTCTTCCGTACAGCAGCTCGAACGGAGAAAAGCCGGTGGACTCCTGCGGTACTTCTCTGTAGGCGAAAAGTAGGGCGTTGATGTAGCGATGCCATTGTCTGGGCTGCTCGCTGCACAGTTTCTTCAGGGTGGACTTCAGCGTAGCATTGAACTTCTCGACAAGCCCGTTGCACATCGGATGGTAGGGTGTCGTAGTCAAATGCCGGATGCTCAGCAGTCTGTTGACCTCCTTCATGCAGTCAGAGACGAACTGCGTCCCGAGGTCTGTCAGAATTTCTTCAGGCACTCCAAGTCTACTGAACATGTCCACTAGCGCCTCTGCAACAGTTTCAGTTTCAATCTTCTTCAGAGGCACTGCTTCTGGGTACCGAGTCGCATAGTCCACTAAAGTCAGTACCCACCGATGACCTTCTTCACTCGGAGGTCTTATTTCGCCGATTAAGTCTAAGGCCACCCTCTTGAAAGGTCGGTCGATCAGAGGCATCCTCTGCATAGGCACTTTCGGGACCCTTCCTCGAGGTATGGTCTTCTGGCAAATGTCACATGATCGGCAGAAACGGCTGACGTCCGCATGAAGCCCTGGCCAGTAGAACACCGCCTGGATTCTGTCTGACGTCTTCCTGATGCCTAGGTGACCTCCCATGATAGAGTCATGAGCTACTTCCATCACTTGGCGCCTTAGAGGTAACGGTACCAATACTTGACGTAGTGGTTTCCCTCCGTTGACCCTCGGGTGCTGGAAGATTCGATACAGGATCTTGGCCTTCACCTCAAAATAGACCGTACCACTGCCTTTGGTCACGTGGTCTTGGCGGTTCCTGTACTTGTTTAAAGTACTATCAGCTTCCTGGAGCTGGATCAGCTTATCTCTGTCCACGATGGCAGCTTTAGAGTTGTCGGCGACCCTCAGTGGCGTAGACGTCTTGTCTCTCTTGGCCTGGGCCCTGGTAGTAACAGCACCGACGATCTCTGGTCGGCAGGGCTGAGCCGGAGTAACCACATTGTCCCGTAGCAGCTCTGAAAGGTCTCCATCGGGAAACGGCAAAGGATCCTCCTCCACAACTTCGACGCGTTGGGTTGAGGCAGGACTCCACTCTGGATCGGGGTCGTCGGGTCGTCTCGCGCCGTCGATATTCCCGATCATCAAATCGTACAGCGGCTTCTTCAGGCAAACCGCTTCGACTTCGCCTATGTAGAAAGGGGTGCTGACTTGAATCTTTGCAACTGGCGCTCTCACACATTTGCTGTCGGCCATAAGTTTCCATCTAGAATCGCCAGTGAACTGTTCTTTAGCGATTAGGTCTTCTCTGACGATGACCCCACTGCAGCCAGAGTCTCTTAGAACAGTCACTTCATGATTTCCGACGCGTCCCTTTGAAACAGGCATGTTCTGGACGGTCACAGCTGCGCTGGCGACGACGGGGATGGATTTTCCGTTGGCAAGGAGAAGTTGGCCATCGGTCATGCACTCTTGCACGTCCGCAGGAGTAGCTGTGCGCTTGGTCTCACTCGGAAGAATGACGCTCCCGCCGCACACCTGATGGTCAGATCTACTGGTTTGTCGTTGATTGGAGAAACGTCTCTGTCGGTTGCCCACCGCTGCATTGTCCGTACTGCTCCGCTGTCCGCTACTTTTGTTTTGAGGACAGTTAGCCGCCCTGTGGTCTGTAGCGTTGCAGGTGAAACAGCCTCTTGAATGCCCTTCCCTGGGAGGAGGCGTGGAGTCAGTGTGTCTCTGGCTCGTCTGGCTCCCCTGGATCTGGTTCCCATGGCTTGCCGTCTTCTGAAAGTGTTTCGTCGCGCTGGGTGGCCCCAACGTTTTCTCATGAGCGATGAGATATCTTTCAGCAGCCTCAGCAACGTCTTTTAGCGTCTGCAACTTTTGTATTTCCAAGTGGATCGCGAGGTCCTTAGGGCAGGCGTTGAGTAATTGTTCCCTCACGATCAGCTCATGGAGACTCTCGTAAGTCTTCCCTTTGCCTGATAATTCCACCCACTTGTGTAGGTATGATGACAGGCGCTCCACAAATTGCTTTGGCGTCTCGTCTGACTTAGGCCGGCATTCACGGAAGCGTTTACGGTAGCCCTTCTATGTAAAGTTGTAGCACTGCAACAGGGCCTCTTTCAAGACGTCGTAGTTTTTGGCGTCATCGTTCGACAGTCTGGTGTAAACTTCGAGCGCTTGCCCTGTCAGAAGTGCACTCAGTCGAATTGCCCAGTCTTGAGGTTGCCAGTTAGAGCTTTCAGCGAACCTTTCGAATCTCGCCAGATAACTGTCAATCTGGTCCTTCCCGTCGACGAAAGCTGGCAATTTTGGAGCCGTATGGTCGTTGGTGACTTGTGGCGCATGCTGATTGTTTTGGATACGCGCCAACTCTAGCTGGTACTGACGCTCACCTTCAAGACGCTTCAGCTCGAACTCTCTTTCTTTTTCTTGCCGTTGCTCTTCTCTTTCTTGACGCCGGTCTTCTCTTTCTTCTCGACGACGCTGCTCTTCCAATTCTCTTTCTTCACGCTGACGTTGTTCTTCTCTTTCTTGTAATCTCTCCTGGGATTTGACGTACTCCGTCAACTGTTTCCCTTTTAGATTCAGTTGAATCCCTTTCTGCCAGAAGTCAGCCATCTTGATGCTTTTCTGGAAAGTTCTTTTTCTGGAAAGTTCTTGACTGTGCTGTACCTTTCTAGACTGTTCTAGAATAGCACGCTTTCTGCAGTAGCGCTGATGCTTGCCACTAGTCGCCTTCGCTGACGCAGGCCCCGCTGTCCTCGTCGTATGCGACGCTGCACCACGCTGGTGTTGATGTATACGCTCCTGTGCTGAAGTAGACTCGACGTCCGCGCGTCGCTCTCTCTAATACTGGCGATGTAGCTCCGAGACTGTCCCTCGACGTAGTCTTGCGGCAGCTACGTAGTCCCGCTCTGTTGTTCGCTCACGAAGCAACTCTTCGGCGACTACACGCCCTTGCAGTCAACCCGAACCTATCGGTGATGTAGTCCCAGTATGTTGGCCCCTTTCGACGCAACTCGTTGGCGGCTACCCTCGATGACTGCCTCTCGTAACGTTGACTCGCTTGTTGTAGCAGTTGAACCCTTGGCTATGGCGTGAATCGCGGCTTGACCCCCAAAATGTTACACTCGATTCGATGTTGGTGTTTTCTATCAGTATTTGATTCAGCCCCAATGCTGAATTCCTGATAGGGTGTAACTCAGATTCGTTTATTCACACAGCCTGCTCAATCAGCATACAAGTCACAAAGTCGACGTATGGAGTTTTCCACTTTTATTCAGCACACATCAACAACTGCATACAATTCTCAACTCAACTCAACAACTTTCACAGCAACTCTTCTTTACTTTCCAGCTTCACTATCAACAACAATCTCTCAACAGCAACTCGGCACACGATTAAATAACCTCTCTCTCTTCTCGAACAATTTGGTACACGGTAGAAATGACGCACTGCCACCAATCGAACTAAAGATCGTCATCACTGGCTTACGTCATACACATTTCCTCTACTTCCGGGAACATTCACGACCTTCGATATCCATCGGGAAATTTCTATCGACAGTAATAAACATGCAGATCCCGAAAATTCTTCAACAATATCGACTAACGCAAATCATCAACGTTATACAAAGCCTCTCCTAACAACAATGCAAACTCAAATCAAAGGTAAATAAACTCCATTATTGAATACTTTGCAAAACGAAACGATTAGATCTATCGTACACGTTTCCGACGTACTACCATTCGCGTTTCAACGTAACAGTTGTGATGAGAGATTATTTTTATTTTATTTGTATTTAATTTCTTTTTGGCTTGATCTAATGATTTGTTTGATGTGTAAGCCTATAATAAACGTCAGAGGTCTACAACCCGCTCTGATGTCACATCAAAGATAGTATAAATACTTTTCTCACGGACCTTTATAAATGAATAAAGGTCCGTGACTTTTCTAGTAACATTGGTCACATGTAGGCCTATAAAAACTACTCTCGCTCTATTTCAAAATTACCTCTCTTGGTTGTACCGCTTGGAGCGCTTGCCGCAGGCCGTCCTGAATGAATCTCTCTAGCGACCAACATTCATGTGACGTGGGACTTTAATTTATCTAAACGAAACGAAGCTAAGTCTGTGGTCCACTGGAATTTCCACTCTAATTTCCTATACATATATAAATCATGGCTAACTATACACCTAGAGAAATAATTAATAGTATAAATACTCTGGTACAGCCACTGGTAGACGGGGATAACCATCCCATGGAAAGAGGGGTAGGGACCTAGCTCCACACTGAACCACCAGAGCAATCATACTGCTAAAATGGACCGTGAACATGGCCACTTTTTATTTCGCCCACCACCGGATTCGAACCTGGGTTATCAGTGTGCCAAACTTGAGGTATGGCGGTAGTACACTGTACGTGGGGTATATCTAAGACAAAACAATACAATACATGTATAATACTTACAACACAATACATTATATTAGAATACAACAGTCAATAGTACAATACAACACAACACAGCGCCTGTGCCTGCGTGAGAATAATAATAATAATAATAATAATAATAACGGATTTTTATATAGCGGGTACTCCAGCCTATGACCAGACTCACCACGCTTTACATAGTCATTACATATAAATACATGCACTCGATAAAACATATCTTTTGCTACAATACACCAATAGTCCAATCCAGCAGGCTTTTTGAAAGTAAGTAAATCCTATAAAAAGGATATATATTCTAATTTACTCTTTACAGTTGTGTTTACAACTGAAAAAAAGTCCCACGGAATCGAAGGGGTATGAATATGTTTATTTTAACTTTTTAAAGCGAACTATTTTTTGATGCGAATGCATTGGGGAACCCCCATTTTTACCGCCCAGATATTGTTCCGCATGACGTCAGGAATCTACAGCCAAGTGATGAAATGTGCAGGTGACAATGTCAATGGCATCTAAATTGCTTAGCCGGAAGTCCTTCTTCGCCTCTACTATAAAGTTTGTCCCCTATGGACGCTGATCTGGGCAGGTGCTGAACGCTGCTGATCGGCCTGCTGTGTGCTCAAAACCAGCCAAATCGTTATAGCCGACATTTCCTTACCGAACGTTTAACCGTTTCTGAGATAAATAAATAAACAAAATGTCCACAAACTGTAATAGCCTCATTCCGCGCGCTTCCAATAAAAATCAATTTGAGGTTTCAGCATGTTTTCCCATATAGACCAAAAAATTGATGTTCTTTCTAGGAAGCCTTGGTAGCTTAGTTAGTAAAACCATTCGCCTACCGTGTAGGGCGACCGAAGTTCAAATCTCACCCGGCCCTCCCTTTTTTTTTTTTTTTTTTTAGTACACTAAAATATGGATATTTTTCTTCTTAATTTAGGCTTTTTACCTTTAATTTTTTATTATTATTATTATTATTATTATTATTATTATTATTATTATTATTATTATTATTATTTATAAACTAATAATAATAATAAATTATTATTATTATTATTATTATTATTATTATTATTATTATTATTATTATTATTATTATTATTATTATTTCTTATATCAAATTTTCTTTTAAAACCTTGGTGTTTTTTATGATTTCTATTTGTATTATTCTATATTCAATATTATTATTATTATTATTATTATTATTATTATTATTAGTATTATTATTATTATTATTATTATTATTATTTATAAACTAATAATAATTATTATTATTATTATAATAACAATGATAATATCTTATATCAAATTTTATTTTAAAACCTTGGTGTTTTTTCTGATTTTTTATTATTCTATATTCAATATTATTATTATTATTATTATTATTATTATTATTATTATTATTATTATTATTATTATTACCAAGGATCGGGATGGGGTGGTACGTGTAGGTAAAAGGGGGCTACGGGTAGGTTTAAAGGGGCATGGGTAGGCATAACGGGGATACGGGTATATATAAGGGGGTATGGTGATGGTCGATTCCTTTCATCCATACCTGCGAAACGATCAACGGGGAAGTATCAAGGAGGGTACAGGTAGGAACCAAGGGGGTATGGAAGGTATCAAGTGGGTATGGGGAGGTATCAAGTGGGTTCGGGGAGGTATCAAGGGGGTATGATGAGGCATCATGGGGGGGACGGGGAGATATCAGGGGGGGGGGGTATGGTGAGGTAACCAGGGGGATATGGGGAGGTATCATCGTCCAAATGAAACTCGCAGACAAAAGTTCTCTCTGTCTACATTTTAAACAGCATCATGTGTACCCTGGCTTGCCAGGGTACAAAAACCACTAGTTGTTGATACATAGGCTTGGAAGTCTCGTCTCTCGTAGGCCTCAATTACATACTATACATACTATACCACGTACGAATGTAGGAGGGGAAAGAAAAGACTTTAGAGCCTGTGGTTGATAAATGCATGTAGGCTTGCATGAGGCATGGTGGCCGAATGGTTAGAGCGTTGGCTTGCGGATCGGAAGGTCCCGGGTTTGAGCCCAGGCCGGGCATTGTGTTGTGTCCCTGGGAAAGACACTTTACTCTCGTTTCCTACTCCTTCGGATGAGAGTATAAACCGAGGTCTAGTCTGTGTCGCATACATTACATCATAACGGACTTTAAAGATCCTGACGCTCATGTCCTAGACGGGTGAGCGCCGGTAACAAGAACACACCCAGCATGCACCTTGGTAAAAAAAAAAGTGCCATAATGATCAACACGATTGATTGTGGGCATATACGGCAAGACAAGACAAGGCAATAGAGGCAGTTTGTGCATCAAATTCTGCAGTTCACATCATTGCTGGAAAGGCTTATTCTAGGGCAATTAGAGCACATTTTCTTGTCGAAGCAGCATTGAGTGCAATATTTGTAAGCATTTCCTTCAACATGATTGTCATGGCTGTTGCTCCATCCTGACACTTTGTCCAATGATTACAATCCTAGGAAGGAAAACGGTGATTGTCAAGAAGAAGAGTCACTTCTAAATAATCCTGCAGATCTTGACATAACAGAGTCTGTTGGCAATGATGACTTTGATTAGGCTCTTTTTGAATCACTGATGCAGGGCAAAACAACAGCAAGAGATGCTGCAATACATCCTGTATTAGGACGCATTAAAGCAACGTTGGAAGATTTCAAACGACAATGTTCAAGTAGAACGAGCAAGCTATGGATTCAAGAAATGGTACACCTCCTTCACACAGCAATATAGGCTGAGAGAACTGGAGACTTCAAGCTCCATCTATCTGCTGTTGCCAAAATGTTGCCCTATTTTGCTGCTTCAGGGCACAACCTCTACACCAAGTCGGCCAGGCTGTACTTACAGCAAATGATGGAGTTGAACAAAACCTACCCAGAAGTCTATCACGATTTCATGGCAGGCCATCACGTGAAAAGGAGAAGCGATCGCTATAGGGCTGGTTTGTCGTGTGATCTGGTGATTGAGCAAACTTTGATGAGGACGCTAACTAAAGGGCGCGGAATGGGCGAACGACAAAGGCTTGTCTGGCTTCCCTCTATGCCTGCTTGTGCAACAGCAAACCAATGGATGCAATCCTTGACGCAAACAGAGTTCACAACAAGTGAACAGCACAAAGATTCTTCTGAAATAAGGCAAGAGAAAGACCACAAAGAAACTTTGACAGTCATCAACTATGTTTCATCAAAAACTCCGTTTTGCGCTGTCTTAGGTCTATTGCTACTGGCCAAGCAGCTGACTCATCTGTCAATGCTGACCAAGCTGTTGAAATTGGTCAGCGCATTCTCCAAGGGATGACGGGTCAATCTCCAACTGACGTGACGTTCAAGAAAAGCAATCAAGCAGTCACAATGGCGACAAAAACTGGAGTGACTATTGGCCAGGAAATGGTGCAAGTGGATCCGCAGTTATTGTTTCAAAGGTTGGTGCAAGTCGCTGGGAATGATACCAACAGGTTCGAAGAAATGTTTTACTATGGACTGGCCAATGTACCTGCCTCCTTGTTTGATGCGACAGGATTCCCCAGAAAAGCCAACAAACATACTCTTGCAGGATTTCTCTGGTCTGCTGTCAATGAAACTGCATCCTTGCCAAGAGAAAATGTGAAATACATTCTCGATGGTGGATCCCTTTTGCATCGCCTTCCATGGCCCAGAGGGTCGTCCTAAAAGATCTAGCAGAGATGTATGTCAGCTTTGTTGCTAGGAAACATACACTAGCTACAATCATTTTCGATGGCTATGTTGTTGGCCCAAGTACCAAAGATGTTGCCCATCTTCGAAGAAGCAAAGGCATGGTTGGGAGACATGTAGCCTTTGATCCTAACATGATCCTCTGCGAGACGAAGAAAATATTCTTGGCCAACTGCGAAAACAAACCGGAACAACAGTCTGTAATAACATTCTTTTTGCCCATGCATTCTGTGGATACGACACGACATCTCATCCCTTCAACATCTCAAAATTACTCACAGTCAAGAAGCTTGATTCAGGAGAGCTCCTGGATGAGGCTAGAGTATTCAATGATAAGATGTCAAGTCATGATTCTGTTGCAGCGGCTGGTGAGAGGGTATTTGTTCACCTGTACAGTGAAAAACGTTCTGATACCTTGACCAAACTGTGGTTTGTCAAATATGAGCAAAAAGTGTCTGCAAGCCATACACAAATCCAAACTAAAGTGCTCCCCCAACAGCAGCAGCAGCTGAATTCCATGCCTACAGAACATTCTACCAAGTCCAGGAGTAGCTGAGTCTAGACAGAGACCATGGTATATCACCAATGGATTGGGAATGGAAGTTACAGGAGGGTGGGCTACTTCCAATCATCTATATATATAAATTGCTTAGCCGGAAGTCCTTCTTCGCCACTACTATAAAGTGGGGCTACGGATCGGCCTTCTGTGTGCTCAAAACCAGTGAAATCGTTATAGCCGACATTTCCTTACCGATCGTTTAACCGTTTCTGAGATAAATAAATAAACAAAATGTCCACAAACTGCAATAGCCTCATTCCGCGCGCTTCCATTATAAATCAAATTGAGGTTTCAGCATGTTTTCCCATATAGACCAAAAAATTGATGAACTTTCTAGGAAGCCTTGGTAGCTTACTGTATAAAACATCCTCCTACCGTCCAGAGCGACCCGAGTTCAATCCTCACGCGGGACATTTTTTTTTTACACTACAATATGGATATTTTTCTTTTTAATTTAGGCTTTTTACCTTTAATTTATTATTATTATTATTATTATTATTATTATTATTATTATTATTATTATTATTATTATTATTAATAAACTAATAATAATAATAATAAATTATTATTACTATTATTATTATCTTATATCAAATTTTATTTTAAAACCTTGGTGTTTTTTTATTATTTCTATTTGTATTATTCTATATTCAATATTATTATTATTATTATTATTATTATTATTATTATTATTATTATTATTATTATTATTATTATTATTATTTATAAACTAATAATTATTTTTATTATTATAACAATTATAATATCTTTTATCAAATTTTATTTTAAAACCTTGGTGTTTTTTTTATTTCTATTTGTATTATTCTATATTCAATATTATTATTATTATTATTATTATTATTATTATTATTATTATTATTATTACTACCAAGGATCGGGATGGGGTGGTACGTGTAGGTAAAAGGGGGCATAACGGGGATACGGGTATATATAAGGGGGTATGGTGATGGTCGATTCCATATTCTATACGCTCAATGTGTCCGGGGGCACAAATTTAATAAAGAAGAAGAAGAAGTCGATTCCTTTCATCCATACCTGCGAAACGATCAACGGGGAAGTATCAAGGAGGGTACAGTTAGGAACCAAGGGGGTATGGAAGATATCAAGGGGGTATGGGGAGGTATCAAGTGGGTTCGGGGAGGTATCAAGGGGGTATAATGAGGCATCATGGGGGGGGGAGATATCAGGGGGTGGGTATGGTGAGGTATCAAGGGGGATATGGGGAGGTATCATCGTCCAAATGAAACTCGCAGACAAAAGTTATCTCTGTCTACATTTTAAACAGCATCATGTGTACCCTGGCTTGCCAGGGTACAAAAACCACTAGTAACTAATAAGCCAGCTTCTCCATAGGATAATTTGAATGTTATCCGCTGCTGCTGCTAGAAAGACTGCTCTACTGGCAGATGCAGATGCAGAAAGCACGGACTTACGTGCACCATAGCTTGTGGAGAATGCCGTGGAGTCAGCTGCACAAACTCTGTGGTTCAGCTGGATGACGAGTCGGATTCTGAGAGCGACTAAGGTAGACCACTTCTATTTTCTACTGGAAAACTAATCAATTTCCTGGATTTTTCTGTTTTTCTTTATTTCGTGTGTCTTCCTTTTAACTAATCTTTTTTCTCTTGTGAATATTAAATAGAAGTCAACTTTTACAATCGAGATCAAGATTTTTAAGATCATCGGAATTTCGCATTTATACCCCTATGTTAAATAAATTTTAATCCACAGTCAGAACTAAAACTGACACAGAAAGCGTTGAAACAGATTTTCGGACTGTATATGTTAAGAGCTTTCATTTGACATGCAACATGATATGGTTTTGAAATAAATGTTTATTTCAAGTAATCTCCCTTTGACGTTTTGAAGTGTGAAAAAACATAAGCACCAAAAATCATGTTTCAGACCCCTTTTTTTTACTGGGACTTTTTATAGGTATTTCCTCATTGCTTAAAGAATATTTTTTACTGCATAGCATTTTTATAGGAATTAGTTGCTTATTTGGCTATTTATTTTATTACTGGGACTGGACTACAAAGACGGAACAGTAAAGGTACAGAAAACCTTTTTAACGTCACGTGATGCCACTGCGCAGCGGGAGGCCAAGGTTAGAATGCGCGCGCTGCACAGTTTGATATGACGGCCTACTAGCGTCAAAACCGAGAGTTACCATTATCACGAGATAATTAAAATTATCACGTGTTCTGTGTAATTTACAGAGATATCGGTAATCCGCAGTGTTAATTAATAATTATCAGTATTTGCCATGCTTTCCTAGCGCCAAAACCTGTTAATTACAAATATCATGAGATAATTACAATTATCAAGAGATAATTACAATTATCAAGCGATAATTACAATTATCACTAAAAATTATAAATATCAAGATGAGCATGCGCGGCCCGATGCGCATGCGCGGCAGCGGCACTGTTCCCAGCACGCCTGGGGTTTTGGCCCTAGTAAAGCGTGGCCAAAACTGAAAATTAGTAATTAACACTGTGAATAACCTGTATCTCTGTGAATTACACAGAACACGTGTTAATTACAATTATCACTGATGCATGTAAGTTTTGCAGGTTTTGACGCTAGTAAGCCGCCTTACCAGAATTAAGCATGATCACGTGAAAATTATAATTATCAAGTGAAAATTGTAATTATCATATGATAATTACAATTTTCAGTTTTGGCGCATTTCCAGGCGGATTGATAGAGCCAAAACTGAAAATTAAACATGATCACACGAACATATTTGTAATTTTCAATGATAATTGTAATTATCTCTTGATAATTGTAATTATCCCATGATATTTGCAATTATCACATGATAATTGTAATTATCAGGTTTTGGCGCTAGTAGGCCCCATAATATAACGCGAGTTCTCCAGGAATAGCGATGACACAGTTTTCACCTCTCTCTCTCTCTCTCTCTCTCTCTCTCTCTCTCTCTCTCTCTCTCTCTCTCTCTCTCTCTCTCTCTCTCTCTCTCTCTCTTTTTGCCTCAGTTTTCGGGTCCGCTTCAGACTTCTTTTTTTTTTCTTTTCTTTCTTTTTTTTCTTTTCTTTTTTTTTCTTTCCTTTTTTTTTTAATTTATTTTATTTTGAAGTCGAGCGTTTGCCCTCTTCATAGGCTTTTATCATATAATATGGTTATTCATACATCAGGCATATACATTGATTGAAATCTGGTTAAATCTCAAGACAATTCTTCCTAATTTTGACTTCCATGTCAAACAAAATACAAATATCAATTTCAGTACCATATTTAAATTTACTAATGACCATTTTTGTAATAAAAAATAACATGGTTAACAAATTTAATAAATTTAATTGATATTCTTTGAGGGTTGTATCCCAAAAGTACTTTTGTCTCAGACAAAGTCACCATGCGGTTTGTTTGTATATAAATATAGTTTATGCAGTGCGTCCACACTTTTTTAACCTTTGAACAGTGAAAAAAGAAATGTTCAATATAATCAATTACGTTGCAGTATTTACAGTTTTTAGTATCCCTTAGTCCCATCTTATTAAGAAGTATAGTTGTGGGATAGATATTGTGTAGAATTTTCCAGTGTAGGCTAATAATTTTAGTCTTTCTTCCTTTGTGGATTCATTTGCTATTGTCCAATGTGACCCTGTCAGTGAGAGATCGTACTTTCTCAACCAAAAATTAACCGAACATGGTTGTGTTGTTCTAGCCTCGGTTAGCTGGTGTCTCAGTTTACGAGCAGAAGGGAGAGGGGGGTAAAGGGACAAAGATTCTTGTGAATGAGAAAAATTAATCATAAGCGTTTGTGCCGCGCGGGCACGAAGCGCAGTGCACATAGCGCTGTATTCAAACATGCGTGATGGCGAGCAGCCTACTCTATCACACAGGCGCTCAAAGGTAATAATTTCGCCTTTGTTTACAATATCACTTAGATAAAGATATTTGCTTTCAGCCAATCTTTAAAAAACAAACATATATTTTTATACTTAATGCAATCATTATTCCAAAGACAGAAGTTTTTAATTACAATGTTTTGCCCATGCAATCTTAATTTTGTTTTATTGTTTAGCCAGGTGATCAACACATTCTTCCAGAACAAAGATTTAACATAACACATTCCAGCAAAGTTTTTAACAGAAGCATCTGAAGTAAAGCATGTATAATCAGCACCCAGTTTTGAAAAGACATATTTGGGGAAAATTGACCAGGACTGTCCCGAAGAGTGTTGTAACTCCACGGCCCACGAAAGCAGAAATGATGCTTGCATTTCGTTTATATCAATCATATTAAGGCCTCCATTTTCAAACGTGTTACATACAACAGTTCTTTTAACCTTTTCAAATGCTCGGGTATTTGAATATTTTTTCTTCCACAAAAATCTAAATAGCATGGTGTTGATTTGCTTCAGTACATCTTCTGGGATAACCAGAGCTTGCATTACATACACTAGTTGAGACAATTGAAAGGTTTTTATGATACATAATTTGCCACTAATACTCAAATTTCTCTTGGACCAAGATACAATTAGACTTCGTATGTTGTGAATACGTTTTGTCCAGTTTTCCTCTATAGATGATGCAGGAACAGTGTTGCAAAAGTAAATGCCTACAATTTTCGTCTTTGTTTTCCAAGAGAGATCAAAGGGTTTTTCACCAGAGGCTCGGTAGGAGCCTAGCCACATAGCTTCTGTTTTATTTTTGTTCATCTCCAAATTTGAGATAATGGAAAATGCAGTGATCAGTTGCAACACTCTCTCTAGATCGTTTCTATCACTTAGAAATAGTGTAATGTCATCAGCATACATCAATATTTTCAATACCGTAGCCAGGGTCACTGCATAATGCGGGATGGGTAGCTGAAGACCTTTCACGTTGTTGTCAGCACGGATTTTAATGGCTAGAAGTTCTAGTGCAATAATAAAGCCCATCGGTGAAAACGGACAACCCTATCTTATTCCGCTATTAGCAGGAAAGCTTTCAGAAATCCAGCCCAAATAGTTAATACTACTCTCTGTGTTTGTAATTAATACTTGTACCCAGTGAACAAACTTTTCCCCGAAGCCAAACTGTTTAAAAGCCCAAATCATAAATTCTTTGGATATTGAGTCGAAAGCACGGCGATAGTCGACTGCTAACAAGATACCTGGGTTATTAGAAGTATTCATGAAATCAATAGTGTCATCGATTAACCTTATCATAGTGCTAGCCTTTCGACCCTTCACAAAACCAGTCTGATTCTCATGAATGATATCAGATAGAACAGAGGATAATCGAGTAGCTAAACATTTTGCCAGCAGCTTATAGTCCGTGTTTGTTAGTGAAATTGGGCGCCAGTTCGAGAGCTCGTCCCTTGGCAAGTCTTTACCTTTATGTATAAGAGTAATAACAGCTTGTTTCTGTGTAGTAGACATTTCTCCCAAATTATATGCAGCATTAAATGATTGTGTAACTAGATCAGATAATCTCCTCCAGAACAATTTCAAGAAGCTTGTAGTCAAGCCGTCTGGGCCAGGAGCTGAATCGTTTTTCAAAGTACTGAGTGTTTTGGTCAATTCCTCTAACGTAATATCCGTTTCTAATCCTGAATTTTGATCTTCAGAAAGCTTTGGAATAGTTGCTCCTTTCATAAAATCTCCAGCCTTTTCCTCGTTAAAGTTTCCCTTCCTGCTATATACTTCACTGTAGAATGAAACCTGTTCCTTTAAAATGTCCTCTTGGTTAACAACAGTTCGACCATCTTGTGTTTTCAGTGTATCCATAATTTTAGCATTTGCCCTTGCTTTTTCTAAATTTAAAAAATACTTAGTGTTTTTTTCTCCTTCCTCTACAAATTTTGTTCGAGAGCGTATCTGAGCACTGCGCGCGTCTCTAATGGCATAAATGTCCATCTCTTTCTTAATGTTTTCTTTGTCGACTAGAAGTAGATCATTGTGTGGATCAATCGCAAGTTGTTTGTCAATGCAGTCAAGTTGTTTTTGTAGTGTTTCCAGATTATTTTGATGAGATCGTTTCTTTTTTGTGGAGTATGCGATACTGTGCTCACGAATTTCAATCTTGCATAGATCCCATTTTAATTGAGGGTCTAAATCACTGTTTTCCTCCTTGAAGTTATCTAAAACAAGGTTTATTGTATTTACAAAATTAATATCGTGTAATAAACTGTCATTGAACTTCCAGTAAGATGGGCCACGTTGAACGTGAGATATTTTGTACTTCAGTTCAACAATTCTGTGATCAGTGTGAGGCGCAGAGACAATATTACAGTCAATAAGCTTTTCAAAAATATTATCTGATACGAGTATGTAGTCCAAACGCCGGGATATAAACGGATTTTTCCGACTCCATGAAAATTCTTTTTCAGTAGGGTGAAACAAGCGCCAAGCGTCATTCAATAAGCAATTGTTAGTCAATTTTTGAAAGCAGTCAACGTCTGCAGTTCTATGTGCATCCCCACTTATTATGTCAAGATTATTGTCAAGGACACAGTTAAAATCCCCACAAACTATTTTCTCACCATCCAGTTGATCAAGATGATCTACAAGTGTGTTAAAAAATGCTCGTTTTTGAACTGATATGTTTGGAGCGTATAATTATGTTAACAAAGTTAACTTGTCCGTTTTCACTGTTACAAGAAACCGTCAGAATTCTGTCTGTTTTACTCACAACCTGAATATCATAAGTAAATCCTTTCTTGATTAAAATAACTTGTCCCAAACTTATATTAGGACCAGAAGAATAATATAATTGTCCATCCCATTCTTTTTCCCATAGCTCTTTTTCATTGTCCGTAATGTTAGTTTCTTGTAGACAAACGACGTCGTACTTTCTTTGTTTTAATAATTTGAAAATAGATTTGCGTTTGAATTTATTTTTCAAACCATTTACATTTAGTGAGCAAACACTAATGCTCTCCATCTAAAGTCCGTAGTCGGTAGGCATAATCATAGTCCGTAGTATGGGAGGCGAGATATAGCAAACGCGCGCGAATTGCGCTCGCATTTGCGCTCGCAAATGCGCAAATGCGAGCGCAAGTGCGCGCGCATTTACGCGCGCAAATGCGCTCGCAAGTGCGCTCGCATTTGCGCGCGCGGTTGCTATGCCCGTTGCTATGAGGGTTTTGCTGAAAACTGTCAACGGAAAGGAACTGAAAATGAACAAAGCGCAGACGCCAAAGATTAAAGAAGGAAAAAATAGATCTAGCGTACATTTTGTAGTGGTTGGGCGCGGCTTTGTCACTGAGTAGCCTATAATAATATCATATGTGAGTTTATAGATTGATGTTAATAATAAATGCAAGAAATATTTAATTTGTGCACGTCTCAAATTCTTTCACAGACACATTCTTTTCCGGGTATAATTTTTACGTGTATGGAGCGGAATATAGCAAATGCGAGCGCACTTGCGAGCGCATTTGCGCGCGTAAATGCGAGCGCACTTGCGAGCGCAAATGCACTCGCATTTGCGCTCGCATTTGCTATATTCCGCTCCATACACGTAAAAATTATACCCGGAAAAGAATGTGTCTGTGAAAGAATTTGAGACGTGCACAAATTAAATATTTCTTGCATTTATTATTAACATCAATCTATAAACTCACAATATGATATTATTACAGGCTACTCAGTGACAAAGCCGCGCCCAACCACTACAAAATGTACGCTAGGTCTATTTTTTTTCCTTCTTTAATCTTTGGTGTCTGCGCTTTGTTCATTTTCAGTTCCTTTCCGTTGACAGTTTTCAGCAAAACCCTCATAGCAACGGGCGTAGCAACCGCGCGCGCAAATGCGAGCGCACTTGCGAGCGCATTTGCGCGCGTTAATGCGAGCGCATTTGCTATATCTCGCCTCCCATACCGTAGACCGTTGCTGGGGTAGTTTACGTCACGGGTCAAAAGTCACACGTGCGGTTCAAGGTTGAGAATGCGTGGTGATCGGGGGCACGTGCAGTTTATGCGCGTCGTTCAATGACTGGCCGTCAGCCAATGAGAGATCACAACCGATTGGAATGCGACTACGCTCATAGGCCTCATCGCTGTTAACGAGCCGGGCTTGTTTGTCACTGATTTCGGGGGAGTTGGTTGGAGAGCGGTTACGTTTGGCTGATGCGGATGAACTTTGTCTCCTGAATTGGAGGGTGCGTTGGGAGGGGTCGGAAAGCTGGGAGGTCGATTTACGATGCCTCAAGCGGCCTCTGGTACGGGAAGGGCTGCGATTTTGGTTGCTGGTAGGTGAGTTGAGGGGCTGGGGGAGTGGAGGGGGAGGTGGGGGCATGGAGATTGACTGAGATTCAGATGGGGGAAGGGAAGGGGGAGGGGGTGGAGGCAGTTGCATTTGTTCTGTTTTCTTCTGCTCACGATGATACAATGAGGCAGTGAACGGTCCCAAGGACATGGTCTTGGGGAGTGGGGTAGAGGGCACATAAATGTAGAGAAGCCTTCGGCCTGTTAACCATCTTGTCAGCTGTCCCCTATCATCTCTATCCCTCTCTTTGATCAGTTTTGACCTGATGTCAACCACTTGAGGAAGTGCCTTGATGGCCTGAAAGATTTCTTCATCAGAGAATGAGATTGGAACGTTCCCGATGATAATTCTGGTAGTGGGTGTCTCCGTCTCGCCATCAGAAGAGCTGACAACAAACGGGTTTTTCTCCCTTAGGGTCACTCTGACCCCACGAAGTGTAATGCCGGAGATTAACAGTTTTTGACGTGCGTAGGGTGTTGTGGGGTAAATTCTCCATAGGCCATTTATCTTCTGGGCACCAATCAGGGTTCCATACCCAGCGGTTTTCTCCGCTGCATCACAAATTTCTGCTGTAGTGTAATCTTTCTGTGAGGAGGGAAGGTGAATGTTTCTGACAAATACAGGTAGCACACCGATATTGTCACTCCTGACACTGGAATTTGACGCGGCAGTGTCACGATAACTTGGCCTACTTACGCTGCTATCGCCTATATCGGCGCCTACACCGGTAGCCGCCATGTCACGGTTGATAGGATTGTGAGTTCACTCGCTGTGAAAATCAAATGTAAAATAAATACAAAAGTACAAACCGTCCACCACAGAGAATAACCACTGCTACTAGTCCAATCAATTACAGTTCCAGCCGTCGCATCCCAAACAAGTAGAGATCCACCAGAAGTAGTAGGCCTAATATCGACAAAAATCAGCAGAGCCGAACAAAAACACAGCTCTCTCTCTCTCTCTCTCTCTCTCTCTCTCTCTCACAGGATCGATCCTAGGGCCTTTATTATTTTCTGCCTATTAGTATATAAATAATCTTGCAAAACAAATGATCGGATCACAGGCGCTCGCGTGTCCAGATACAAGCGCCTGTGGATCAGATCTATCGGGCGCGCGTCTCAAACGTAACAAACACACACACAAACACACACCCACACACACACACACACACACAAGTGCACACAGTTTACGGAATGTATTCAGAATAACAATGCACATTATTAAACACAATCATGCATTTTCTGAAAAAAAGAAGATTATTGAAACATCCAAGTTCAACACACATCCATCTACGACACAAGTGAAGCAACCTTGCATTTTTTTTTGTTACTGTTAGCCTTTACAAAAAAAAAACAGTCAAATTAGGTCGCACATAATTATACTCAAGATCGTATGCATACACACACACTCACAAACACACACCCACACAACCACCACCAACACCACACGCTTCATAACAAATCCAGAACAAACATGAACAGTGGTGTCAACATACTGAAAACAGTAAATAAGTCACAAACACTGAAGAAAAAAAGAGAGTCATTATTATATTCGCACCGGATAGACATGAAAGCAAATAGAAAAACACCCCATACCCACCCACCCCTTCCCACCAACCCTCACACCCCATACCCCCCACATCCCTCTGGTCCCTTTCACTGCCACAAAAAATAAACAAATAAAAGCAAGATAACTCCAACTGCAACAACAACAACAACAACAACAACAACAGCGATGATGATGATGATAATAATAATAATAATAATAATAATAATAATAATAATAATAATAATAATAATAATAATAATAATATATTTTCTCATTCACGTTGAAACAAACAAAAAAACCAAAAAAAACATTGTTTTCATCTTGGCGATCTGATTCACTGTGCACGCACAAGTACAGGTTGCACCCTAGACTGAAGTCAGGACACGATGCATGCATACAAATATGGATGTGTCAGTTGAGCAGAAATCGGTGCTCTAAGTCAAGGTCACCCAGGACACAGCCTTCCGACGCCTTGTCCGCTGTCCTGCACACCCCTCACCAGAACGACTCTGATGGAGATTCCCATGTTAACGTCAAACACGACTTCTGTCGTCACTTCCTGGCGAAAAGGCTGTGGCCTGGCCACCGACGGCAGCTGACAGTAGTCATGATTGTGACAATGCAAAGGAATGTCCGGTCCGTCACTCCATCGTCCGTTGTCAACCCCACACATGAAGCAGCGTATACGGTCGTCGGAGGTCTTCACAAATCCTCGTGAGGCCAGCCGCGGCCCGTGGTCCTCCCCATCGGGGTCCGGAAAGGTGTGGAGCCTGGCCAGGTAGGAATTGAACAACCTGTAAAACGTCACACAGTGTCACAAATCACAAATAATGTAGCATTGTGTTGAAGGGAAGCAAGCTACAAACACAAATCAGTCGGGCACCGCCACAACGAAGACACACTCACACCCTCTCACTCAGACTCAGCAGTTATACTAAAACGTCTGCTAAATGTAAAGCATAACACTTAATATGTATATCACAGTAGGCCTAAGTGGGCACCAGTGGGCAGTGGGTTTGAGTTAGATCTTGTATCGACCAGCGCCCTGAGCAGCTCATGAGCAGGAAAAGCGCTATATAACGACAATGAAATAAATACACATAAAAAATATAAATAAGCAATACACGCATACATTACTACTAAAGGTGATGGACCAGCACAAAATACATAACAAAACGTAAACTATTAAGTAGCGAAGAAAATAAACAATTCCCTACCCCACCCTTCACCTGCACCATGACAGAGCTATAGCATCCACCTCTGATTAACATAGAACCAAGAAACAAAAAGTCATTAATAATTACAATATTTATTTATCTGTTTACTTAAACGTTCTTATATTGTAGCTCAAGAGCTGCTCAAGTCGCTGGTCGAGAGTGGATCTAACTCTAGACTGCTTGAACAATTCAAGCTCTAAAAAGTATTTAAACGTCAAAGATAAGGCTGCATTAGGACAACATATATACAATTCTAAGAAAGAAAGTCGACCCTTCACCCACCCCTCCATCCCTGGTGTGAGTGGCAACGGTTTGTGGCGAGGGGTAGGAGAGGGGGAGGGTCTATACACTACCGGCAAATAAAAACTATCACAGATGGGATACGATCAACTAGTCCATTGCGTTTTTCTGGACCCCATGCACGAGTTGTATATATAAAAAAATATTTTTAAAGTGTCTCAGTCAACCCTGCCTTAAAGAACCGTCGATCACGGTACTTAAGAAAGATTTACCATGACAATGGTTATAACGAACGCCTAGACGGAACATTTTCCTGTCAGGAATCGAAATACGTTTTTCTCTCACAATTATTTTGAGTGTTTGTCGGAACTTTTGATGAAATTTCGACCTTCCCCTAAATCTCTGTAAGTGTGTAAGTCTCTATTTGCCGGTGGTGTACAAGTACTTTAATTACGAGTGCATCAGTTCACAGACAGTTTATACATACGACTGCATAACAGGCATAATCATCACACAAAGCCAGGCTTGGTTCTGAACTGATTAAACAACAAAAATAACAACAACAAAATTCATTGACAGCAAGGAACAAAAAAGGAAGCCTATAAAGCTGAGGAATATAAATAAAATTAATAAAATTAAACGTGTACTACTAAAACTAACAGTTTACAACAACAACAATACAGAACTTACCTTTCGCCCATTTTCTAAATATCGTTTGTAAGGTGTTTCATTGTAGGTGGATAAAATAGACCCTACCCTACCCCACACACCAAAGACGCAATCGGTGGGTTGTGAAGTAACAGCGCGCGGTGCGCAAGCAGGCTCTCTCTAGCCAACGCGCTTACTCGACGTTTACCGCTTTTTTTTTTTTTTTTTTTTTTTTAATCAGTTTATAGTCCCCTCTCTTCCCGAAAAGGATTTTCAGAGAGGAGACTCACCGCTCGTGTGCGGAGCCTATAAATACCAAGATGACTTCCTTGTAGTGTGGCGTCATCAAAATGTCTCCTCTCTGAAAATCCTTATCGGGAAGAGAGGGGACTATAAACTGATATAAAAATAAAAAAAAAATTGTAGTGTGGATCACTTAACAGTAGAGTCTCCTCTCTGAAAATCCTTACGGGAAGAGAGGGGACTATAAACTGATTAAATTGTAGTGTGGATCCTCCTCTCTGAAAATCCTTATCGGGAAGAGAGGGGACTATAAACTGATACTGTAGTGTGGGTCTGGTTAATACAATAGGACGTAAAGCTTCGCTTCGCTCGCTGTAGTGTGGGTCTCCTCTCTGAAAATCCTTATCGGGAAGAGAGGGGACTATAAACTGATACATACATACATACATACGATACATACATACATTGTAGTGTGAGGATTTGAACTGAAACTTGTAGTGTGAGTTCCTGTTCCCCTATACGCTAATGTGTTGGGGACTATAATCTACCTACCTAACCTAACCTTGTAGTGTGATCATATTATTTTCCCCTTTACCTACAACTGGCCCGCTGGTGTCAGTATAAATCGGTCCAGTAGTCACCTATATGCGAAAGTGTCGTGTGACTATAATCTACAAACAACATTGTAGTCGTCGTGCACGTAACGCAAGTCTCCTCTCTGAAAATCCTTCTCGGGAAGAGAGGGGACTATAAACTGATACATACATTGTAGTCGTCTTGTATCGTGACTTTTGACACAAGTAAAGCATGTAAAACGATATCAAAAGTTTAAAATTAAAATTATGATCTAGAATTACAATTTTACTTTAGAATGTTAATTCTATTATTTTATAATTAAAATTCTATTCTAGAATTTTAATTCTATACTAGAATTTTAATTCTGAGATTCAAGAATTAAAATTCTACTCTTGAATTTTAATTCTAAGATTTGAGAATTAAAATTCTACTGTAGAATTTTAATTCTAAGATTTGAGAATTAAAATTCTACTATAAAATTTTAATTCTGAGATTCGAGAATTAAAATTCTACTCTAGAATTGTAATTTTGAGATTCGAGAATTAAAATTCTACTCTAGAAATAAGAATTGTAATTTTGAGATTCGAGAATTAAAATTCTATTGTAGAATTTTAATTCTGAGATTCGAGAATTAAAATTCTACTTTAGAATGTTAATTCTGAGATTCGAGAATTAAAATTCTACTATAGAATTTTAATTCTTAGATTCGAGAATTAAAATTCTACTCTAGAATTTTAATTCTGAGATTCGAGAATTAAAATTCTACTCTGGAATTGTAATTTTGAGATTCGAGAATTAAAATTCTATGGTAGAATTTTAATTATAGAGTAGAATTTTAATTCTAGATCAGAATTAAAATTCCAGAGTAAAACTTTAATTAGGGGCTTTTCTTCACTTCCACAAAAAAGAGTGTTGACTTTTAAGGTGAAGGAATTTTTTATATGAAAGAGAGCAGGTGGTGAAGGTTGGAAGTGCAATATCAGACAAAATAAAGGTGCTGAGTGGTATACCTCAGGGAAGCATTCTAGGACCTATATTATTTACTATTTTTATAAATGACTTGCCAGATTGTGTTAGTAGCATGTGCAAAGTGTTCGCAGATGATACAAAAATCTACAATGAATCAAGCAAAAAAGACGTGTTGCAGGGTGATTTAGATCACTTGCAGGAGTGGTCTGAAACATGGGATTTGCATTTTAATGTAGAAAAATGTAAGGTTTTGCATGCTGGAAGGAACAATCCTGAACATGATTACATGATGAAAGTTAATGGGGATATTAAGAAGGTGGCATCTTGTGAGGAGGAAAGAGACTTGGGTGTTGTATTTGATAAATTTTTATCTTTCGACCCTCATATTCAGAATTGTATTAATAAGGCCAACAAAATGGTTGGAGTAATTAAAAGAGTTTTTGATTATTTGGATAAGGATATTTTTTGTAAACTGTATAAATCACTAGTAAGACCACATTTGGAATATGCAAACACTGTATGGTATCCATGTTTAAAGAGACAATCAGTTGCAATTGAAAGGGTACAGAGACGTGCATCAAAACTAGTTAAAGAATGTAAAAATATGACTTACTCGGATAGACTTAGTTACTTTGGACTTCACTCCTTACGTGGTCGTAGAATACGTGGAGACTTAATCCAAGTTTATAAAATTTATAATGGCATTGATGACCTAAATTGGAGTGACTTTTTTGCTGCACCATCTTGTGACAGAACCCGAAACTCTGAGGGAAAAATCTTTGTACAACATTGCAATACTAACCTGCGGAAGTTTTGTTTTTCTAACAGAGTTGTTACCTTTTGGAACGATTTACCAGTTACATTAAAGCAAGCACCTAACATAAATTCTTTCAAAAATCAGTTGGATGAATTACCAAAATCTAAAGAGATTTTCTATTGCTATGATGAATGATTTGTAGGAAAATTGCATGCATAACAGACCCATAACAGTAATTATACTGTCAAAGAAGGGACATTCGCAAAGGCCTCACGGCCTATTTTGTCCTCACACTACTACTACTACTACTACTACTACTTATCGGGGGTTGTTGTTCAACCTCGCCATATTGGTTTATTAATATTAAACCACTTTCGCTATTAGTTTTCCGAGTTATTTACGGTATTGTACGCAATTTTGGGTGCCATGGCTGCTAACTACGGATCCTGGACGCTCGAGGGATTGAAAGGCGAGTCGAGAAGGAGGAATGCTCGGATTTCTGGTAGAAAAGAGGAGCTGATTGAAAGGTGAGAGTGACACTGAGAGAGCTCTAGCCTTGTTCAGCCACAGGCTGCGAAGTCCGTAGGCCTCGCCTCAATTACTTACTATACATAGTATGTAATTGAGGCGAGGCCTACGGACTTCGCAACATATTATACATAGTATGTAATTGAGGCGAGGCCTACGGACTTAAAAGCCTGTGGTTCAGCCTTGTTCAGTTGTTACTTACACTAACAGTACAAAATTTGTAACAGTCATGATGCTAGTGCAGTATTGAAATATATTATTATAGTATTATACGAATCACTTTTTATCGGCGTAAAATCACAGGGTTAATTTTCATACAGATTTTCACTCTTATTCGACTCCTATTCGACATTGGATCAATCTCACCTTTCACTCCACATTTCGTCCCCGTGCGTGAAGTTTTGAGACCTCAAAGGATATATATTGTAACAATAAGTGGTGAGTGTGCTTTGAACTTGAAAATCTGAGTTGGATCCGTGTTTGCTTACAAATGTTCAAATTTGAGCTTTGGAGTCGAATACGAGTAAAAATCTGCATGAAACTTAACCCTGTGATTTGATGAAGTTTTGATAACTTGTAAAGTTTGTCTTAATGATAATCAATGTATTTAGGCTTACACAGAGTGCTTTGATATACAGTTGTCCACAAAGGGATATTTCTCCTTATAATTAAGAAATCGTGTGTAGTAGAAAACAAAAGAGTTCAACAAAAGTGCACACAATGTATAGCATTGAGGATACTTTTTTTCCAAGTGTAATGCCTACTAATGGGATACGACAGTAAAGTTTTAAAAAATAATGCTTTAATTTTTAATTTTCAAGACTATTAAATAATATAAAATTCAAAGCATAGAAGAGAAAAATGCATGCACATACATTGCACAGCTAAAATAAAACTAATCAGTATTTTATCATCTCTTTCCTTTGTTGCAGGCTGGAATCTTACGACCGAAATGCTGACTTTGGGCAGAACAACGCAGTCCAGCCAGAGTACCACATGCAGCTACCCACCCCAGCTGACTTTAAAGACATCCACGCTGACTTGGATGTTCCTCCCACCTCTGCCACGGATGTTTCAACTTATCTTTACACCGTCAGCAAAGAGCTTCACAATGATGAAGCTGCACAGCTCTACAAATGTAGGCACATAAACTTCATGCGTGTTTGTATCCAGGAAAATGCTACATTTGTGAAAGGAGAGGTCAGGGCACAGTTTAAAACGAAAGTGACATACTGTGTGGACGTACAGCTGTGCAAGACTGGTGTCATTCTGCAGGCCCAGTGTGAATGCGCCAGTGGCATGGGTCCAACTGCCCATTGCAAGCACGTAAGATGCATGCTGCTAGGCTTGCTGGACTTTGGAGAAAAGAGAACCGTGGACACACTGACAACTTGCACGCAAGTGTTGCAAACATTTCACCAGGCCAAAAAGCACCTTGGCTCTCCAATGAAGGCGGCATCATTACCAATTCATGACAAGAAACTGTTGGCGCATGATTTTGACCCGCGGACACCTGCACTACGCAGCATGAGCTCTTACTCTGCATTCTTCTATGGCATCATGATGAACTCGGGTACAGTAATACTAATAATAATACAGGATGCTATGTACGCGCCTTTCCCCAAATCAATCAGGATCAAAGCGCGGCGATCTGTACCAACATACACGCTCACCTGTCTCATCCACCCTCACACACACAACAAATACACATCCATCACTCAAACAGGTGGTGTAAAGGCAGGGAGATCGCTATTGGAAGACGGAAAGAAAATCGAAGAAAATTGTGAATTGCATGCATCCAGTACCATTATTGAAGGGAGGGAGGAAACCGGAGTGCCCAGAGAAAACCCTTTAAAAAAAAAAGAACTACAAGAAGTTTCAGACATTCTTTCCAGTTTATTATTAAACAAATGTTTGCCTATTACTATTAGATAGCTTTTTCATCACCCCTTGGGGTCATGAGCAATTTTGCCAATGTAGATTGTTCTAACCTATAAAGGGAACAGTGAAAGCCCCAGTTGAAAACCTGTCTTGCCTTTGTAGGCATGACAGATTCACTGCGGCAACAGTACCCCCGTTGGAGTGCCGGGGGTTTCAGTATAAATAGTATCCCCACTTTATGGAAATTTAGTGCTTTAAATTCCCACTGTTGCTATCTTCCTCATATACTCTTTCCCATTCCTGCTCTGTCCTATCACTCTGCTATACTATCTTCTTCTTCGCTAGATCAATGACCTACCTTTTTTCTTGAAAACTCTTCCTGGACAAGACTCCTTGTTTGTGTATGAGGTCTGTTGGATCAGCTTGGGAGTGTTGGACGCTTTCTGCTGGGTGGTCACTAGGGCTTCCTATGATGTTAGTATTTAGCAATATAGGCATTTTATATGTATATGTTTCGTTGATGATTTGTAATGATGGTTGTATTCTATTTTGTTTTTGTAACCGGGGGTTCGCGTAGTTGAGGTAAACCCTCAGCCGTCCCCCGCGTGGGATGTCTTTATTGTAAAGTGACTGGACGGTGGAGGGCGTTCAATTTTCCCACTAGGGTTGTTTCAGCAGATCTTTTATGCGGATCGGGGGTTGTCCGGTCCTGATTTGGCTCGGAGGAGTCCGCTGGACCTAAAGCAACAATAAATCAATCAAAAAAATCAAATCAAGCTTTTTCATCTTCTAAATAAAATAAATGTGCCAAATAATCCCTGACAAAATAAACAATTCACTCAAAAATAACTAAGGAGAGCAAATGAGATTCAAAGAATTCAATAAACTATATGTAAGATTTACTTGCTTGTTATTTGAAATGTCCTTTACTTTGCATTTATTGCATATTGTAAGCCCTGGACTGGCCAGAGCTTATTTTTACATGAACTTTTATTATTAATTTTTCTACAACTATCTATTATCATACTCCCTCAAACTTTTTATTGAAGAATGTGCAGAAAAATAGCTTTTATTTAAAATACAAATTCGTAGCAGAAGTTATCCTTGTTTCCTCCCTTGCTGTGTCTGCCAAGATTTAGCAACCCACTTTGGAAATGAACTCCAAGCCTAAGGTGAGGAAAATTTCTTCATTCTGACTTTATTTTGACTTTATCTTTTTATGAACATGTAGAAATGTTACATTGGATACTATTCGAGCAAACGATGAAGTGGAACTGTCGTAATTCTGCTACAAAATAACTTTCTTTATTTCTGTGTGATGAGGTGTAGGCCTATCATACGGTACATTCAGAACCAAGAACTAATTTATTGAACAGCAGTTTAGATCTGAAGAATAACAATGCTGGAAAATTATACTGCAATTTGTGTAATCATTTGTGTAGCTTTGAGTGAATATTTGGTGACTGGAAACGTTGCATACTGAGAATTTATGTTTTATTCATGTGAAGCTTCGACCGGTCAAATAGTCATAATATGAAGAAGACTGTGACTGTTTGGATCTAGCTGTGGTTGATGTACTTTTAGACGGAATCTAGAGAATCCGCTTGATCAAATGTAGTAAAAGAACGTAATTTTTCTTGTGCTGTGGAACATTAGAGTGTAATTGTGTGAAAATGTTTAATTTAATTATAAAAAGGATTCGATGTTCAATGTGCCAAAAGTCTCGAAGTTTAGCGTGTTAACCAGCGAGATGTGTTTTCTATTGATTGCCTGTGCACCGTTTTTTTTTTATTTTTAGTTTGAGAAAATTTGGTGTAGCCGTGCTGGCTACGAGTATTTCTGACCATACGATATGTAGGCCTAACTTTGTTCTCTGTTATGTTTAAACTAACTGTATGAAATAACTTGATATACATTTTTCAGATCCTTTAAAGCATATAACCATTAGACGCAGCGTTAAATTCTCTATTAGAATATATTTATTTGTGATTTATGTAGCAATTTTGAATTAGAGCGCGATGTTTAGGATAGCGCGATGCATATCATGTTGATAAAGACACCGCGCTGTTGTACTGAGTGCTCAGCTGCCGCTGAGGCTGATTATTTTGGCCGGTTTTAACGGATCTACCCGCTCGCCTACAAAACATGATAAGAGTATAAATTGTGAATGATGCTAGTGTAGCAAAGATTCTCCACTGTAACACCTTAGTGTGATATTTTCCGATGTCTTAGTTCATTCTCTAATAGTAGATACTTAAATAAAATATTAGTTTTATAGGGACATACACATTGAAAGGGAAACAGTGAAAAGCTGTCAGAAGGCTATAAAGGTAACTGTAAGTTGTTGTGTTAGATGTTTTCTAGTTTAGTTCGCTATAGTCGGAACCCAGAATAGTAACCATTCCATATTGTATATCATTGGAAAGAGGAGACGTTGTTCTTTCTTTGTCATTACTATTATTATTTATAATTGTATTAAATTAAAGAGTTATTATGAGTTTAGAGTCGTGACATTCTTAGGAGCAGCAGCCAACCCCCTCTTAAATTGCGTATTATTTTTATTTCGTAGCAGATAGGTCCGACATTGTTATAACAGTAGAAAGGTTGTATTTTTGCGTTTCTACCAATATATAATTTGTATAGTATTCGTTTGCGTTTCTAGCCTTATGCGTCAAAGTAAGTTTAGTTACTAACACAAACTTAGCCAGCGAGCCTAGATTTTGGGGCGGGTAAGGAATGCGTAAAAAGCACGGTCGCTGCGGCTGACGGTCCGAAATAAAAGCAAAACACAAAACTCGGCAGGGAGAGAGCACATGGCACCACGCAGTAGATAAGGTTCGTGCCACTCGAGCAATGCCTTTGCTCTTAGTAGCCTATGATGTACTTCGAATAAATAATTTTTCAACGGTCATCACGAACTGGCGTTGGGGAAGAGAGAGAGAGAGAATGTGTGTCTTCACCATAGCCTCCATCACATAACACCATCTTCTCTCCAGACACCACACCACTCAACACCACTACAAATTTTGGCGCTGCGAGCAGGATTCCTGAAAGATGACAAACCCAAGGAAGGCATCTAAGAAGGCAAAGCAGCTGAGAAACCGACCAGTGGAAATCGAGAGTGAGGAGACTGCCATCATCCAGGAAGGAGGGGCCCACAGAGGCGACACCACGCCTCATCGCCCATCCAGTCACGAGTCTTCCACCCACGCACCCTCTTCGAACATGCAGAAGCTGTGGATGATGCCACCCCCCAAACTTCCAACCTTCACGGGGGATGGCGATGACGTCGAAGATTTTACCCAAGAGGCGCGACGGATCCTGGGCCACTGTCAGCTGGATGGGGGTACGGCTATGGAGTGGCTGCTACAATCTCTCCGCGGCTGTGCCCGACAGGAAATCATCCAGCGGGCAGATGTAAAAACGGCAGAGGAGGCCCTGGGTGTCCTGGAGGACACGTTCGCCGACCAGAGGGGAGTCACCAGCCTTCTCAGCCGATTCCACAGCCGGCAGCAAGGAGCAGGTGAGACCGTGCTACAATATGGCCATCATCTTCAACAGCTGGCCCAGCGGTCGAACGCCAGAAAAGACGGCAGCATCCCGGACGAAATGCTGCGAGATAAGTTCGTTGAGGGGCTCCAATCACAAGCCCTTCGACGGGAGCTCCGCCGCATCATTAGGGGAGAGGATGTCTCCTACCTGCAGGCCAGAGCGGAAGCCCAGCGCTGGCTGAAGGAGGAGGACCGTGACGGCGAAAGCGTGACAACCCAACAGCAGACGGCAACGCTGGTGCCCGACCCCCAAGGAATGGCGGCTCTACAGAGTCAAATAGCGGAGCTGAAGGAGCAGCTGCAGCGGCTAAAGCAACGCCCACAGTCGGCTCCCCAACGTGACACCAGAACCGCCATCTGCTGGTTTTGCGGCCGAAGGGGGCACCTCCAGAGGAGCTGTCCTCAAAGACAACCCCACGGCCAACCACCACGAGGACAGCCAGCACCACGAGGGCAGCAGGGAAACTGCTAGCCCCCGTTGTCCAAACTCAGGCAACGGGGGGCAAGGGCAGTGAAAGGCTGATTGGCGAATGCCCCACGACAACCGCACGCCTCAATGGCCGAGTTGTGCAAGCTCTCCTCGACACGGGCAGCGAGGTAACGACTGTGACGGAGACCTGGGTCACCGAGAATCTTGGTGACGTTTCTCTTCATCCCACCTCAAGCTGCGGGCAGTCAACGGCGCAGAGGTACCCTACTCCGGTATCCTGGTCGCCGAGCTGCAGTTGGACGGGACCACGTTTTCAAGTGTTCCTATCCTGGTCGTCAGGGAGCCCACGGAACCGGTCATGAGGGAACGCAAGAAACGCCTGCCGCTGTTGGTCGGAATGAACGTCCTGGGAGAGTGGATGACAGCCAGACCGACCAGCTTACCTCAAGGCCTGTTTGCGTCCATCCAAGAAGTGCGACATGACAACACCTTCGTCCAAGGCATCGCCAAGACAGCTACCCAGACAGTGGTTCCACCTTTCGCCATGGCCACTGTGCGAGTGACCTCAACGCAGCGGCCTACGCGGCAGCTACTGGCGTCACCTTTAACACAACCCCTGCCTGGAGGTCTGCTGATCGTCCCGACCCTCGTCAACGGTGACGTTTCACGGCGATATGTGAGAGTGGCCAATCTCTCAGAGGTGGACGTCATCCTTCCAGCCCGGACTTCACTGGCGTCACTACAGGCAGTAGACGATGTCCAAGGAAAGGACGAGGTGGCATTCACCGCCACAGTAAATGAACTGGTGGTCACCATCGGAGCACCAGCAGGACAGATCCCCAAGAACACCATTTCCTGCCCCACTTTCGATGGCACAACCAGACAGCGGGAACTTCTTCAACAAGTCCTGGACAAGAACAGAGAAGCCTTTATCCAAAACGAGTTGGATTTGGGCTACACGGACATCGTCCAACATCAACTGCGGACGAGAGACGAAGTGCCCGTCGTTCAACCCTACAGGCGCATCCCACCTCACCAGCTGAAGGAAATCCAAGACCACATCAAAGGCCTTCTGGAGAAAAACATCATTGTCGAGAGCCACAGTCCATATGCGGCACCAATCGTCGTTGTGCGAAAGAAAGATGGGTCCGTTCGGCTATGCGTCGACTATCGCCGCCTCAACGCCAAGACGGTGGGTGATGCGTATCCGCTGCCTCGCATCCAGGAGTCCTTTGACGCGCTGGTTGGGGCCCAATACTTCTCCACCTTGGACCTGGCCAGTGGGTACCACCAAATCGCCATGGACCCCCGAGATCAACACAAAACGGCCTTCGTCACTCCTATGGGCCTCTATGAGTACACCAGGATGCCCATGGGCCTCATCTCGGCCCCCGCCACTTTCCAACGACTCATGCAGACGACGATGTCCGACTTCATTTTCAGTTTTCTGCTCGTCTACCTAGACGACCTGCTCGTGTACTCAAAGACTTTCGATGAACACCTCCAGCACCTTGATCGGCTTCTACAACGTATCGTCAACACCGGCCTAAAGCTGCGAGTTGACAAGTGCCAGTTCTTCAGACGAGAGGTCACTTACCTGGGGCACACGATCTCTGCCGATGGCGTCAGCTGCGAAGCGGGGAAGGTCGAAGTCGTCCAGCAGTGGCCCGTACCCAGAACAACGACCGAGCTGCGCAGTTTCCTCGGTTTTGCCAGCTACTACAGGCGTTTCATCAAGGGATTTGCCCGTATTGCTGGCCCACTACACGACATAGCAGCGGAAGGAACGAAGCTCCGACGGAAGAAGACAGCCGACATCACTCACCTGTGGACGTCTAAACATCAAGAGGCGTTCAGCGCGATGAAGACGGCTCTTACCACGGCGCCAGTCCTCGCTTATGCCGACTTCACCCAGCCGTTCCTGTTGGAGACTGATGCCAGCCATGACGGTCTCAGTGCCATACTGTCCCAAGAACAAGACGGCCAGCGACGGGTTCTCGCCTACGCCAGCAGAAGACTGCGACCGACTGAGAAGAACCAAGCAGCGTACAGCAGCATGAAGCTCGAATTTCTTGCTATGAAGTGGGCCATCACCGAGAAGTTCCGAGATTATCTCCTCGGGGCAACCTTCACCATCCTCACCGACAACAACCCTCTGGTCCACTTCAGAACAGCCAAACTTGGAGCCATCGAGCAGCGGTGGGCGTCACAGCTGTCGCAGTTCAACTTTGACGTCAAGTATCGGCCCGGTGTCACCAACCCGGCTGATGCGCTGTCTCGCCTGCCACTTCACGCAACGTCGACTCCGGTGCCTGCAGAAGTGGCACATGCTTGCGAGGTGTCAGCGACCTGTCAGCAGCAGCATGTACAGAGTAATGATCTCCAACAACTTCCTGAACTGAATCGTCTTGCGTCCGGCGACACGGCTGACCCAGATTTCATCATCCCGCAAAGGTCACCCGAGAATCTCCGTCAGAAGCAGCTCGAGGACCCTGGAATCCAGCCGGTGTTGGCAGCCTGGCCCAACAAGCCTCCACCTGGGGACAGCCGTCCACTGCGACTGCTACTCAAGCAACATCCACGACTGACCTGCAAAGATGGTGTGCTGTATCGTCAGGTGACAGATCCAATCCAGGGCAGATGGGACCAACTGGTGCTACCAAGTTCATTGCGGCCAGATGTCCTTGCAGCAATCCACAACAAGATGGGACATCAGGGTTTCGAGCGCACCATGACACTCCTGCGACCAAGAGTCTACTGGCCTGACATGCACAGCGATGTCAAGCAGTACGTGGCCAACTGCAACACCTGCATCATCAGTCGACGTCCTGTACCACTCAAGACCACGTCGACTCCTGTCCTGGCCAGCCGCCCTCTGCAGATATTGGCCATCGACTTTACCAGACTGGAGCCTGCAACCGACGGCCGAGAGAACGTTCTCATCCTTACGGACGTTTTCTCCAAGTTCACACAGGCTGTTCCAACTCGAAACCAGGAAGCACAGACGGTGGCCAAAGTTCTAGTCAGCGACTGGTTCCAGAAATACGGCGTGCCAGAAAGAATCCACAGCGACCAGGGTCGAGATTTCGAGTCCAAATTGGTCAAGGAGTTGTGTACATCATATGGCATCAGCAAGTCGCACACCACTCCTTACCATCCTGAAGGAAATGGACAGTGCGAGCGTTTCAACCGTACGCTCCATGACCTGCTGCGCACCCTCCCTGCGGACCAGAAACGACGATGGCCCCAGCACATTGCAGAAGTCGTCCAAGCCTACAACAACACTCCACACGCGTCCACAGGCTTCTCCCCGCACTTTCTGCTCTTCGGGCAGGAACCGCGACTGCCTGTGGATGACTTGCTTGGACGACAAGAACCTGCAGCAACTGGAGCCGTGGACTGGGTCCAACAGCATCGGCAGCGACTCCTTGATGCTCACAGACGGGCGTACCAACAACTGGTGAGAGCCGCCGAGACCAGGACTAAACTCGCCGACCAAAGAGCAGCTGACCATCCCTTGGCCGTCGGAGACTACGTCTATACCAGAAACAGAGTGGTGGGTCGGAACAAAATCCAGGACTTCTGGCGACCTGAGCTGCATCGCGTCACCGCCCGCCGGGATCCCCGCCTGCACGTCTACACCATCCAGCCAGTAGCAGGTGGGCCAGAGCGGGTGGTGAACAGAAGAGATCTCCAACCCGTGGGTCAACACTTCGATCTGCTCATCCCACCTCCTGACCCACTCGAGACCATGCCTTCCAGCGAGAGCGACGAAGGAGAGCCTGAGACCTGGATGGGGAGTTTTCCTGACTCTCTCCCTCCTACCATGGTCACCATCAACCACAACGGGCCAGCCTCTGCATGGGAGCCAGCGCCTTTGGTGCAGGCACCCCCAGCGCAGATGGCCGCCCCAGGAAGAACTCCGATTGATCTTCGACGTTCTGCACGACTGGCACAACGAACAAACACGTAAAGGTAGGCCACATTTGTTTTAAATGTGTAGGCCAAGATACAATTTTATAGTTTGCACATAGAAACGTAGACATTTAGATATATATTTAGGATTAGAAATGAAGATTTTATTTTGCCAGTGTATATATTTAGGTTTAGGAAATGAAGTTTCATTGTGACAGTATCAAGAACAGTATAAAATATCTAAGCTGTGCAGATATATTTGAGTAAAAGACATAGAGGAACCAATCGTTTTCACAAACTTTGTGCAAAGACAGAGAAGACATTTGACTTGTGTTTTAGATGTGCGTATTAATAGATTAGTGTTTGTTGTGTAACTTAGTAATGTCTTCGTTGTGCCACGTCGTTGCGATAGTATTAATAGCAGTTGGACAAAATAGATTTTAAAGAGATATCTGTGGAAGAGATATATAAATGACTGAAGAAACTTTGGTGCCAAGACTGAAAAGAACATTTTAGTTTAGATGAGTTATATCGATGTGTTATTATTGTTTTAATAGAATTATTTTTGCTCCATTAAATTCCTTAATTAGTACAATTTTGTTTGTGTTGATTCAATAAAGAAGTTCTAGTTGTTTAGTTTACATATACCTTCGTGATGTCACGGTATGAGTGTCACAAGGTCGTTTATATTGTAATCAATGTGATCTTGCGTTAAACCATGTTTTATTGGTAGCAAATAAATGACGTTTGTAATAAATATTTTGCATTAGGATTTTGTTTTCATGCTGGTGCGTTTTTGAACGTTTATGTAATATATATAATGTATGTCTTGTTTTGATTTTACTGCACTATGTATATATGCTTTGTTATGATATTCAATGTGATGTATATTAATGATGCTGTAGATAATTATGTCAACGTTCATGCTTTGTTTGAAATTGAAATGATAATGTTTTGATGTGTTTCATTTTTTAATGCCCATTCTATCTGTAATTCTGAATGTTGCTCTTACATGCCATTTTCTTTTAATCTCATTCTCGTTTCAATTCTCCTCATCTTAATTCATCCCTCTAGTCGATGTTTATGCTGCACGGATATTTCATATATAGGCTTATTATGAGAGTGAAAGTTTTAAACAAAATGTTTAATGTCACCTATGTGACTGATTATGAATAGTAAGCGTGTTGAATAGTGTGTTTAAATGACATGTGATATTGTTTGGCTATGTTGTACCATGGACTTTGTTGTATGATGTTGGTTCACTGTTAAATACATAACTAACTATCTAGCAAAGGCAATGCCGGGTCCGCGATATAACTTATTTTCGTTTTGGTCGGATTCGTACTTAAATGTGCGTTTCAAAGAAATTGTTTTCTCGTTTTCAGAATCGCTCTTGTTGTTGTTCGGTTCTTATGTACGACGCGATTAATGGTAAATCCATGTCCGTTTGTCTTAAGATACGATGGTTCTCTCAGCGCGGACGCTGAGTTTTGAAAGAGTCGGGGTGAAATGTAGCCGTGCTGGCTACGAGTATTTCTGACATACGATATGTAGGCCTAACTTTGTTCTCTGTTATGTTTAAACTAACTGTATGAAATAACTTGATATACATTTTTCAGATCCTTTAAAGCATATAACCATTAGACGCAGCGTTAAATTCTCTATTAGAATATATAAACTTTATTTGTGATTTATGTAGCAATTTACCCCTTGGGGTCATGAGCAATCTTGCCACTGTAGATTGTTCAAACCTATAAAGGGAACAGTGAAAGCCACAGTTGAAAACCTGTCTTGCCTTTATAGGCAAGATAGATTCACTGCGGCAACAGTACCCCCGTTGGAGTGCCGGGGGTTTTCAGTATAAATAGTATCCCCACTTTATGGAAATTTAGTGCTTTAAATTCCCACTGTCGCTGTCTTCCTCATTTACTCTTTCCTATTCCTGCTCTGTCCTTCACTCTGCTATACTATCTTCTTCTTCGCTAGATCAATGACCTACCTTTTTTCTTGAAAACTCTTCCTGGACAAAACTCCTTGTTTGTGTATGGGGTCTGTTGGATCAGCTTGGGAGTGTTGGACGCTTTCTGCCGGGTGGTCACTAGGGCTTCCTATGATTGTACTATTTAGCACTATAGGCATTTTATATGTATGTGTTTTATTGCTGATTTATAATGATGTTTGTATTCTATTTTGTTTTTGTAACCGGGGTGTTCGCGTAGTTGAGGTCAACCCTCAGCCGTCCCCCGCGTGGGATGTCTTTATTGTAAAGTGACTGGCCGGTAGAGGGCATTCAATTTTCCCACTAGGGTTGTTTCGGCAGATCTTTTATGCGGATCGGGGGTTGTCCGGTCCTGATTTGGCTCGGAAGAGTCCGCTGGACCTAAAGCAACAATAAATCAATCAATCAATCATGTAGCAATTTTGAATTAGAGCGCGATGTTGAGGATAGCGCGATGCATATCATGTTGATAAAGACACCGCGCTGTTGTACTGAGCGCTCAGCTGCCGCTGAGGCTGATTATTTTGGCCGGTTTTAACGGATCTACCCGCTCGCCTACAAAACATGATAAGAGTATAAATTGTGAATGATGCTAGTGTAGCAAAGATTCTCCACTGTAACACCTTAGTGTGATATTTTCCGATGTCTTAGTTCATTCTCTAATAGTAGATACTTAAATAAAATATTAGTTTTATAGGGACATACACATTGAAAGGGAAACAGTGAAAAGCTGTCAGAAGGCTATAAAGGTAACTGTAAGTTGTTGTGTTAGATGTTTTCTAGTTTAGTTCGCTATAGTCGGAACCCAGAATAGTAACCATGCCATATTGTATATCATTGGAAAGAGGAGACGTTGTTCTTTCTTTGTCATTACTATTATTATTTATAATTGTATTAAATTAAAGAGTTATTATGAGTTTAGAGTCGTGACATTCTTAGGAGCAGCAGCCAACCCCCTCTTAAATTGCGTATTATTTTTATTTCGTAGCAGATAGGTCCGACATTGTTATAACAGTAGAAAGGTTGTTTTTTTTGCGTTTCTACCAATATATAATTTGTATAGTATTCGTTTGCGTTTCTAGCCTTATGCGTCAAAGTAAGTTTAGTTACTAACACAAACTTAGCCAGCGAGCCTAGATTTTGGGGCGGGTAAGGAATGCGTAAAAAGCACGGTCGCTGCGGCTGACGGTCCGAAATAAAAGCAAAATGGATCTGTACCTCCGGCTCCTGGTCCTCGCCCAGCTCCCCCTAAACAGGCCCCCAGGGGTACCCATGCCCAGCCTGACCAACCTAAGAAAGCCCCCCAGGTGAGGACTGCTGACAAACCTCCCTCGGATGTCGCACGGTCTGTGCGATACGGGGGAGCTCGCCGTTCCCTGGCCTTTGGGACAGGTTCCCCTGGTCCCCCACGGGGCGCTAGGGAGCCTGCTCCCCAACAGTCAACACAGCTGGGGACCGTCCTCCCCCAAATTCTACTCCAACTGTCAGACCTGGAGGCCCCATTGATGGCTGGCCTCGATGCTCTGCCCCCTGAACTGGTTTCAACACGTGCAATATTCTCCACGCTTTTCACACTACTGAAGTCTATCTGTACAATCCTAGCCCACAATGCCACCCAAAACTAAACAACCTTTGACCCACGGACTACTGTTTCCGTTCACACTCATCTCCATAATGAGTGCCCTACAGATATTCCAATACAACTGTAGATCAATTGGAACACTCAATGATTCACTTCCCCTGCTATCTAAGGAGATTGACCAGTGCCACGTCTTATGTCTCCAGTCGCTCAATTGCAAAAGAGGCAACTTACCATTTATAACTGGTTTCCATTATCCACCCACGTACACCTCAGGTGAAGCAGACAAAATTTATGTCGCCACTTATATCCGATGGGGACTGTCGGCCGTCGATCTTGGTCCGGTCGACGAAGGAGAGGGTGGCGGGTTCACTGCCTCCCTCCGGATCTCTATTGAGGGACATGGCCTAACAGGCCCAGTTCAGATATTGAACTATTATAACCCGACAGGATGCCTCAATTTCGAATGGCTGGCTCCTGTTGTGGCTGAGGGAAACTGGATAGTCCTAGGTGATTTTAACAAGCGGGACGGTAGGTGGGAGGATGGCTACCCCACTTTTTCCTCCGCTATAGGCGATGCCCTGACCGAGGCAAACCTAACTGTTATTAATGACGGATCCTTCACAAGAGTGCCGGACAGTGCCGTCCAGTCTAGAACAGCCATCGATCTATGTTTCGTAACACCTGACCTGGTGCCTTGCACCACCTGGACGGTCTCTCGTGACCCGGCATTCTCAGACCACCTTCCGATTATAATAACCTTGGATGGCAGGCCCGCCTCCGCGGACCCACCGCCGGCCCGGGTTAATTGGAACCGGGTCGACTGGGAGGGGTACGCCTCCGACTTAGACTCCTTCATATTACCCTCGGATCTCACCCTAGACGAGACGGAAGCCCGTCTTCGAGACGCGATGACTTCGTCTCTGTCTCGCCACACACCAGCCGCGCATTACCGGACCGCCGGGGCCTCAAAACCCTGGTGGAACGAAGAGTGCCGCCGCGCTGTACGAGAGAAACATCAGGCCTATAAACGGTACAAGACTCTAAACTCCCCTACCACGTACCAGGACATGCGAACTACGAAATTTACCGCCAAGCGCATTATTGCAGCGGCCAAGCGCGACTTCAGCATAGCCAAGCTAACGGAGTCACAGTCTCTTAGTGACGTATGGGCCAACCTGCGACGATTGCGAGGCAACTACCGTCCACTGGACCCTATCATGACAGATGGTCACAATACTTTTTCCTCGGCCAACGAGAAAGCTGAGGCCTTCCTCTCGCATTTCGTCTCTGCCAGCGATGGCTCCGGCCTACCGCCTGGCGAGAGAGAGAGGAGACACACCTTTGAGATGAATGTCGACCCTGAGCCTGCCTTAGAACCGATTAACAATCCATTTACTCTTTGCGAAATGGCCCGGGCTTTAAAATCGTGCCCTACGAAGAAAAATGCCGGGCCAGACGGCATACACTATTTAATGATATCCAAAGCACCTGCCTCCTTTAAGGCAACTTTACTCTCTCACTTCAACACCTGCTACTCTTCCGGGGCTATCCCTGACTCTTGGCGGCAGGCCACGGTCGTGCCCGTCCATAAAGCTGGGAAGCCCCGCAACACTATCAACAGTTATCGCCCCATTTCTCTCACCTCACATGTATGTAAGGTGTTTGAGAGAATGGTTAAACAGCGCCTGGAATATTTTTGTACCGCCAGGAAAGTGATCCCCACCCTGCAGGCTGGCTTCCGCCGGGGGAGGGGCATCACGGACAACCTAGTCAAGCTCAACGAGCACGTCAGGAGAGCCCTCCAGAAGCGGAGAACTGTCCTGGCGTGCTTCTTTGATGTTTCTCGAGCCTTTGACACTATCTGGCATGCCGCTCTCACCAATAAGTTAAAATCTCTGGGGGTCGACCCACCCATCAGAGCCTTCGTGTCTGCTTTTCTTAATAACAGGAGGATACGGGTCCGCTGGGGGGGAGCCCTCTCTGGGGAGGGTGTTCTCCTCATGGGGGTCCCTCAGGGATCCGTGATTGCCCCACTACTCTTCTCAATAGCCCTTTCCGGTATGGGCCTTAGCCCCCCACACTCATCAGTCATCACAATGTATGCGGATGACATCGCCTTATGGCGAACCACCAGTAGCCGATCTCTGCGTCCGCAACATTTCTTATTCCGCAGATATCTGGAAAACTTCCAACAAGACATAGACTTTGTGTCCACCACCCTTAGGGAAGTGGGCTTATTCTTTGCCCCAGATAAAACAGTATTCATACCTTTCTCCTCTCACTGGCAATCGATATTCAAAACACTGACCATTCGAGTCTCGGGTACTCTTGTCCCTGCATCAAGGAAAGTCCGTTATCTAGGATTCATTTTCCAACAGAACGGTAGATACGGTTCCCATGAGGACCGTAACAGGAATAGTGCGGCGCGGGCCATCTCTGTCATCTGGTCCGTTCGCCGGGAGACGTGGGGTAGTGACCCAAGGACTCTTGTGTCATTGGTTCAGTCACTGGTCCGCCCCCGGCTCACTTTCGGAGCAGAACTCCTATACGACCTACCAGCTCACCATATATCTAAGATGGAGGGCCTTGAGTGCAGAGCCCTGCGCATCGCTCTCTCCCTCTCTTACACTACACCAGTGGCCATGGTATATCGGCTGGCTGGTCTATTGCCCCTGAGACATCTCTTTGTACAGACCTGCTCATCTTACATCATTAGAGCTGGATTGGTGGATAACACCACAACAGAGGAACTCACACACTCATTCATGTGGCCTATCACGGCCCGCCCCCTAGTCGGGATCGCCGAGGCGGTCTCCAGAGTGCTCGGGGACCCCTTTGGACGGGGAGTACGAGTGGACCCAAACCCTCCTCCCCGACCGCCCTGGGAACTCTGACACTACTCGAGTATATACCGATGGATCTGTTTTGCCGGGCGGGGAGGCCGGCTACGGCTTCTGTGTAGACGGAGGTCAGACCGTCTCGGGCGGCCTCCCGCCGGGCACGACGGTGCTCGCTTGCGAGCTGATAGCTATTAGAGAAGCGCTGCACGGAGTGGAGGATCTTGCCCTCCCCGCCGGCACCACTGTCTCTGTCCTCTCAGACTCTAGAGGCGCCCTTCGGTGCGTCGAGGGGATGGGTGGCCTCACCAGACCTGGTGTGGTTCATTCCATCCTTGACTCCGTATCTGGTCTAGCCACAAAGGGAACCCAGGTTCACTTCCACTGGATTCCCTCTCACGTCGGTCTTGCAGGCAACGAGAGGGCAGATCGGGCGGCCGCCGCTGGATCGGCCGGGCTGTCCGACTTCTCCCTGCCTCTGCGCCCATCCCCAGCCGAAATAAAAACTCAGGTTCAAAGCAAGTTGTGGCGTAGGTGGGATGACGAGTTTCACGACTGGTGCGGAGATGGATGGCACCGCACCCTGGTTCATGGACGCCGTCCCATGCCTCTCTATTCTAACTGCCCTCCTCATCTCGTCACAATCATGCTACGATTGTGCACGGGAGTGCGTCCTCACCCCTACTTTCCTGCACAGTGTACCTGTGGTGCTGAGGTCAATTATGATCACTGTATCCTCTCCTGCTCGGCTCTTGAAACTGACTTTTCTACAGTCAGGTCTTTCTGTCGCACTCTGCGTCTGAGCTCTGTAGCCGACGTGGTAGCGTACTCACTTTCTTGTGACTTCGGCCTCCTCCCGAGGACGGCGGCATGTATCTACCACTCCAGTGTGGCTGCACACCTATAGTTCACAAGGTCCACAAAGCTGGACCCCCGTTATCTTAGATAGTTTCATATAACTATCCTAACCAAAATCAGACACACTTACCAATCGCTTGACACTTCCAGTAGATCTTCCTCAGATCCTGGGTGCAGCTCTAAGGACTGACTATTTTAACTATGTAACAATTGACAAACCACTTTGACATAAGACATTTACCAAACGCTTGACACCCTAGTTGACCCTCATGGGTCCTAGGTGACAGCTCTGAAGGACTGACTATCTTAACCATGAAACAATTGACAAATCACATTGACACAAGACACTTACCAAATGCCTGACACCCTAGTTGACCCTTATGGGTCCTAGGTGACAGCTCTAAGACTGACCATTTCACCACGGCGTACCTTCAGTTGACCTTGTAGTCCTGGGTCCCACCCACCATTGACGGAGACACTTACCATAACTGAGACAAGACATAACACATAACATGGCGATGACCCCTCCAGTTGACCCAAAGGGTCCTGGTGTCATCAAACAAGGACTGACTACCATCTGAATAGACGACTCTCAACTAACAAACACCATGGGACCTAACCAATTATTTACGCCTGAGACCCTCCTTTGTGACAGACCCTGTCACGGCTATAGGAAGACATCTCCGTACATAGTTAGACGCTTTCTATATGTGCTTTCTTTTAACCGCCGGACGTAATTACGATAACCAATGACTCCCCCGTCCTTTTGGACTGGTAATCCACCATTAACCGACCTGTTTACGGTCCATTCCTACAGAGACTCCCGCATCTTGGGTGTAATTCTTGACATATGACGGGCTCCATCCTGTTGTTTTAAAATCTTTTTATCTCCATTTTATAACCCCTCTTAAATGTATATTTGTCCTTTTAAATGTGGTCCTGATAGGATTTTTAACCCCCCTTGAACTTGAGGCATATAGAAAATTTTAATATATTTTGAAATCTATTTTTTGTAAAAATAAATTCTTAAAAAAATAGTCCCCCATATGCTGATGTGTAGGGGACTATAATCTATCATACGATACGACGATACGGCAGGGAGAGAGCACATGGCACCACGCAGTAGATAAGGTTCGTGCCACTCGAGCAATGCCTTTGCTCTTAGTAGCCTATGATGTACTTCGAATAAATAATTTTTCAACGGTCATCACGAACTGGCGTTGGGGAAGAGAGAGAGAGAGAATGTGTGTCTTCACCATAGCCTCCATCACATAACACCATCTTCTCTCCAGACACCACACCACTCAACACCACTACATTGGGAACTCAGAATCTTTTCTTGACAGTTCGTTAGTTGTTAACTGAAGTTGCCAGCAGGTCTCATCATAAAACTTATAGTTACGAAGTGTATTTGAGTGACAATTGAATTGTGTCGACACTTACCTGTGTATTGAGAATGGCCCCAGCTAGGTCAAATGTGCCCAGCTGGTGTCCGATTTGGCAAGCCAATTTTCTTTCGTAATTTAATAATAAGTCCTGTGCTCCGTTGATGCTAGAAGTCCGACGAAACTGGCTCATGTTTTGCACCGGGAATTAATCACTGTCAACCTTTGAAGAAATAGAAATCTTAGATAGTTCGCGATGCTTCTTCCAGCTTTGCACCGTTCGTTGTGCATAGGACACCAATATCCGGGTCCCCTGGTTCAAAAACATGGTCTGCTGGCAGAGATTTCATTGGTCAACGGCTATGTTTTGCTTGCATGCCGTAATAAAAGGACCATTTCTGTGCAGAAATGGTGTGTCTCATATCGTTTTGATAACCGTTAGCACCCGTGAGCTTATTTCCTTTTTAAAAACTATAGAAGTCTTTTTATTATTGTTTGTGACTTTAGATCCTAAATCAAAGCAGAATTTACATAAGATAATAGCCCGGCCTTGCTCACGTTAAAAAGAAAAGCGAAAGTGTCAATAAAATGTTAGATCGAAATTGATAAGAATATAAAAACGAAAGTAAATTTTATAAAATTGTTTTACCTTACAGAATTCTAAATTTTGTAAATAGTATTTGACAGTTAGAATTGTTCAGTTATTTTGTTGAAGAAGTTAGTTATAAAACGTTAGTAATTTATAAATTAGATTTTATTTTTTCTTATTATTGAGAAAACCCTCAACGTAAATGGACAGAAATAATTCGGAAGTGTGAAATTTTCTAGAAGTTTAGAACATATATTTTTCTTTTCTCGCTGCCTGGAAATAATTAAAGTTGTGGTGTAGTGTAAAATAATTGTTAAACTGGCCATTGTATTATTTTTATATCACAAAGGAATTCATTTCACGAGTTGAAGAAAATAAGTAAATTCAACGTTTGAACGATCAAAGCAAGTTTTTGTTTAGCCTAACGTCACGTACTAGTATTCTGTTCGTGTGGCTTTTCGTATCGTTTCTATCTGCGCTAGATCTGTTTGTTATTGTAGTAAAAATTCTTTCTAACTTCCCTGTGAGCGACAGAAAGTGTGAATGTTTTTCCTTATTTGTGGAGGAATTGTTAACACAAGACATCACAGACGAGCAATACAATAAAACGGGTGCAAGCAAAACAGAGTAGATTTTGTCTGCTCCACGGTCGGTGGAACGTGATGGACCAGGAGGGAGATAGAGAAGAAATTCTTTACACTGAGGTGTATGTTAGGTCTCCATTCCTGGTCACTGCTAAAGGAGTGACCGTGGAGTCGGGGAAAATATAAATGAACATGATCGCAAGAACATGCATTCAGCACACATAGACAAGACAAAAGAGAAAAGATTTTTATTTATTTTATTTTGATTTTATTTTCATATTTGCTTGTCGGCCGCGCGCGGCGCAGTGTCTGGGGGTCTTTTTCTCCCCTCCCTCTCCCTCCCTCCTCCGGGTGGTGGGGGGAGAGGTTTTGAGGGGTTGCTCAGCTGTCCTGACAAGATTTCTTTTTGGAGTGACCGGTAAAAGGGGAAAAAGGGGGGTTGACCTCGGCGGGGCGGGTGTGAGTGGCTTACAAGTAAGTGGTGTCAAGAAGTGGGATACGATTAATTGAGTACGATTAATTGAGGCTAATTAAAATTATTTGAAGAATGACACCACTTCCTACAAGTAAGTGGTGTTCAGAAGGTCGGATATTTGATTAATTGAGGCTAACTGCTGCCTCAGCCCATGTTATTTTAATTGAAGGATTATTTGAAGAATGACACCACTTCCTACAAGTAAGTGGTGTTCAGAGGTAAAGGTAAAAAAAAAAAAAGGTGTTCAGAAGGTCGGATATTTGATTAATTGAGGCTAACTGCTGCCTCAGCTGTGCTAGTTTAAGTTGAAGAATTTTGTAATTTTCTTACGAGTATTAGTTCCGTGTGTGAGATTGTGTTATGAAAATTCACTTTTTAGCCATGGTTGTTGTGTCTTGTTAGTGATGTTGGAATGCAAGAGAGAAAGACACTAAATTTTAAGTAAGAGAATAAAGCAGATGATAAAATAGACAGTTCAAATGTTTTATTCTTTAATCACATTTCATTAAACAAGACTATTTATTATACATTGATTTGAAACAGATTTACCTAGGGATATACTAGTAATGTACAAGGTTAAAATATGTAGTCATAATAAATAAATAAATAATATATATATATACCAGTAATAGTAAACACAAATAAATAAAACAAAAATAAATTATGTGCATGACTTTTGGAGCATAGAATTAAATGGAAATTAAAAATCTAGACAGTATAGGAGCAAAACGAGAGACACGTATTGTTCATTTAAAGTGCACAACACTGGGAAAGTAAGCAAGTCATAATGGCTGACCGTCAAGTGCAAGAAGAAAGAGAAATTGCCGAAGTGGAACGCCAAAGAAATCAGCCACTGACTGAAGCAGTGGAGGGAGAATTAATGGAACTTCGACAAAAGCAACGAGAATTACTGACAACACCAAGGGAGAATCTACAACAACCCCAGAATCAAGACGAACTCAACCTGCCCAGAGGAAATGGAATATGGGGAGAAGCTCCAGACTATGAATTTAACAACAACAATTTTGCTCTACATGGCCCACCGCAACCGGTCACCTATTTTCCTGAGCTGCCAAGAGGAGGTAGTCTGTACAAGGCCCAAGGAAGGAAAACAATGTAATGCTAGCAGTGACATTATCATGAACACACCCCAAGCTCAACATGAACCAGAAGAAGATACAGCAGATAATACATCTCAAATTACTTTGCAAGTGCCAGTTTACGTTTCAAATGACTCTGTGAAGAAATCAAACTATCCAGTCAATGACAATGTCAGAACAACTAATCAACATAAGGAGAGCCAAGTAAATAATAACACCGGAATGTTTACTGAAGCAAACCTGTATGGCATTACAGTTGATTTTCTAATTGACACTGGTTCTGCTGCTACCTTGCTTGGAAGTCATGTTTTTCACCTGATACCAGAAGAACAAAGGCCTATTTTGCTTAACACCGACACTAGGCTTGAAGGAATCAATGGATGTAAAGTGAATATCCTAGGTGTAGCAAACCTAGAACTTGATTTGGGTAATCAGAAATTTGTGGTACCAACTATCATATGTGACATGAATATTGATGCAATTTTGGGACAAGATTTTACTTTTCAATTTGTGAAATCTATGAACATTGAGAAAATGCAGTTGATAACAAAAACTGGATACATTCCACTCTTCGTTGGTGGCAAATCAGAAATGGTCTGCCATGTCACGTGTTCTCAACCACTTGTCATTCCTGCCAGATCAATTATGAACGTTTTAGTCACAGTTAGTGGCAAACAGTATGTTAATCAGGACATGCTACTGGAACCATCAGATGTAGTAGTACAAACAAAGCAACTGTACATGACACCAATGATAACTGCTGATAAAATGAACACAACTGCCATTGTGATCAACTTAGCAGAAAAAGACACCAAACTATACCCTAATACCTACCTAGGAACGGCACAGTCAGCGTACCAAGGGAGACAATCTAAGGTCAAGATTGATTTTACTGCTGTTAGAAATGCAAATTCTGAAAATAACCACCTTCCTGAATATTTGAAAGATCTATTTGAAAGAAGTACAGTAAATCTCAGTGAACAACAGTCTCAAGTTTTGAAAGAACTACTGATAAAGTACCAGCACATTTTTTCAAAATCTGCTAATGACATGGGCAAGACAAACAAGGCAAGATTCCAGATAAACACTGGTCAAGCTGTTCCTATTAGACAAAGAGCCAGAAGGCTACCACTTGGAAAGAGAGAAGCAGAACGGGAAGAAATTCATTGCATGCTAGAAAGAAATATTATTGAGCCTTCTACCAGTGCTTGGGCTAGTCCTACATGTCTGGTGTACAAGAAAGATGGTTCCATACGTTTCTGTGTAAACTACAGAAAACTAAATGAAGTCACTATTCGTGATGCTTATCCCTTACCGCTCATTGAGGAATGCTTGGATTCTTTGTCAGATTCCAAATGGTTCAGTACTATGGACTTACAGAGTGGCTTCTGGCAAATTCCCCTTGACAGGGAGGAAGACAGGCAGAAAACTGCATTTATCACTGGTATGGGATTGTACCAGTTCACCGTCTTGAGTTTTGGACTTACAAATGCTCCAGCTGCTTTTCAACGCATGATGGAAAATGTTTTGCACGGATTGCAGTGGAGTGAGTGTGTTTTGTTTATGGACGATACAATTGTGCCAGCCCCTACCTTTGAAATAGGACTTACAAGATTGGAACATGTGTGGCAAAGACTTGAAGAAGCAAATTTAAAATTAAAACCTTCAAAGTGCTTACTTTTTCAATCAGAAATCAAGTTTCTGGGACATGTTGTCAATGAACAAGGAATTCAAACAGACCCAGAGAAAACCAAGGCTATTAAAGACTGGCCGCAGCCCGAAACTGTAAAACAAGTTCGAAGTTTCCTTGGACTTTGCTCCTACTATAGGAAGTTTGTGGAAAATTTTGCTGCGATAGCTAAACCTCTACACAAGCTGTGTGAGAAGGGAGTTCAATTTCAGTGGACAGAAGACTGTGCTTATGCTTTTCAAACACTGAAAGACAAACTTTCAAGTACTCCTATCTTGAGCTACCCCCAGTTAGGAAAACAATTCATTTTAGACACTGATGCCAGTGACCAGTCTGTAGGAGCAGTGCTGTCTCAAATTGACGATGGTAGAGAAAAAGTCATTGCTTATTACAGTTCAACCTTGACTTCAGCTGAGACTAATTATTGTGTTTCAAGGAAAGAGCTGTTAGCTGTAATCAAGCCACTGAAGAAATTTCATAATTATCTTTATGGTCAAGAAATTCTTTTGCGCACCGATAACTCAGCTGTTAGTTGGCTAAAGACTCTGAAAAATCCGTCTGGCCAAGTAATGCGCTGGCTTCAAGAAATCTGTACTTACAACCTGAAAGTTACTCATCGTCCAGGTACACAGCACAGAAATGCTGATGCGTTATCAAGACGTCCATGCCCAGCATGCATGAGAGCCCAATGTAAAGAACTAGACTCGGAATTGCCACAAGAGACAGAAAATGTGTCAAATGTGCTTCCTGTTGTGCAATTATTAGCAATGGTGATGGAATCGACTCAACAACAAAAACTAACAACTAAGCAAACCTCAAAGACTGCTGCTGATATTGTGGAGTGTTGTGCAACAAAGCAAACGGCAGACTCTACAAATAAACAGACGCTACCAGGCCAATCCACAGATACGATGTTAAGGTCTAATTCTCAGACCGAATTATCTCCCTTTACCTGTGATAGTGCTACTTGTGACAGTGCGAACACAGATGGCAAACAATACACAATTGTTACACCAGTACTTCTTGATGGTTGGGACACTGAAAAATTATGCAAAAAGCAGCTAGAGGATGAAATTATCGGCCCTATTCTGCGTTCAATGGAACATTCTTCTTTGCGTCCAGCTTGGAATGAGATATCAGCCTATTCTGCAGAAGTCAAAGCGTTGTGGGCTGAATGGAACCGTCTGGTTTTGTACAATGGAGTCCTGTATAGGCGTGGTGCCGAAGATAATTCACTACAAATAATAGTCCCTGGATCACTGCAAAGGCAAGTCCTGGCGCACTCCCACGACATTCCAACTGCAGGTCACTTGTGTGCAGAGAAGACGCTGAAACAAATAAAAAGGTCATTTTATTGGCCTAAAATGCAAGACAGTGTAACTATTTACGTTCAACAGTGGTCTTTTCAAGGAAGTATGTGACTTTCTGCATATTGACAAAACTCGCACCACTAGTTATCATCCCCAGGCAAACGGTGGTGTTGAACGCTTCATGAGAACATTAACAACATGTTAACCATGTACTGTGAAAACAAACAAAAAGTTTGGGACATTTTTCTTCCTCAAGTTATGATGGCATACCGGTCGTCAGAGCACAGTACCACTCAGCAAACGCCAAACAAAATGGTTTTGGGCAGAGAAATTGTTTTACCTATTCAAGCTGTGGTTGGCCGTCCCAAAGAGATAAAAGCTGAACGACCAGTCACAGAGTACGTCCAAGATTTACAGAATTCACTTGTTGAAGCTCATGAAGTAGCTAGGAAGAATATCAGGAAAAAATGCTGCTTACCAGAAAAGGAACTATGATCTTCATGCTCGGAAACGACAGTTCTCCCCTGGTCAACTTGTATGGTTATTCGACCCAAGACGCACAGTTGGAGTGTGCCAAAAACTTGTCAGCCATTGGAGAGGTCCATACCTGGTAACAAAGAAAATAGATGACTTGACTTACATGTTGAAGAAAAGTGCAAAATCACCACCTAAAGCTCATCATATTGACAGAATAATAATCTACAAAGGAACAAGAATACCAAAGTGGATTTGCAAAAATTAACTCTGTGTGAATTCTGGAGTGTGACAAATTGTCAAAATTGTCTGACGTGATACAGTGTGACTAACTGTTAAATGTGAATTGTGATATAGTGTGATTGTGAGTGACAAACTATAAATATTCAAAGTGAAAAGTGATACACTAATGCAGTAAAAAGTGACAAACTAATATCTCCAGGTTATTTAAATCCTGTCCTATACTATAAAAAAAAAATTAATAAATAAATAAATAAATCATAAAATAAACACAGTCAGTAGCAAAAATAGAACATTCAGTGTGACATTAGGGAAGTGTTATTTTGAGACCATGGAGTAACTGTTTAGTTGCTTTTTTTGTTGTCATCTGCTGGCAGATGAACTGTGTGAGTGAACTTCGGAATGAAGTTAACCCATATAATACCAAAAAAAATTTTTGGGTTAATTTTTTAACAAATCTTAAAAATTTCTTTTGCAAATACATTGAAATTAACAAATATGATCAAATTTTGGGAGAAAAATATTTCTTAGAGTGGTTTCCCCTGTGTGCGCCTGACGCGCACATGGTACTGAACGGCGGGGGCATGGACAATTAAAGGATAGTGCTTCGACATGGCTACTTTTTTAATTTCCTTGATGCTTTCTTTGTGATAATAAATTATTGAAGTAGTTGTCGAAGACGACATGATATGGGCGCTTTGGCAGATCTGATAGAAGGTCCTTTACTACAGTTCCACCCAGGCCGAGTGGTCCATAGGTGCCGTTTGCTCGAGCACTAGCATAAGGCTCGAACCGGACAACATAACACAGCGGGTCGGCCAATGCCCACAGTTTGAAGCCAAACCTTATGGGCTTTCCTTTGATGAACTGTTTAGAAGAGTGATGACCAAAATAGGAAATCATACTTTCATCTACTGCCAGCTCTCTCCCAGCTGGGAAATAGAGGAGACACTTTTCATTGAGCATGCAGTAGAAATTTTGGATCTTTGTTAGCTTGTCATTGGGGTCAAGGTTGGCATTATCAGTAAGGTGCAGATTTTGCATCATGCTGTAGAAGCAATTTCTGCTCATGGCAAAGGAGATGGCAGCATGTAACGAAAGGGGTTATTTCAAGAAATTGCGTGTATGCGTGCGTGATTGATTTGCGTGTTCGCCCGTCTCACACTTCCTAACTCTCAAGAATTCTTTTGTCGTCACACCCCCTTTCTATTACTAGAAAATAAACAATAATCAACAAAGTTCACATAGGTACATACAATTCAATCAATAATATGGAAAAAAAAGCATATATATAGTTCTGTACTCACGTACTATGTAGAAATAATCCGTGAATCTTATCATTCACAAAACACACACATAAGTCTCAGTCAGATCATCCACGAATAAAGTCACCAATCACCAAAACCACCACTAAAAATCCCGGTCAGATAATCCAAGTATCACCAGTCACAATAAACACCAATATCGACCTGGTCACCGTCGACAGAGAGAGTTATCCCGAGTCTCAAGGAGACAGAATTCGCTGTGTCCTTTTGTTTCTAATCTCTGTCTCTGTCTATACACTATCTTCCTTTCCTTATCCTTGGCCTTTCTATCTATCTATCCTGGGGCTTCTCCCCTGTCTATCGTTGCTGTCGCCGCTGCTGCTGTGGCCGCTGCCGCCGTTGTTGCTGCTACTACTGGGGTAGCGGTTGCTGCTGCTGCTGATGTGGTAGCGGTTGCTACTGCTGCTGATGTGGTAGCGGTTACTACTCGTGTGGCAGTGGTTGCTGCTGCTGCTGGTGTGGTAGCGGTTACTACTCGTGTGGCAGTGGTTGCTGCTGCTGCTCGTCTTTCTTCCTCGTCTTCTTCTTTGGCCTCTTCTCTGGCTCCTTCTTCTCCTTCTTCCTCTCCCTCTGCTTCGCCTTCTCGTCTTCTTCTTTGGCTCTTCTCTGGCCCCTTCTTCTGCTCCTTCTTCTTCTCGTCTTGTTCCTCTTCTTCTTCTTCTTCCACTCCTTCTCCTTTACTTCTTCTTTCTTCTTCTTCTTTTTCTTCTTCTTCTTCTCCTTCTTCTTCTTCTTCTTCTTCTTCTTCTTCTTCTTCTTTCTTCTTCTCTCTTCTCTTTGCCTCGAGGCCCCTCAGCCGGAGACTTCTGCAGACGCAGCTGCCAGAAGTACAAACACAACCACACCGTGGTACACACAAGAAGAGACTGCCCACCAGTTTGAATGTGATTGGCCAGTCGTCACATGACTAGCTCAGCCAATCAGCATTCAGTTTTCAATAAAAAAAATATTAACATTTTTATCTTCTCACAGGGAGATACTACAACAGTCATCGGACCGAAATATTATAAACCCGGTCCGTGACACAGCATTATGGCAGTCTGAACTTCGAGACCAGTACAGGTGGCGGCGAGGAAACTGGTTGTACCCAGACAGAACAATATGGCCAGAAATGTCCGGAACTCCTTCCGAGTGGTATTGAAGCTGTGATCAGCTTTGTCCCTTGAAGCATACAAGTTAGTTTGCTCAACAAGGTAATCTATCACCTCATCATCGAAAAACAACTCGAAAAACGCAACAGGGCCATGGTTTTGCTGCAGAAACGGTGGTGGCTGGAAGTTTGGCCATTGCTCTGGAAAGTTCTCCAGGAGGTCCTCTTTTCTCCACTGACATCTAGGCCGCTGTTGGCGTTGCTGCTTGGGTCAGTTTGCATCAGCCTCTCTCACTGAAGTTGACGGTGCTACAGACAGTCCTTCTTGTGAATCACTGTTCTTCTTCTCCTCCTGCTTTTTCTCTACCGTCGTTATTGGTATCCGAGTCCTCATCTTCTGGTCCACCAATTCTGCACTCATTGCCATCAGCAGCGAGAATCCTCCCTTCGCCTTCGGCAAGTAGCTGTCGGTGATTCAAATTGTTTATCTCTCCTCCTTCTTCCTCATATTACCTCTATCTTCATCAGACAGCTGCCCATCTCCTGGAGGAGTCAAATAGATGTCAGCCTTAAAAAAACAAACTCTTCTTCAAGTCTATTTAACACATCATGAACTGTTAAGTTCCTTCGAGCGTTTCTGAAATACAATAAAAATACAAACTACAAAAGGTGCTGAGATAAAAAATAAAATTAAAATATATATAAACCATTGGTCAATTACTTATTTGAATATAAAAATAATTATTTAGCTACAGACAAACACGAGTATGAATTTATAATTAAAAGGTAACAAGAATGCTTAACATATAACATGTATATTCTATAAATAATTATTTTTTACATAATATACAATTTTCACCAAAAAACAATGTTCTCTTTCAGTACCATGTGCGCCTGAAGCGCACTTGTTAAAAAGCAAACACTGGCCCCGTTCGTTACCATGTGCGCTTCACGAGCACAGAGAGGTGACCATAGTAAAATCGAAAAAGTTCAAGGGGAATTTCAGAAATTTGATAAAAGTAAAATAACATATTTTAGTTAGCATAATAAAGAAATGCATTCAACAATTCGGTCTTCAAAATATCGTAACATAACAAAATGCTACTCACCGCAATTGAGAGGACGAGTTTGAAGTTATAATTTTGTTTTCTTTTCAAACATGCGTACGAGACATCATGATTGATGACAGCAAACGGCGGAAGTCAGTGACACATGGGAAGCTAATCATCAAGCTATTATAAAACAATAGTTTCAACAGTTTTCTCCCATGGGCTATTTTTTTAGCTAACAAAACGTGAATGTGCGCGTGAAGCGCACAAAGTATTATATGGGTTAAACTGTTACTTTCTGGCACAATTGCGGCTGCCTGCTTATTATTTAGGGAGCAGTTAAAGTCTCTCAAAAACTTTGGCAAACTTGCTCAATTTGCGGACTAATGGACGGTGCACAGGAAATTAGATTTTGCAAATTTAGTAACTATGTCAATTACCGTGCTAACATTGGCGTGCTGGTTAGTTAGTCATTGGAGATGGCTTAACTGACAAAGAGGGTGTGGCATGGATCAGTGGCGCGTACGTCTCCACGAGTTTTGGACGACTTAGTCACTAACCTACGTTTTGTACTGTCACTTGTTTCCAGATAGTGAACATTAACAATACAGTTTACTGTGGAAATAACTGTCAGTCACTTTCTCTCAGATGGTGTCATTGGTGCTGTGATCAGCAATAGAGAAAGCATTATAACTTATTATTTTATTCCATGCGATCAAACTTAACACAGTGTGAAGTGAAGTTACGGGAAGTTATGTAGATGATTCCTATTGTTACAGATGGATGTAAAGTGCCCTTGCTGCACGAGAACTTACCTTTCAAGGCGTTTCTTGAGACGGCATTTGTTGAGCCATCACCCCACCTCAAAAGCCCCTTCTTCTATGCCCCTGTTGCTGCATGGGCTGAGCATTGATCCCTTGGAGGCAACTTTGTATGAGGGAGGACAAGTGGCTGTGATCGTTTTTCATCCGGATAGGCTGGAAGAACTGTTGGGACAACTTCCTCCCTTGTGCAAAATGACCACCAGCCTACCCGTACTTTGCCCTGTGGAGCCTGACCACCCTGCTGCCTTAGTATGGAAAGCAAGAGTAAACTTTCCGTGGAGTTTGGTGCAGAGTATCCGCGTGGACCTTGACAGCTGTCTTAATTCATCGAAAGATAGTTTAGCTGAGGCCATGAGACAGGCGGGACTGCAAGTTAGGAGGGAGGACCGAGAGGATTCTGCCAACCAGGAGGTGCCTGAAACTGAGTCCGTTTTCCAGACCTCAGAGCCGGAGCCTGGGACTGTCCGCTCTGCCTCGGTGTCTCAGCTGGTTCCCTGTGAGACGGTGTCTTCGCCTGCTCCCTCTGCAACTGTGCCTTCACCTGTACTACATACCTCGGACTCTGTGTTTGACCCCCTTACCCCGGAACCTTTGCCAGTCCTCTGCACCCCTGAAATTCAGCCTGTTTTCCGCACACCTGTTACTTTTGGCATGAGCCCTATATCTAATTCTGAATTTCTGGCCGCTCATGTTCCTCCCACCATTAATCTTTCCCATCTTTTCCCCCCTAACCCATTATCCGAAGACAGTGAACGAGCAAGGAAACTGTTGATGGCAGGGTTCCCTTCGTTGATTTTGGCTGCACCCAGGAAGTGGTCAAGAGAGCATCAAGTTACTCTTCCTACAGGGATCCGATGGCCACCGTTGGGATGGGACAAGATGGATAAGGAAGGCAGGTATATTCTATTCATGGAAGCAGCCTTGGTACTTGGTAGACGAGCGGGTTTTCCTGTGGAGATGGGCCAAAGGGAACTTTTTGATGAGTTCGCAATGCTAATGCTGCCCGGCATGGAATTTCCAAAACACAAGTATCCAGTGCAAAGTCTTCGTGACATTCTTTCCCGGCATGTCCGTATTGTGGCCGCTGGTCTACCTACAGACACGTCGACGCTGCTCACCATACGGTCACTCGCTGCTCAACTGCCAGCTCTCACAGGAGCCAGATGGGAACTGGTGAAAGCTCTTGAAGATGTTGACATTGTTGTACCGTAAACTGAAAAAAAAAATAGAAAGAAGTGAAACCAACTACAGCCAATTAAAAGCAGCAGATATTCATAATGCAGGAGCATTATCCTTATTTGGCAGGGGAGCGTATAAGCCCTGGACTGGCCAGAGCTTATTTTTACATGAACTTTTATTATTAATTTTTCTACAACTATTTATTATCATACTCCCTGAAACTTTTTATTGAAGAATGTGCAGAAAAATAGCTTTTATTTAAAATACAAATTCGTAGCAGAAGTTATCCTTGTTTCCTCCCTTGCTGTGTCTGCCAAGATTTAGCAACCCACTTTGGAAATGAACTCCAAGCCTAAGGTGAGGAAAATTTCTTCATTCTGACTTTATTTTGACTTTATCTTTTTATGAACATGTAGAAATGTTACATTGGATACTATTCGAGCAAACGATGAAGTGGAACTGCCGTAATTCTGCTACAAAATAACTTTCTTTATTTCTGTGTGATGAGGTGTAGGCCTATCATACGGTACATTCAGAACCAAGAACTAATTTATTGAACAGCAGTTTAGATCTGAAGAATAACAATGCTGGGAAATTATACTGCAATTTGTGTAATCATTTGTGTAGCTTTGAGTGAATATTTGGTGACTGGAAAAATTGCATACTGAGAATTTATGTTTTATTCATGTGAAGCTTCGACCGGTCAAATAGTCATAATATGAAGAAGACTGTGACTGTTTGGATCTAGCTGTGGTTGATGTACTTTTAGACGGAATCTAGAGAATGATCAAATGTAGTAAAAGAACGTAATTTTTCTTGTGCTGTGGAACATTAGAGTGTAATTGTGTGAAAATGTTTAATTTAATTATAAAAAGGATTCGATGTTCAATGTGCCAAAAGTCTCGAAGTGTAGCGTGTTAACCAGCGAGATGTGTTTTCTATTGATTGCCTGTGCACCGTTTTTTTTATTTTTAGTTTGAGAAAATTTGGGAACTCAGAATCTTTTCTTGACAGTTTGTTAGTTGTTAACTGAAGTTGCCAGCAGGTCTCATCATAAAACTTATAGTTACGAAGTGTATTTGAGTGACAATTGAATTGTGTGACACTTACCTGTGTATTGAGAATGGCCCCAGCTAGGTCAAATGTGCCCAGCTGGTGTCCGATTTGGCAAGCCAATTTTCTTTCGTAATTTAATAATAAGTCCTGTGCTCCGTTGATGCTAGAAGTCCGACGAAACTGGCTCATGTTTTGCACCGGGAATTAATCACTGTCAACCTTTGAAGAAATAGAAATCTTAGATAGTTCGCGATGCTTCTTCCAGCTTTGCACCGTTCGTTGTGCATAGGACACCAATATCCGGGTCCCCTGGTTCAAAAACATGGTCTGCTGGCAGAGATTTCATTGGTCAACGGCTATGTTTTGCTTGCATGCCGTAATAAAAGGACCATTTCTGTGCAGAAATGGTGTGTCTCATATCGTTTTGATAACCGTTAGCACCCGTGAGCTTTTTTTAAAAAAACAACAACTATAGAAGTCTTTTTATTATTGTTTGTGACTTTAGATCCTAAATCAAAGCAGAATTTACATTGGATAATAGCCCGGCCTTGCTCACCTTAAAAAGAAAAGCGAAAGTGTCAATAAAATGTTAGATCGAAATTGATAAGAATATAAAAACGAAAGTAAATTTTATAAAATTGTTTTACCTTACAGAATTCTAAATTTTGTAAATAGTATTTGACAGTTAGAATTGTTCAGTTATTTTGTTGAAGAAGTTAGTTATAAAACGTTAGTAATTTATAAATTAGATTTTATTTTCTCTTATTATTGAGAAAACCTTCAACGTAAATGGACAGAAATAATTCTGAAGTGTGAAATTTTCTAGAAGTTTAGAACATATATTTTTCTTTTCTCGCTGCCTGGAAATAATTAAAGTTGTGGTGTAGTGTAAAATAATTGTTAAACTGGCCATTGTATTATTTTTATATCACAAAGGAATTCATTTCACGAGTTGAAGAAAATAAGTAAATTCAACGTTTGAACGATCAAAGCAAGCTTTTGTTTAGCCTAACGTCACGTACTAGTATTCTGTTCGTGTGGCTTTTCGTATCGTTTCTATCTGCGCTAGATCTGTTTGTTATTGTAGTAAAAATTCTTTCTAACTTCCCTGTGAGCGACAGAAAGTGTGAATGTTTTTCCTTATTTGTGGAGGAATTGTTAACACAAGACATCACAGACGAGCAACACAATAAAACGGGTGCAAGCAAAACAGAGTAGATTTTGTCTGCTCCACGGTCGGTGGAACGTGATGGACCAGGAGGGAGATAGAGAAGAAATTCTTTACACTGAGGTGTATGTTAGGTCTCCATTCCTGGTCACTGCTAAAGGAGTGACCGTGGAGTCGGGGAAAATATAAATGAACATGATCGCAAGAAACATGCATTCAGCACACATAGACAAGACAAAAGAGAAAAGATTTTTATTTATTTTATTTTGATTTTATTTTATAATTGCATGCTTGTCGGCCGCGCGCGGCGCTGTGTCTGGGGGTCTTCTCTCCCCTCCCTCTCCCTCCCTCCTCCGGGTGGTGGGGGGAGAGGGTTTGAGGGGTTGCTCAGCTGTCCTGACAAGATTTCTTTTTGGAGTGACCGGTAAAAGGGGAAAAAGGGGGGTTGACCTCGGCGGGGCGGGTGTGCGTAGCAAACCATTTCACCTGCCACAGTGCCATATCTGGAAATGAAGAATGATCAGCTTTGTTTGAAGAAATCCCATGATTATTATTTTCAAGTGCAGGGCCAGATGTTTTGTTGTGGCGAGCAGATGAAAAGTGTTAACTTCACTGTTTTCACTTTGTGAGACTTTGCCATCATTAATGTTGAACGTAATGACCAGTTCATTGGCAGCATGATTGAGAAGCTCGAGCATTTCTTTGAAAATCACTTCAAGCATGTTTTGCTAGAGAAGCTGTTTTTCAAGAAATACAGTGAGCATTTCTGTTGTTAATGAACTCATCACGTTCAACATTTTTTATTGTAAAATGTGTTGTATATCCTGTATATCTGGTAAACAGGACACCAACGCTTTCCATTCTCAAGTATAAAAACGACCGATTTTGACTAATGTTTTTGTAAAATTATGTTTTAAAATGCATTTTATATAAAATCATAATCATTATTGGATTTCTTTAAACAGTGAAGATCATTCTTCATTTCCAAATACGAATACATCATGTTGAGCAGTATTCCTTTAGTAACGTTTGACTGAAAGTAATTCCCATGTTTAAAACAGCCTTTACATTTTTGTTATTTTAGAACTTTAATAGAAAGAAGGAACAGACTGCTAATGTTCACTTGTGATGGTAGTGTACGCTTGGAAAAAGTCTCTTTTGAACAGAATGCAGAAGAAACTGAAGTATTGGATTGATATACATACACTTTAAATCAAGTATTGATTATGTGTGCGAGTATACATGCATACGAGTGAGTGTGTGAACGCGCAAGTGGGTGTGTACATGTGGAAGTGTTTCTTTTTTTAAGAGAATGCAGAAGAAGCTGAAAGTATTGAATTGATATGTATATGCACCTTAAATCAAGTTATGATTGAATGTGAGAACGAGCGTGTGTGTGCAAGCGTGTTTGAGTGCATAATCTACTCAACACGATATACTTAGATGCCTTACCTAGTCATCTGTTAGTGTCTATGAATGTTTGTGTTTGCTGCAAGTGTTCGTCATTTGATCACCTGATATTGACAATTTGTGTGCATTATGTGCGTGTGTGTGCAGTTGATTTCTTAGGAGTTTATGAGCATTGTTTTTCTGAGTTTGTATAAGTTAAGAATGGATGTGTGCGTGCGTTCCAATATGGTTCAAAGACTTTCTAACGTTAAACATCTTTCGAGCCCTGAAATTCATTATTATCTTCTTTCACCAAGTAATATTTGCTGTACTTCTGCATGTCATTTGGCAAAATAAATAACGGTTGTAATTATATATTTGAAAAAAACATTTAAAAAATTTGAATAAGAGTTGAAATAAATAAATGTTGCAGGCTCTGAACACCATTAACCACTGTTTTTGTTGCCTAATAAAGTGAGTATGTGTGTGTTTGATGTCTATGTTGTTATTACTTTCGTAGGCATTTACATGGTTTATCAGCTTCACACACATATAAATAGTACAAACTGTCACAGTCGAGTGAGTCTATCTTTATTCCACAAAAACAGGAAAATTTGCATAGCAAGTACCCTTCTACAACACTACCATTGCAGAAAGATTTGATTTACCAGATCTTTTAAATCTTGTTTGCCATAAACATACAACTGTAGAACATAAAATACATTATTATTACTGTTGTTATACAATTATTATTACAATACTTTCGTAGGCACATAAACATGTTTTATCAGCTTCACACACATATAAATAGTACATATTCTCACAGTCTAGTCTGCTTTTATTCCACAAAAACTGGAAAATTTGCATAGCAACTGATTGATTGATTGATTTATTGTTGCTTTAGGTCCAGCGGACTCCTCCGAGCCAAATCAGGACCGGACACCCCCCGATCCGCATAAAAGATCTGCTGAAACAACCCTAGTGGGAAAATTGAACGCCCTCCACCGGCCAGTCACTTTACAATAAAGACATCCCACGCGGGGGACGGCTGAGGGTTTACCTCAACTACGCGAACCCCCGCCAAATAGAATACAACCATCATTACAAATCATCAACGAAACATATACATATAAAATGCCTATATTGCTAAATACTAACATCATAGGAAGCCCTAGTGACCACCCAGCAGAAAGCGTCCAACACTCCCAAGCTGATCCAACAGACCTCATACACAAACAAGGAGTCTTGTCCAGGAAGAGTTTTCAAGAAAAAAGGTAGGTCAGTGATCTAGCGAAGAAGAAGATAGTATAGCAGAGTGATAGGACAGAGCAGGAATGGGAAAGAGTATATGAGGAAGATAGCAACAGTGGGAATTTAAAGCACTAAATTTCGATAAAGTGGGGATACTATTTATACTGAAACCCCCGGCACTCCAACGGGGGTACTGTTGCCGCAGTGAATCTGTCATGACTACAAAGGCAAGACAGGTTTTCAACTGGGGCTTTCACTGTTCCCTTTATAGGTTAGAACAATCTACACTGGCAAGACAGGGCTCATGACCCCAAGGGGTTGCATAGCAACAGTATGCAAGTACAATATTTTCACTGATGCTAACACTAACCCTTTTACAACACTACCAATTGTAAATTGCAAATTTAGCAGATCTTTTAAAACTTGTTTGCCATAAACATACAACTGTAGTAAATAAAATACATTATTATTACTTTATTCCACAAAAACTTGAAAATTTGCATAGCAACAGTATGCAAGCACAATATTTTCACTGATGCTAACATTAACCCTTTTACAACACTACCAATTGTAAATTGCAAATTTAGCAGATCTTTTAAAACTTGTTTGCCATAAACATACAACTGTAGTAAATAAAATACATTATTATTACTGTTGTTATTCAATTATTATTATTACAATACTTTCTAGGCACATAAACATGTTTTATCAGCTTCACACACATATAAATAGTACATACTGTCACAGTCGAGTCTATCTTTATTCCACAAAAACTGGAAAATTTGCATAGCAACAGTATGCAAGTACAATATTTTCACTGATGCTAACATTAGCCCTTTTACAACACTACCAATTGTAAATTGCAGAAAGATTTCATTTACCAGATCTTTTTAAAACTTGTTTGCCATAAACATACAACTGTAGTAAATAAAATACATTATTATTACTGTTGTTATTCAATTATTATTATTACAATACTTTCGTAGGCACATAAACATGTTTTATCAGCTTCACACACATATAAATAATACATACTGTCACAGTCGAGTCTATCTTTATTCCACAAAAACTGGAACATTTGCATAGCAACAGTATGCAAGTACAATATTTTCACTGATGCTAACATTAGCCCTTTTACAACACTACCAATTGTAAATTGCAGAAAGATTTCATTTACCAGATCTTTTTAAACTTGTTTGCCATAAACATATAACTGTAGTACATAAAATGAATTATTATTACTGTTGTTATTCAATTATTATTACAATAATAATTTTCATTATTAGTAGTACTTACAAGCATGTTAAGCATCACAAGATACAACATTCTGTCTAAAGTTGCACAAATGAAAGCATACTGATACTATGTGTCTTGAAAGAACAGTCTCAGAAGCACTTAAGACACCCCTAAGTATTTTGAATGTTTTCCCCTGGCCAATCAACCTTTCAATATGCACCCTCTTGCTGGAAATTTTGCGGTCTTTTAGCACCTGTTCATTGCTTAATCTGTTTTTCTTTGACAAAAATGCAGGAATGTTGACCTTGACATCTCTTGCAGCAAACAGATCTTGGACATTAAATCCCTTATCAGCCATTATAAAGTCTCCGGGTTCGCACTTTTGTGGCAGATCAGATCTTTCCACGATCTGTCGATCAGATGTTGAACCTCCATATGTGGGTGAAACATAGGAAATAAGTCCTCCTGGTGTGCATCCTACTAACGTTTTAACAGTGTTTTTGTTCTTGTACATGCTAAATGTGGCCCTCTGTGCAATTGGATTGGAAGGTTTTTCTACTGGTATTTCTGTACCATCTAAAATAACTCTTGTGCTGGGGAATTTTCTCTGGAAGTCAATGGGAGCAAAATAATGCACAAGGTTGATATCAGGCCATGTGTTCAGCTCCCCCCATTGTCGCGAGCAAAAATTTGCCCAGGTTATAAAAATATTTTCTGCAGTAGAAACGGACACTCCGCACATTCGGGACAAAGGCAGATAATCAATATCTTGCCGCAGTTTACCCAACATCAATAAGAATTGATTGCATGGCGAAATGCATAAAACACTTTCAGTGCGCAAATAAGTCAAACAATTCACCGCAGGGCCTAAACTTTAAAATACAGCGTGAAATTTTTCGTAGCTTTCCAGTCCTGTACAGTAATGCAGGAGAGCTTTATCAAACTCTAGAGCATCGACAGACAGAAAAAAAGGTCTGCTGATGTTTCCTTGTGATGCTGTGTGCGTCTGGATGTTGTCGTCTCTCTTTCTTCTGGGGTGAGTGTGGAGGGAGTCTCTGCTTGGCCTTCAATCTCCTGAAACAAATTACGGGAACATATATCATCTTGAGAAAGTACAACATTCCACTACAGGATGGATCTGGAACTTTAACCTGTAAATATTCTGACTCATTTTCAATATTACAATCATACTACTCTTGTTAGAAACCATGTTCAATCTCCTGAAACAAATTACGGGAACATGTATATCATCTTGAGGAAGGACAACATTCCACTACAGGATGGATCTGGAACTTTAGCCTGTAAACATTCTGACTCATTTTTAAGATTACATACTACTCTTGTTAGAAACCATGTTCTTTACATGTATGTGCAATTTGCTTCAAAAATATTACACAAGTATTACAACAAAAAATACAAAATTAGAACATGTACAACCGTAATGATGATGACAATATTGGAATTTAGAGTTTACAATGTCTCTAGTACCATGGTACTCAATCCAGTGCAAGGAAACAGTTACGAATAATTAAACATGTAGTGTCTCCTTTTCGACACCAGTAATAAAACAAAAATGTTCATGCTGCCGTCCAGGGTGCTTCAAATAGTGTTTCAAAAGGAGCACATTTAATTTAATTAGAAAATCAAGTCAAAATGTTTGTATAGGTATCTTACCTGTTCCACCACAATGTTGGATCCTGTTTCAAGAACAGCCTCTGTACAACTTGCATCTCCATTGGTAGATATCTCCACTTCCATTTCAGCCTCCAAACAGGGTTCAACAGAGTCAGATGGAGAAGCTCCAGTACTCATGACCTGTTAAAGTACCAAATGAAAATGTAAATTTTTACACAAATCAAACACACATAGGCCGCATGGCAGACATGTCTAACTATACACATGACACAAAAACAATCAAAACAAAAAGAAATTTAAAGTAAAATTGGCACGAGACAAGTCCTAAATAGTCTAGCAACCAATAAATTGAAAAATATAATTTAATAATAAAAAAATAAAATAAAGTACATGTCGCCTTTGGTAGATAATCATACATGTGTAAAGCTCTACAGTGTCTACAAATAGCAAAGACACAGGAGTTCAGTCCAATATGGACCTTTTTAAGTAATAAATGAAAGATATGGGTACACAGTCTGAAGCTCTGGCTCAGGATCACTGCCTGTACCCCTTTGCTGCTAGCATCTAGCATAGAAGTACTAGAAGACACCTCCCATGCAGACTATTACAGTATTAGTATTACATTAAATCCTAGATATATATGTGTTAGTCACAATGAAGGATATCAAAATAAATGTCAGCAAATTACCTTTAATCAATCATGGTCTGCCATTCTTTGTTCACGAGTACTCGCTGCAATGCTTCTGGGTTTCATCCATTGAAACACAGTGGGACAAGCACCAGGTTTCAGTCGTCGATTTTTTCGTGTCAAGCATCCTACCAGAAAACATACACAGGTTAATTAATAAGCTGTCATTATTGGCGAAGTACCACTGAACAGATTTTCAACCTCAGAATAATCTGTGAGAAATACCTACAGCACCAACAACACCTAAATCATGTGTTCATAGACTTCAAGAAGGCGTTTGACCGAGTCTGGCATGCAGCTCTATGGGCAACAATGAAAGTGTACAACATCAGCCCTAAAATTATTGAAGTCATCAAAAGCCTGTATGACAAGGCTACCAGTGCAGTCCTCCACAACAGCGCCATCGGGAACTGGTTCAGAACAACAATCGGTGTGCGTCAAGGATGCCTACTCTCTCCAACACTCTTCAACATCTTCATAGAGCGCATCATGTCAGATGCTCTTGAAGACCGTGAAGGCACAGTCAGCATAGGGGGTAGAGCAATCTCCAATATTCGTTTTGCTGATGACATTGATGGATTGGCTGGAGAGGAACAAGAACTTGAACAGCTGGTACAGAGGCTTGACACCACCTCCAGAGCCTATGGAATGGAAATAAGTGCAGAGAAGACCAAAATGATGACCAACAACACCAATGGCATCAATACGGACATCAAAGTCCAAGGGCAATCCCTCAACACAGTGCATAGCTTCACATATTTAGGAGCCATTGTATCAGACAATGGGTCCCGACAGGAAGTCCTCTCCAGGATCGCACAAACAACTGCTGCCCTGACAAGGTTGAAGCCCATTTGGAAAGACAGGACCATCAGTCTACATTCCAAAGTAAGACTGCTGCGCTCCCTTGTCATCTCCATCTTCCTATATTGCTTGCGAAGCATGGACCCTCACAGCAGATCTCCAACGAAGAATACAAAGCATGGAGGTGAGGTGCTACAGAAACTTCTGGGTATTTCCTATACCCAACACATCACCAACGATGAAGTCCGACAGACCATCACACAAGCCATTGGACAACACGATGACCTGCTAACAGTGGTGAAGAAACGGAAACTCCGATGGTATGGCCATGTCACCAGATCATCAGGCCTTGCAAAGACCATTCTGCAAGGCACAGTGCAAGGAGGTAGAAGAAGAGGGAGACCGAAAAAGAGGTGGGAGGACAACATTCGAGAATGGACTGGTTTGACACTGAGCGAAGCAATCAGGGCTGCTGAGGACAGAGAAAGATGGCGTATGCTGGTTAAACGATCATCTGTGGTGCCCCTACGACCCTGTGGTTACGGGACAGGATAGGATAGGATAGGTCATTTTTGTGAATATTGTTCATGCACATAAAACATAATTTATTGTGATGTACAGGTCAAAGGATATGGATGGTTTAAGAAAGGTGGGAAATGATCATCTACAAGTTTGCTCAATGCAATGGTGGAAATAAAAATAGCCTACACAGTTTGCCAAACAATGAAGCCTAGGCCTACATTATATCTGTGTGGTTGTAACTGAAACATAACTAAAATCAAAATTACTATACTTAGATGTGCCACTACATACAGCAGTCTACGGTCCTAAGCCAAGTTAGATCTCCTAATAACTGTGCACACCTTTTGAGAGTGTACAGAGTAATTTCATTTGTTGATCTGTTCAGTGTTCGGTCATGGGTGACTGTGTATAGAGGTCGATCGAGGTCGATCGACAAGCCCACCAAAATATTAGTAAATACATACAAACAGCAAAATAGCCATAAAAGGTGGATGCTTTACAGCTGCAGTGAGCAAAGTATGATTCACTTACCAGTAGATGTTGGCGTATCAAGGAAGTCTGTAGGCAGAAAATGCTTCGGGCATACAACACTGTTTTCTGTCGGAACAATGTTCCTCACGCTTCACTGCCTGAATCCACTTGGCTCGAAGCATCTTCGACTTTGGAAATTTATGACCTACGGGCGTATTACAGATAACAGATAACAGATAACAGATAACAGAACTTTATTTCGCCAGGTGACAAGCACGAGGAATACACTTTGATGTTGGCACACATATTATACAAAACACAATAACAAAGCCAACCACACCTACGCGCAACCATCCTCTTGCTGACACACTCATACAAGACTAGAGATAATACTGACTGGAATATAGTAGAAACAGAATGATCAAATCAAATATAGAATAATACACACACATCCACACACACGTGCGCGCTTTTCTCCGTTATCTCTCGCTCTCTCAATTCTCTTCTCTTATTTTACACACTCTGTATACATCTATAAATTCTCTCTCTATCACTTCCTCTACTCACTCTCCTCTCTCTGTCTCTCTCTTCCTCTCTTTCTTTCTGTCTTTCTTTCACACACTTCTCCCCCCCTCCCTCCCTCTCTCTCTCTCTCTCTCTCTCTCTCTCTCTCTCTCTCTCTCTCTCTCTCTCTCTCTCTTATGCATAAGTCACTGAGATAGTCCGGGATCATCGGGTGCCAGACAAGGAGTTGAGGTTTGTCACAGCTTGTGGAAAAAAACTGTTCTTGAAGCGGCAGGTACGGGTCTTCATAGTTCTGAGCCTTTTGCCAGAAGGAAGCAGCTCGAAGAGGTGGTATCCGGGGTGGGAGGCATCATCCACTATCTTTCTGGCTCTGCTCATCAGGCGGTTGGTATAGATGGAGGCCAGAGAGGGGAGGTCGGTGTCAATGATCTTGCTGGCAGTGGAGACAATATGGTCTAGTTTTTCTTTCTGTTGTTGGGATGCACCCCCATACCACACACAGATGGAAAATGTTAGAACACTTTCTACCACAGAGCGGTAGAACTGGGTGAGGATTTCCTTCCTCAGGCCAAATTTTTTCAGCTGCCTGAGAAAGTACATCCTCTGCTGTGCTCGCTTGATGATGGAGTCGGTATTGAGATCCCAGGTGAGGTCGCAGGAAATGAGTGAGCCCAGAAACTTGAATGACTCAACTGTCTCGATGGGCTGGCCGTTGATGAAGAGGGGGTCAATGGGAGTGGCGTTCCGACGAAAGTCGATCACCATCTCTTTGGTCTTGGAGGCGTTCAACTCGAGACTGTTGTAATTGCACCATGACACCAGCAGGTCGACTTCCTGCCTGTAGGCTGACTCATCTCCATTGGATATGATGCCCTCAACGGTGGTGTCATCGGCAAACTTTACGAGTTGAACTGACTCGTGATGGGAGGTGCAGTCGTTGGTGTACAGGCAGTATAGAAAAGGAGACAGGACACACCCCTGGGGTGCGCCTGTGCTCAGGGTCAGGAACTGCGAGATGTTGCTGCCTATTTTCACTGACTGGGGGCGGTTGAGGAGGAAGCTCAGAATCCAGAAAGAGATGGAGGGGGAGAGGTTGAAGAGCTGAAGCTTGTCGAACAGGGTCTGGGGGACGATGGTGTTGAAAGCAGACGAGTAGTCTACGAAGAGGAGGCGGGCGTAGCGATTAGGGGTTTCTAGCTGCTGGAGGATGAAGTGAAGGGCCAGGGCGACGGCATCGTCGACAGACCGGTTAGCTTGGTAAGCAAACTGGCACGGGTCCAGTTTGCCCTTGGTAGCGGACTGGAGGTGCTTGAGTACCAGGCGCTCCAGCACTTTCATCACCAACGAGGTCAGGGCCACAGGGCGGTAGTCATTGAGGGAGCTAATTTGGGGTTTCTTGGGAACAGGTACGATGGTGGAGGTCTTGAAACAGCGGGGGACAGTGGACAAGAGAAGGGAGGAGTTGAAAATCTGGGTAAAAACTGGAGCCAGTTGGGAGGAGCAGTGTTTGAGAGTGGGGGCTGATACTCCGTCAGGACCACCTGCCTTTCTGCTGTTCTGCCTCTTGAAGAGAGACTCCACCTCCGACTCTGTGATGGTGAAAGGTGGAGGCTGGTGGGAAGCAGAATCAGGAGGGGAGACTGTGACAGGGATGGTGTTCTGTCTGTCGAATCTGGCATAGAACTCGTTCAGCTTATCTGGGAGCTGCTTGTCGTCAGCATCAGCTTGGCGTCCTTTCTTCTTGTAGTCAGTGATGGTTTGCAGACCTTGCCAAACTGCCCTGATGTTGTTGGACTGAAAGTGGGCCTCTAGCTTTTTCTTATAATCCCACTTTGCACGTCTGATGGCCTTTTCTAACTCATATTTGGCCCTTTTGTAGCTGATCTTGTCGCCGCTTCTATGAGCTTCTTCCTTTGCTCTCAGGCTTGACTTGAGGCTGTTGTTGAACCATGGCTTGTCATTTGGCCAAGATCTGACTTCTTTTGTTGGAATGCAGCCTTGTTCACAGAAACTAATGTAGGAAGTTACCACATCAGCTTGCTCATGGATGTCAGCACAGGAGGTGGTCAGTGCCTGCCAGTCCGTACAGTCAAAACACGCCTGTAGTTCCTGGATAGAGTCTTGATTCCAGCGCTTGACAGTACGGACCTGTGGTTTGCCTGACTTTAGTTTCTGGCGGTAGGAGGGGAAGGAACACCATCACGTGATCAGATCGGCCGAGTGGGGGGCGGGGTATAGAGCGGTAAGCGCCGCTAATTGTGCTGTAGCATAGGTCAAGGGTCGCTTTCTCTCTCGTTGCACATTTGACGTGTTGTTTAAACTTGGGCTGTTGTTTTCTCAAGTCAGCATGGTTGAAATCACCCAGAACGATAATGTGACAGTCAGGGTGTGAATTTTCAATGTTTGTGATCTGTTTGGAAAGTTCTTTGATGGCAGAAGTAGCGTGCGCTTTGTCAGGGACGTAGACGCCAACCAAAACAATGGAGGAAAACTCTCGTGGAAGGTAGAAGGGTCGACACTTTACAGTGAGAGTTTCAAGGTTGGGTGCACAGTGTTTGGATAAGATAGACACATCTGTACACCATCGGTCGTTGATCATAAAACAAATGCCGCCACCTGACTTTTTCTGTGAATCGTCAGGCGTGCGATCGGCGCGATGAAGCGAAAAGCCGTCGGGTTTTACTGCAGCGTCAGGAGTAGAGGGAGACAACCACGTTTCCGTGAAGCAAAACACCGAACAATCAGTAAAGTCTCTTTGAATGCTTATTAGGTAGCGCAACTCATCTTTCTTGTTGTCTAGGGATCTTACAGCCATATACTATGCATGTGTTTGAAGCGTGTGAGCAGCAAGGGCCTGTATCTGCCTCCACTCTCTGTAAAAGTTTCCATCTGGGTCGTCTGTTAGACGTCGGCTAATCCCGTTTACTACTTTTGTCGCTGCTTGAGCGAACTGATCTAGCGCCATTTTGCAACTGGTGTGCCGAAACTACAATGCGCTGAGCTGCGCATGTGTGAGAAGATAGAATTTTAATTCTGGAGTAGAATTGTAATGTTGAAGTAGAATTTTAATTATGGTCCATAATTTTAATTCTATCTTTTGACACTAATAAGCTGTGGAAAAGTGTATCAAAAGGCACAATTTTAATTGTGTCACACAATTAAAATTCTATATCACAATTGAAATTATCAAAACCAAAATTTTAATTATAAACTAGAATTTCAATTCTAATATAAAATTGTAATTGTGGGCTTTTGACACTAATAAGCTACAGTGTCAAAAGTCAGAATTAAAATTCTGTTATAGAATTTCAATTCTGCTTTTGATAATTTCAATTTTGTTACACAATTTCAATTCTCGAACATAGAATTTTAATTATGGAAAGTAAAATTTTAATTCTGAAACATAGAATTTTAATTATGTAATAGAATTTTAATTTTGCCAAGACAGAATTAAAATTCTATACTAGAATTAAAATTCTGGGCTTTTGACACTAATAAGCCGTCATATTGAAGTGTGAAGGCTACGGGTTTTCGCTTCAATTGCTTCTCTGGCCCTGACGTGCATGTATGATTTGGACTTCGGTTCATCGACTACAGCGTGAGCTTTGGTGCATCTAACCTGTTGCTGCGCTGCCTACTTTGTCTTGGCTTCGCCGGCTGCGCTTCTTCTGGTGTCGGCCGCTGCGTTTTTCTTCGCTTCGACTGGTTTTGCTGCTGCCGCTGTGTGTTGAGAACTGTTGCTTCGTGCTGTTTCAGTCTCTACGTCGCATTGGTGAATATTGTCTCCATTCCGACCCCCTTAACTGAAGATTTTTATTGATTAACTTTTTAAATTTTAAATTGACCAAGTCCTGGACTCGGTCCTACAGATTTTTGATAAATCGATTTTCATTAAGTTTAATTGTGTTGGTCCCATCGTAGGATTTTTCTTACAAGTTGTAGTATGACTTTTAAATTTTAAATTTTTATATTTTGCATAGCCTTTCTTCTCTAAGGTGGTTTTAGGTTTTTGTCTTCGGTGCGATGGATAGGTCCAGTTCGCGAGCGCCACCGTGGCGTCGGTGCCTGGAGGGGGTGACGAGAAAAGATTCGCCGGTGGTGGTGAAGGCCATGAGCGACACTGTCATTGAGACTTCCCAGGCGTGTGAAGTGCCTGGCCCAATTGAGGGTGACCTGGTCGCCCCGGTTGATATGGGTCTGGTTACACCTAGCCGGAAGAGAGTTAGAGGAACTCTGTCTGTTTCCTCCTCCTCGTCCTCGGAGGAAGAGTTGATGGTTGACGATATCTTGGAGGAGGATATCGGTTCGGTGTCCGATTCGGCTCGCGTGGTGGTGCGTTTGGAACCGTCCGCGGGGACAGCGCAGTGTGAGACTGCTCCCGATCTCCGGAAAGAATCTGACCACGTATGGTCTACCGTTACAGGTAGGCGTAAAAATAAAAAGGGGACCAAGGCCCTTTCAAATCCGCTACCAGTGCTGAACCATGGCCTTTGCCGTTACCCAGCTGTAGTTAAATATACGGGACGATCCCAGTCCCGCGACTCTGAAATCGCGCGGCTGGAAGCTCACTGAGCATCTGAGCGCTGCCGTCGGTCCTATTGATCGGCTGAGACAGATCGGCGATGGTTTTCTCATAGGGTGTAAGACCCGTGTACAGCAACAAAAGCTAGTTGCACTTACAGAACTCGGACAGTTGTCGGTGGTGGTTGTCGTGCCGAGCCCTTCGGTGGAGGGTGTCATTCAGGGTATCCCCGTCTCTGTGAGCGAAGAGGATATAAAGGCCAAATGTGAGGGTGTGGTCGACCCTGATGGCCATGTACGACCGTGTACTATAAAGAGTATCCACCGTTTGAAACGAGCGGATGGACAGGCCTCCAACTCAGAGTCGTTATTGAGGCGGAAACACTCCCTGATGTTTTGCTCATCAATAGGAGAGATTATCCGGTGCGCCCGTTTGTCGCGGCAGTGGTCCGCTGCTACCAATGTCACAAATATGGTCATACTAGAAAATTCTGTAATTCTGTACAAATTTGTCCCTCGTGTGGAAAATCTGGTCATTCTGGGGAGACGTGTACTGCTAAAACACGCTCCTGTTCAAACTGCAATGGTGAGCACTCGGCTACCAATAGTAACTGTCCAGCCCTGAGGGAGCGCATTCTTGCGAATCGTCTCAGGGCATCCAACTACATGCCACGGGCCCAGGCTCTTTCCCAGGCCCGTACTCAGTTAGCAGCGGACCCTGCGCGGCTTTCGTCGTTGACAAAAACCGCTCGGGGACTCGGTGGTGTCCCTGTTGATGTCGTGGTGGGGGCGGCGCTCCCGCCTCCTGGTCGCGATGACAAGCAAGCAAAATCCGTGTGGGGTAATCCTCGAGCCCCCGTCACCCCGGCCGTGTCGGTTGCTGTGCCACCTCGGTACTCCGTAGACCAGGCCGATCCGTTTCCCCCTTTGATAGCCACCACTTCCAATAGCGGCGTGATTCCCACTGAAGTGTCGTCTGCGCCTATCTCTGGCGGCAGCGACCCTTGGATGGCAATTAGCAAACTGGAAAACCTTGTGGATAAGTTAACAAGGGTGGTGGCCGGGTTGGCTGACACTGTTCGGGTCTTGGCCGCGCGAAAACCGTCCACTTCTAGTCAGGTCATTTCTGACATCGGGGTCCAGTCCGATTTTGCCAGGAGTATGAGTGACGCTGCGTCCCAGTCATCTCCGGGTAAGGGTCCCGGAGGAAATACTACTGTTAGTGTATGCGATACGCCATCGCAGACTTTGCCGGCTGCAGCTACCAGGTCTTGTTTCACCCAGGCTGATCGTGGTTCCTCCGATTTTCTTAAACAAATGTCTGATTATGCGAAGTTCTTGTATGTTCACTTCGAGCCGGTTTCCGTTGATTACGCGCTGGATCTGTTTCGGTGGGGTTTTGCCTCGGGTGCGGTGGATGGAACATGGACCCGGGACACGGTGATGCCTAGGAAGCCTGTCCATCCGCTTCATAGACACGCAAGGAAATTGTAATATATTTCTTTCTCTTTGCGGTTTTGCCTCGGGTGCGGTGGATGGAACATGGACCCGGGACACGGTGATGCCTAGGAAGCCTGTCCATCCGCTTCATAGACACGCAAGGAAATTGTAATATATTTCTTTCTCTTTGCGGTTTTGTCGGTTGTAGCTGTTGTTTTTTATTTTTTGTCTGCTTGCTTTTTTAAATTTTTAATATGTGCGTAACCTATCCGTTTTGGTCCTTGACCATTTTTATCTTTGTTTAGTTTCTATTTTTGTAAATTTAACGACTTTTCGGGCTAGTATAGCCATTTTTAGGTCCCATTTTTTTTATCCTTATTTTAACTATAATATGGTATATGTTTTTAACCGTGGCCCTGATAGGATTTTATTTTTAACCAGCTTTTATATTCAGTCAGCCCTGACCCTGTATCAAAGCTTTACAGACCTGGTCTGTTATCAATATAAAAGTCCTTTTTCAATTTTTGTAATTTTCATTCTACTTTGCTCATAAGCGCCCTTAGTCTTAGGCATGTATAAGTGTCCACCTAACCCTTCTGAGCCTATAAGCGTCCACCCAGCCCTTTCGTACGCCCACGCTTTGTCTGCGACCCCTTCAGCCTGTGCTATTAAGTCATCTCTCATCCTGTGACCTGTTTATAACGGTCCTAATCTTCGTTCTACCCTCATCGGGAAATCTCCTGTCCCTTATAAGCGCAAGTTTCTAGGGACGTTAATCATAGAATACATACATTCACAAGGTGAAGTCTGAAGGAAGAGGACATACTCTCCAATCTGGCAGTTTTATCGGAACATTTTACTCCAAAACTTTTAAACCAGCACTGAGGACAGTGCCTGGGTCATCCATTGACACAGAGCTGGATATACTCCTACATTGCTCTACCACGGATCTTCAGCCCTCTAGAGTCTAATACTCTTGGGGGTACTACGAATTTCCTGCTGACTACACTGCCAGAGTCTAAAACTCTGGTGGTACAAGATACGCTTTGCTGTCTCCACTTGGCGCTCAAGTTACGCTTTGCAGTCCACCAAGATATGCTTTGCTGTTCACCTCCTGCTGGGGATTGAGCAGTCAGAAAGGTTCCAAAAGGTTCATCTTAAAAGCAGTCGCTCTGGTGAAGTACCTTTGGCCCTTGGCCCCCTTAGCTATTTAATCAGTAAATCCTCAGAGACCGAAGTCTCACCCCATAGGTGGGGAGGATAGCCGTCAGCTGCTGTCCCTGCCTAATGGGGGATAGCTTGTGTGGCCACCCTGTTGGGAATTTTGGCATCACACACCGAGTCCTGGACTCGTAGCGGCCTTTTCCCGTTGATAGTAAGGACACGTTTTCATCTATCTTCTCTTTGTTTCTGTTCTTCCATATTGAAAATTCGTATTGTCTTTTTGTCTCCTCCGACATTCTGTCCACTTTATTTTTTTTTTTTTTTTTTTATTTTTTTTTTCTCATGTAATTTTAGATAGTGACAATGACCAGCCCAATACTTGAATCCGACATTGACCCAAATGATGAGATCGATCATGACTCTGACCATGTACACTTACCGGAAGAGCCCCATTGGTGCACTCTCTCGGCCAGCACATCTGGCTCTGACTCAGAGCCCACGCCTCAGGTGAAGGGACTGAAACAGAAAACGAAGAAGACAACCCACACACAAAAAGATTTTTTACTGTCTGACCCAAAGCCAGTAGACTCGGCCAAGGCCAACAAAAAGGCCGCCAGACGTGCACGCGAATTACTCCGACAAAAACGTGCGGGCGTTTGCTCACCTGCTGCCACTGAGTCGCTGCGGGGCGCAGGTAGTAACCTGCTGCCTGCGGCTGACATTCAGTCCCCCTTGCATACAAACACACCATCCAGGAAACGAACTTACCCTCATACCTCCCAGGTACCACACGCCAAGCGCAGTATCCTGGGCCCGCTCATGTCCGATCTAAATGACGAGGCTGGGATGCCTCCCCCTGATGACAACCCCCTCGTTGGGGATCCCGAACACCTGAGCGCTCCCAGTGCACATGACACCTCTCCTCAACCAGAACCAATGCTCCAATCAGACCCTCATGTTACCAACATCGCCCCGCGGGATGGGGCGAAGGACTCCTCGTCCGGCCGGGATCCTCTGCCGGCGCTCTCGCGAGGTAATTCATCGGCTGCTAGGCAGAGTGACTCCGACAACTTGTCCGGACGAGATAGTTCAGCGCCGGGTAATGGGGCGTCTCGTTCACCTCAAGCTGGCTCTACACCAAAAAAGTCTTATGCTGCGGCAGCGCGTTCCAACGCAGCTGCCACTGGCTTCAAACGCACTTATCGTCCTACCCAGTCCAGGATTGGCTCTGAGCCGGTCGCCTACCCGGTCATTATACACGACTGCGGAGGTGGCCACGCTACCTTTTCTGGGCTGGGGCCATACGGTCAACCTAAACTGCTCAAGAGTCTAGTGGGCGACGTCCTCAGTATTCGAAAGATCCCATCTGGGGACCATCTAGTCTCTTGCGTCTCCAAAGCCCAACAAGGACAACTGTTCCGCACCGCTAATCCTAGTGGAATTATTTGGACCACACGTATCCCCTCTGCTACCACGGTAGGTGTAATTCGTGGACTACTGGCTGAGGGTGATGACAAAAGTTTCCTATCCCAGGTCAAAGATGACCTAACCCAACAAAATTTGTCGGTGGAGTCAGTCACACGACTCACCAGAGCCGGAGGGCATCCATCTGCTGCCTTCAAGGTCGTTTTTGGCCTCTTGGCCTTGCCGGAGGTGGTGACGCTCGGCCGAACCCGATATGGAGTAGACCCATATGTGGCACCGGTAATGCGATGCACCAAGTGCCAGCTACTGGGCCACGTTCGTCATCAATGCCGTCGCCGTACGGAAAGATGTGCCCGATGTGGTAAGGACCACAAAACGAAAGAATGCGATTCTAGTGTCAGAATCTGTGTGAATTGTAATGGCGCACACTCCTCGGCCTGGGGGGGGGGGGGGTGCCCTGAAGTCGAGATTTGTCGCAGGGCCAATCGGCTCCGTGGATCTAACTATCTCTCCTTTGCGACGGCCGTCGCCCAGGCTAGGACTGGCGCAGGTAGAGATGGTTCACCGATTGGCACTCAGACGTATTCATTGCGTCACTTCCCTGGCGGGCGCGCACAGACCCTTCGTCAACGCGCACCTAGCATCGTGGCTGAGGATGGCGTCTTGAGTGGCCCCCTGGTGACGGGGACTGTCGCGGCAGCTGCCGCAGACCTACCGCCTGTGGTGGATGGGGTTGGTGGCACTGGGGGCGTCTCGGCTCCCTGTGCAGGCCTGCCTCGCTCTCCCAAACCGGATCGTCGCCCAAAGGGTGCACCTACACAGACCTCTCACCGAAAGAAGGATCGCGCTGTGCGACCCACCGTCAGCTCCCAACGGGAGGAGGCACGACACGCGCGTGCTCCAAACGTTCGCGGTTCCACGACTCTCGGAACTCAGGACGCGCATTCTTCGATAACTCCCCAAGCCTCGCTGGCAGGGCACGCTCTTCCACAGATGTTGACACAGCTGGCGGACCTGGAGGCCCCTCTTATGGCTAGCCTGGACGCACTGCCCCCTGACCTGGCCCCAACACGGGCCATCTTCACTACGCTTTTTATCCTTTTGAAATCTATCTGCACAATACTAATCCATAATGGCCCCCAATCTTAATAAGTTCCTGCTCCTGCTCCTGTTATACCTGAGCTTCCCCATACGTGGAATGGACGCTCTGCAAATTTTCCAATACAATTGTAGGTCCAAAGCGACCCTTATTAACTCCCTTCCCCTGCTGAACAGAGACATTGAACAGAGCCATGTACTCTGTTTACAATCCCTTAATTGTAAAAGAAGCGACCTCTTGGTCATACCTGGGTTTCACTACCCCCCCTTATATACAACTGGCGAACACGACAAAATCTATGTCGCGACTTACATTAGGCACGGGTTAACGGCCGTCGATCTGGGACCAGTTGACGAGGAAGACGGAGGTGGCTTTACCTCCTCCCTCCGTATCACTCTGGAGGGACATGGCCTCTCCGGCCCTGTTCAGATTCTGAATTATTACCACCCTAAAGGCTGTCGTAGTTTCGACTGGCTCGCCCCCATCGTCTCCAGTGGTCACTGGATTGTCCTTGGCGACTTTAACTGCCGGGATGGGCGGTGGGAGGAGGACTGCCCTAACTTCTCCACTAGTATTGGCGAAGCTCTTACGGAGGCCAACTTGACCATTCTAAATGATGGGTCTTCCACCAGAATCCCGGACAGGGCCGACCACTCGAGCTCTGCCATTGACCTCTGCTTTGTGACGCCCGATCTCGTGCCGTGCACTACATGGGCCGTTGCGCATGACCCGGCGTTCTCCGACCATCTGCCCATAATTGTCAGGGTAGATGGACGTCCACAGTCCGAGACCCCCCCACCCACTCGTGTAAATTGGAAGAGGGTGGACTGGGAGAGATATTCTTCTTGTTTAGAATCTTTCATGCTCCCTTTGGGAGTTCCCCTCGACGATGCGGAGACCAGCCTGCGGGAGGCCCTTAGCTCCGCCCTTGCCATGAGCGCACCAGCGGACAATCGCCGGACTACCGGGATCCCAAAACCCTGGTGGACAGAGGAGTGCAGACTGGCCGTGCGAAACAAGCGGACAGCGTATAAACACTACAAGGCACTGAATTCACCGGCCACCTACCAGGAGATGCGTTCCACCAAGTTCGCCGCCAAGCGTGTCATAGCCGCAGCCAAGAGGGACTATGGACTGGCCAAACTCAACGAGGCCCAAACCTTAGGCGAGGTCTGGACAAACCTGCGTCGATTGCGCGGAAACTATCGACCATTAGACCCTACCATGTCCGATGGACACAGCGTCCTGTCAACAGCCGAAGAAAAGGCCGAGGCCTTTCTCTCACTATTCGTGTCCGCCAGTGATGGCACACGCCTGCCTCCTGGGGAGGCAGAGAGACGGCAGACCTATGAGACAACCTTAGACCCAGAACCTACACCAGATCCACCTACCCATCTCTTCACATTACATGAATTGGCCAGGGCCCTTAGGTCTTGCCCTACCAACAAAAACGCCGGCCCTGATGGGATTCACTATCAAATGCTAGTTAAATCACCTGCCTCATTTAAGACGGTGCTGCTGTCCTTTTTTAATCACTGTTTTTCCGCCGGCCGGGTGCCTGACGCTTGGAGGCGAGCCACTGTCGTCCCAGTACACAAAGCGGGAAAGCCGCGTAATAGAATAGACAGCTACCGACCTATTTCGCTCACATCTCACATGAGCAAAGTCTACGAGCGGATGATTAAACAGCGACTCAATTACTTTTGCTCTCAAAGGAATGTTATCCCCACCCTGCAGGCCGGTTTTCGCCGCGGGAGGGGCATAACCGACCATTTAGTAAAGTTAAATGAGCACGTCAGGAGGGCCCTCCAGAAACGGAGAGCGGTCCTGGCGTGCTTCTTCGATGTGTCGCGTGCTTTTGACTCCGTCTGGCACGCGGCTCTCACCACCAAACTCAAATCACTGGGGGTCGACCCCTCCATCCGATCATTTGTCACCTCCTTTCTTCACAATAGGAGGATCAGGGTCCGCTGGGGTGGCGCCCTCTCTGGTGAGGGCAGGCTCCTCATGGGCGTCCCCCAGGGATCCGTGATAGCTCCATTACTATTCTCTATTGCTCTGTCAGGGATGGGCCTGTGCCCTCCCCATTCCTCTATCGTCACGATGTATGCGGACGACATAGCTTTATGGCGGACCACGAGTAGTCGCCCCCTGCGGCCTCAGCACCGCCTTTTCCGCAGGGATGTCGACTATTTTCAGACTGACGTAGACTCTGTCTCGTCGACTTTACGGGAGGTGGGTCTTTTCCTTGCCCCGGAAAAAACCGTTTTCGTCCCTTTTGCGGCTCGATGGGAGAGTGGCTTCAACACCATGAGCATCCGAGTGAATGACACAATGGTACCGGCATCTAAAAAGGTACGATATCTCGGGTTCATTTTTCAGCAGAATGGCCAGTACAGCTCGCATGCCGAGCGAAACTATAACAGTGCCTCCCGCGCCATCTCTGTTCTGCTGGCAGTTCGCCGGGAGACCTGGGGCAGCGACCCCAAGGCCCTTGTGGTCCTGGTACAGTCTTTGGTCCGTTCTCGCCTTACCTTTGGGGCCGAGTTACTATACGACCTACCGGCCTATCGTATACAACGGATGGAGTGCTTGGAGTGTAGGGCCCTTCGAATCGCCCTATCACTCCCCTCCGCCACTTCACCAGCCATGGTGTATCGCCTGGCCGGTATTTTGCCGCTAAAGTTCTACTTTACCCAGTTAGCATCTTCCTATATGCTCAGAGCGGGCCTGGTCCCTAATACCACCCGTGAGGAGCTCTTGCCCTCCTTTATGTGGCCGATCACGGCTCGACCTGTCTTGGGGATGGCCGAAGCCGTCGCTAGACAACTAGGTGACCCCTTTCGATGCGGAGTCCGCGTTGATAAGAATCCACCCCCTCGTCCCCCGTGGGAACCAACTCCTAGCGTCTTGGTCTTGGGAGACGGTCGCCTTTCTCGTGCGAGCGACCTGCCCACTCTTACTTCACTTGCCAAGGAACTTATTGACTCCCTTTCCAGCTCAGTGCGAGTTTTCACTGACGGGAGTGTCCTACCCGGCGGAGAGGCGGGATTCGGCTTTTGTTCAGACATCGGCGGTACCGTCTCTGGTGGCTTGCCACCTGGTACCTCAGTCATCGCTTGCGAACTAGTGGCCATAAGGGAAGCCTTGGGCACGCTGGGTGGGGTCTCTCTCCCCCCCGGCTCCCAGATTTCTGTTCTAAGTGACTCCTTGAGTGCTCTTCGGAGCATCGAGGGGATGGGCAGTGGCTCCAGACCTGGACTGGTCCATTCGGTCCTCGATTCCGTTTCCTCTCTCGCGTCCGACGGACATCCCGTGCATTTCTACTGGGTGCCCTCCCATGTGGGCCTTCCGGGCAATGAGATGGCGGACCGTGCTGCCGCCATCGGGTCGACTGGTCTCGCTAAGGCCTCTTTACTCTTACGCCCCTCCGCTTCTGAGGTCAAGGCCAAGGTGAAGCAAAAACTATGGCGTCTCTGGGATGATGAGTACCTCACATGGTGTGGTGACAGATGGGATCGCACCCTCCTGGGTGGAAACCGGCCGATGCCGCTCTATGCCAGCTATCCTCCCCACCTGACTACTATCATGATGCGCCTTTGCACCGGGGTCTGTCCCCACCCTTTCTTCCCCGCCCAGTGTGTATGTGGCGGGACGATCGACTACGAACACTGTATCTTCCTGTGTTCTGCTCTGGAGGCTGACTTTGCTCCTGTCAGGACAGCCTGCCTTGCCTTGCAGCTGGGAAATCTGCATGATCTTGTGGCCTATTCTCTGTCCCTCGACCTTAGACTATTGCTGCGAACAGCTGTGTGCGCGTACCAATCTTGTGTGGCTGCACACCTCTAGGACTCCTGGCCCTAACCTGGACCGTGTGTTTATATACACCCAGTCGCCGCTTGACTTGACACCACCTCCAGAGTAACGTCCCTGGGACCCCTGCGCCCCAAACCTGGTTTGACGGCTGCCGGGGCCCGGCGGTCTTGTAGCGATACCCTCCTTAGGATATCTCGGGCGGGGCACCCTGTGCCTCTCCCTTGAGGCTCGCTACGCCCTTTGACTGACACACCTATCAAGACACCTCATTACACGTAGACACCTTCAGTCGACCCCTAGGGCCTGGGTGCTACTGCTAAGGACTGACGTTATAGATATGATGGCGGCAGAGACTCTAGTCCTGTGCCTCTATCTAACACAACCTAAATCTTACCCAACGATTACATTCTTACTATTACTGGCCACCTTATAAGACCTAGGGTTCGTGTCCCAGTAACCATGGACTGACCTTCCCATTTTGCCACCCGGTTCCCGCGCCTCGGACCTGGTCCGATGGTAGCCCTGGGCTTCCGTGGTGTGCCTGGCTGACTAGAGATTGTAGGCACCTGGTGCCTACCCTATGCCTAGCCCTTACCTATGGACTGACTACTTATAAAGACTTAACCCCGTTTGTATGTACCACAGTTGACCCCCTGGGTCCTTGGTGATACCTCTCATGGTCTGACATTCGTGACTGGTTGACCTTCAGTTGACCTTTGTCCTGGGTCCCAGCCTCACTCTTTTCATATAGGTATCAATGAAAAATCTTTATTGACGCTCCAGACGACTTATGGACAACGACTTTGTACCCACTGACCTCCAGACCCGACTCGCCGATTTTTGGGATGACTTCTACAAGTCCCCTCACTATAGGCGTATAACCTTTAGGTACCGACATGTTAATGGAACAAGTAGTTAGAATTGTCAATGCATAACGACTTTCTCCTCTCATCGACTAGGCACTGTCCCATTTTAACAGTTGTATTTATCCTATAGATGTCCTCTCCTGACACTGGACTGCCATGTTTTAAGACTTATCTATTTGACACCTCGACTTGTCAACACGGATGTACATCATCCGTATCACTATATATACATTATTTTCTTCTAATTTTGTCTTATGTTGTCTTGTCCTTTTATACGTGGTCCTGATAGGATTTTTATCCCTTGATAGGAGGCTTTTAATACAAATTTTTATTCTCCCTAACCCATCTTTGTCCCTATTTTTTATAATTTGTCTTCTTAATCACATAGTCCCCTATATGCTGATGTGTCGGGGACTATAATTTTATCAAATCAATCAATCAATCAGACGTTAATCTAAATAACGAACGAACTTGTAGTCTTCACAAGATCTAGAGTCTCCTCTCTGAAAATCCTTACCGGGAAGAGAGGGGACTATAAACTGATTTTAAAAAAAAATTGTAGTCTTCAGGCGTTTTCCGTAGTCTTCAGTAGTTAAAAAGTGGTGTTTCACCCGTCCCCTATACGCTTATGTGTCCGGGGACGTTAATCTAAAAAAACTAAACTTGTAGTCTTCTTCTTATTACTTAATTTGCCCTCTCCTTGTCCCCTATACGCTTCTGTGTCCGGGGACGTTAATCCAAATAAAAAAAAAATGTAGTCTGCAGTGAAGGAACGGAAAACGAAGCTTAACGTCCTATTGCATCAGCGTTAAGGACGATCACCACGTCGCCACCCTGACAACAATGATCATCATCATCTTATCAAAGATGAGATCCTACGGATCTAAATTTTGTGTGTAGCTGCAAGGGAAGAGGATAAGGTAACATTGAAGGGGAAAGTCCTCCGGTGCGAAATGATTATATAGTTTAGTCTTAGACTTTGGCCGACGGCGCGGACAATAAAACAGGGTGATGGGTGATAGAATCGTGAAACCCCAAACTTTTTAAACAAATGAATAATTGTATATTTTTATAGTTGATCTTTGTGTCGACCGTCTTTCGGATGGCAATGCCGCAAACCTGGTGGCGCGTTGGCGCCATGAAACGGTCTCGGACCGGGTATGGAAATATCATTTTTAAATAAAAAAAAAAAAAGCTAATTTTAAATATATGGACGCTATATGTGTTCAATTTTCTTATTTTTTACATATAACCTATCTCAAAACTTTTAAATGTATTTTAGGATAGACATGCTTTTAACCTTGTCTTTTCTTCTGACAAATTTTATCCCTTTCTCTTTTTGGGATGGGGCCCGGCCACAACACCACACGGCTCACAATTCCGTAACTTTTTAATCCACTACGCTCGGCGCTGCGCCGACTTTTTCCCTCTCTTTTCCTCTCTAGACGCCAGACCTGGTTTGGCACTATTTTAAAGCTGGCCATTTTTGGCCAAACTTGATTGTCCTTAACATTTAATCATAGGACGTGAAGCTTCGCTTACTGGACACTGTAGTCTGCAGCAGCGCAGGGCAGTGGCTTCGCTCGTCAGCTGCGAACAAGCGCGGTGGTCCGACAGTCGTGGCAGGACTGTTTGCGGGGGTGGCAGTCCCGCGTTAGCGCTTCAGGAGGCGTTCAGACCGGCCGGGCGTGCTGTCCACTTCGTTGGATGACCTTCGCTGTTTCTTGCCATACTGAGGTCGAGAACGTTTTGGAGGTACGAAGACGGAGCGGCTAGCGCCTGACCGGAGATCCCGATACGATACTCCACACAAACTACAAACTTCATTTTCAACTTGGTAGAGCTCCTTCGACTGCGTGGCGGGATGGCTGCGGCGAAAGCGCGCCTCGTCGTTGTCTACCGTCTCACTTTCCATGGCTGCTCTTCATTCTCTTACTACGACTAGGGCGACATTGGGACATCTGTGGAGGGTGGCGACCTCCGGGTTGCAGTTGCACGCAACGCCAGAATTTCCCTGTGCCTGCCTTCACTTCACTCTTGGCTTGACTTCGTGTCACACCACTTCGCTCCACTACGCTGCGATATCGGCGAATCTTCCACCTTGCGCACAACATTGTGCTACGACGTAAATGCTGCAGCGAATGACTATAAATTCGTCTTCAACATCAATCTACGATTTCAACATCAACCTACGACTTCTTATATAATTGTGACTTCAACCATCACGTCTCCTATATGCGTCAGTGTCCGGGGACGTTAACCTTATCCAATCGAATCGAAATTGTAGTCTGCCTTAGGTCCATGTTGACCGAGCAAGCTTTGGGCTCCATGCGAGTCCTTATTCAGGACACATCTTGCTCAGTTTTGGGCACAAGTTCTACTGAACTTAGTCCTGCGGGACAGACGTCCACCGCTACTGTACATTCCGCATAGATATAGTTATTTTTTCCCACGACAAATCTATTTTTATCAATATGTTTTAAAATTTTTTATTTAAACTTGTACAAATTTGTCAGCCAATTTGGCCTTTTAACATTAAACCTATTACTAGTCGACTTTTAAATTTTTTTTTTTATAATTTAGACCCGATTCAGCACTGGCAATAGCCTGGCAGACCTGGTCTGTCCTTATACAAAAATAAATAAGTTTCCTTTTATAACTTGATAAATACTTATACCATATTATTTACCTTAGCTTTCCTCCCCTCCTCGCTGGCCTTGCCGAACCTCCCCTCAACACCCTTTTTTCGCTTCCCTTTTCGTCTGCCTTATTTCAACCTGACGGCTTCCCTCCTGCCGGTTGTCGTAGCAGCCGTCGCTGCCACAGGCGCTCCATTTTCATTTTTACCCCTTCAGCAAGATTTCTTATTTCAACGAACTACAAACATTTCCTTGTCCCCTATACGCTCATGTGTCCGGGGACGTTAATTTACTTAATGAATGAATGAATTGTAGACGTGTGTTCGTCTACAAGGTGTGATCATATTATTTTCCCCTTTACCAACAACTGCAGCTACAAGGAGGAACAACGAAATAGGACGTTAAGCTTCGTTGTTCCTCCTTGTAGCTGACAGTTAAAACTTTAGGATCTCTTGGCCTATCGGTTAGGAAGGAGTCCAACAACTCTAAGGCCGTAACCTAGGCCCCCCATTTTTGTTGGGGTTTTAAATTTCTTAAATTTTTGAAAGTTTTGTAACTCGATTTTATCTATAATTTAGCATGTATAACCTTTTGTAATAATTAAAGATCATTTAGATCTGCTCTCGAGCGATTCTTAAATTTTGTACATTACTTTTCACATTTTTATATTGTAGACCCGATTCTGACCTATCAATAGCCTGGCCAGACCTGGTCTGTCATTCATATAAAAATAAATTTTTCAATACAATATCCATTTTTCTCCGTTGGGGGGGGGGGGGGGGGATTCGTATTCTTGACCACCTGACTTTCCGGTTACCTTTTTATCTTCCCGCGGTCCTTGCCGGCCTTCTTCCCTTTTTGTTGAGCCATCTTTGGCATTTTTATATAGACAGCATTTTTGCTGGGTTTTATTGTCCCGAATGTTCACATGGGGACGTAAAAATTCCTATATTCCCCCCCTTCCCAGTCCCCTATTCGCGCTTGTGACGCGGGACTTTAATTTACCCACCTACCTTCCACAGGGTGAGCACTCGGCCGCCAGTCACCTATGTCCGGTCAGGAAGGAGCGTATGCTAGCCAACAGTCTGCGAGCGGTCACCTTTATGCCTCAGGCACAAGCTATTAGCTTGGCTAAGAATCAGATCCGTTCAGAAGCGACACGGTCATATGCTGCTGCGGGTTCTTCCGCGCGGCGGCCTGATGCGGCCTCCGGTGGCGCAGGGGGGGGGGGGGGGGTCCGCCTGGAGCTGGTGAACCGGTTCAAATTGGTAGTCCTGTTGACAGGCCGGGCGCGACTGCTGTGGTGCACGCACCGGGTGGCCGGGACAGCGGGCCGTTGCCCTGTGTTGGCGGCCGAGATACAGTGGTAGAAAGGGTGGGGGATCCCTGGGTGGCCATCCGGGGTTTGGAGGGGACCATCGAGCGGCTTACACGGACCGTGACCGCATTGTCGGCAACCGTGGATGCCCTAACTAAGTGTCTGGAGGCTGCCTCCTCGGCTGAGGAGTCTGATGATACTCCTATGGAGGTACCGGCTAAGGTCACTAGGTGTGATCGGTCTATTCAGGCTTCGACGCCTGCGCCGGTCTTAAGAGAGAAGATTTTGGGAGTTTTGGCCCCGTTACACGATGAACTAGGCCAAAATACAGTTAATTATCTGGAGAAGGCCTTAGTGAAATGTTTTCGTGAGCTAGCGTCGCAGGTTGTCTCTTAGGATAAGCTTGCGTCCGCGGCCAGCGATACTGGCTGATCGTAGCTCACACTTGATTGTAATTTTAATCTGTTTTGATGGGTTTTTAGTCTTTTGGGGTGGAATTGCGCCGGCTTGCCGTGCGCCTGCCCTGTAATATAAGTGTTTTGTTGTTAGCGTTGTGTTAGGCCTATGTCTATAGCTTGTTTGGGTTGATTGTTATTTCTGATGTATATAGTTTTAAATTAGATTTATTATTGGTCTTATATATGTATGTTTTATTTTTTATCTTAACGTGTCTGTGGGTTGGATCGGCTGGTTTTTGCCGCTCTATGTTTATTATAATATAATTAATATACCTCCTCGCCTGGCGCAGGTGGGGTGGGGGTGGGGGGTGGGGTGGCTGCTCTACCGACCACGTGGCTTAGCCGTTTGAGGAGTAAAACCGTTACATCCGCAGGCATGTAGGCCTACCCATCTTTCAAACTCTGTTCTTGTCTTTTAGAAGTCAGGAAATCGGAAAAATACTAGGCCTACATCTTTCATGTAATCTTTGAATGAATAGCGTTCATCGCTATTGCCATGATACCATGGTTACCGGCATGTTTGTGTCGATGACGCAAAGGATTGTGGGAATGGATCTATTTTTAACATGGGGCTTGACCTTGGCCCGCGGCCTTGAGCTCTAAACGCTACGCTATGGAGATGTACGAATTGCGTCCGTTGACTAAGATATGAATGAAAAAAATCCAAGGTAACAGAGCCATCGAGGTGCAGTTCAAGCTTTTGGAGCAGTATGTAGTGAGTAACGAGAGAGAGAGAGAGAGAGAGAGAGAGAGAGAGAGAGAGAGAGAGAGAGAGAGAGAGAGAGAGAGAGAGAGAGAGATGACAGTAGTGTGTCATCGCTATTTCTGGAGAATAAGCGTTATGAATGAATGGCTAATCTGCAGCGCGCGCATTCTAGCCTTGGCCTATCGCTGCACAGCGACATCACGTGACAATAAGAAGTTCCCACACAGGCACAGGCGTTACTGGCAGTAAAAGGACCTTGCACTTGACCCCAGGGTCAAGCGTTATGGGACCTCACAAGATCGAGCTGTAGGTAGCTCACTGTATAAAGTAGTGGCCACATGGATTACGTTTTACAGCTTATACCCTGAGTTATGAGATTTTTTCCTGACTTAGGAGTTTATTGGCCACCTTTGACTTAACGTTTCACGGCTTATGCATTAGGTCGGAGATAGTGGCGCCATGTTTATCACGGCCCGGTTCTAATTTATAAACGTGTCGAGCTGTGTAATATCACTACAACAAGGCACTTGTTATAAATAAATAAATGAACTTCACTAAGATCTACAGGGCCGGACCTGGGGAAAGTCGAAGGGGGGGTTACAGGTTCAGCGAAGGCGCGAAGCGCCGAGCCTTCTAGGGGGGTCCGGGGGCATGCCCCCCCCCCCCCCCCGGACAATTTTTGTTTTGAAGGATGCAAAATGGCGCAATCTGGTGCTATCTGAACCTTTAAAAAGCCATTTGTGTTGGTCTGGGACTTTGAGCTTTTTTAACAGTTGAACTGACAAACTCTGAGGTACAAAAATTATCCTCTGCACCTCACTTTAAAAAAAACAACAACAACACACACACACAAACATTTATTTATCAGCAGAGATGTTTTGTATACTATTATTATTCACTACTTTTTGTCGATCGCTAACGGTATAAAGCTTTACCTTGTAGTTTATGAACATCACCGCCTTGCTTTCACTTTCAGTCTTGCTGCACTAGGTTCTCCGGCATTAGTACCATTTGTGAATTGTATCTTCTGGCAAAACAGTTCACTGCCTCTTTGAAGTCAATATCAACATCCCTGTGCACTTTCAGTAAAGCAAGTCGATTGAGCCTCTGTTGCCCCATTGTAGAGCGCAGGTAGTTTTTCAGGTTGCGCAACTGACTGTTTGAACGCTCACACTCGGCAGTAGTGACAGGCAGGGTGCAAAGGTTCTTTAGCATGATGAACAGGTTGGGATAAAAATCCCCGTCACAATGTTTCAGTGCTTCTGATGCCGTGGATGGGATGATAGCTGTCGCATTCTCAGCAGCACTTCGCCATTTGCAAACCCACCGTTGGTATTCTGCATCAAGGGTAGCGTTGTCTGGTAGGTCAGACTCCCACAACATTGCCAGTGTCTTCACCCCTTCTGGAACCTGCATGAAACCATCCTGATTGTCTATTAAAGTGTTTGGCACCAGACAGAGACCATCAACTTGCTAGGTCAGCATTTTTGAACCTCGAGTCCAATTCGGTTGACAGGTGTTCCAAGAAAGGAATGGCAATGCTAATCTTGAAATATTCTTCTGGAGTGGCCGCAGGTTGGTTGTCACGGAGAGTCTGTTGGGATGCTTGACGAGGAACAATAACATCAGTTGTCAAAGCATTTGCCATTTTGCTGACTTCACCAAACCAGGCAACGAATTATAGTTCATAATTATCAACTTAGCATCTTAATTAATATTTCTAAAAAGTCGTTTTTGGGGGATTAGGGCAGTATCAAGGTGAAGGTGCTGGAAGAGGCTTGCGGACAGAACAGGAAAATATGGCTGCATTTACTAATTTAGGCTTAGTGGTAGGGTTACTTGGTCGTTTCAACGGGAAAACGCTTTGGACGTTTCAACGGATCCCTTGAAATGGATTTCCGTTGAATTGTCTATAAATAACTATTTGTACCTTGGACCAAAAGTGAATAAAAACTGCAATGTTTTAAAAACAATTGACGAGGGGCCGGGTAGCTCAGTTGGTAAGAGCGTCTTGCTAGTAACCGAAAGGTCGCTGGTTCGAATCCCGGATTGGTCAACGTGTGATCATATTATTTTCCCCTTTACCAACAACTGGCCCGCTGGTGTCAGTATAAATCGGTCCAGTAGTCACCTATATGCGAAAGTGTCGTGTGACTATAATCTACAAACAACAACAACAACAAAACAATTGATAAAAAATTAAACCTCTTTGCATAAAACAAAATTATTTTTTTTTTTTTTTTAGTTTGGAGGGGGGGTTCCGGAACCCAGGTAACCCCCCCCCCCCCCCTGGATCCGGCCCTGATCTACACATACATTCAGAACAGATAATCCAGAGAGAGAGAAAGAGAGAGGGCGCACAAGTTACTTCCCTTTGTTCTCCCGTTTAAGTAGTGGCCACAGTTGGCTTACGTTTTACGGGTTATGAGATTTTTCACTGACCACACCTTATCAGTTTAGTGGACACAACTGGCTTACGTTTAACGGCTTATGTATAGGGTCGGAGGTAGTGGCGCCCACTGAACTAAATAGATCAGTGAGTGGCGCCATGTTTATCACGGCTCGGTTCGAATTTATAATTCTTATAATTTATTTTTTTAAAATGTATTTCAAATAATTTAATTTTGTATATTGTTTTTAGTTTTGATTTTTGAATAGGTGCATATATTATACATCAAATCTACTTTTTGACTGACAAAGCTGTACCCGAGAGGTAAATGTAAGCCCTTGACAAGTGTCGGATATGCTATGCGTTTTTTGACTGACAAAGTTGTAGATGCAATTGTTAGTAATCTTCTTGCTTGCTAGTTAGTTAGTCATTGCTTATAGCACCCACACTGCAAAGAGTTAGTTATTCATTGCTTACAGGGTCCAGCGGACTGCAAAGAGCCGAATTAGGACCACAAAATCAAGACCACAACTTCGCTCAAAGAGGACTCGCCCCTGATCAGCATAAAAGATCTGCCGAAACAACCCTAGTGGTAACACTGAAGGCACTCCACCAGCCGGTCACTTTACAAAAAAACACCCCACGCAGGAGACGCTGAGGCTGTACTCTAATTAATCGAAACCCCGTTTACAAAAACAAAATAGAATATAAACATCATTATAAAATATCAACAAAACACATACATATAAAATGCCTACATTGCCAAATAATAACATCATAGGAAGCCCCAGTGATCAATGGCAGAAAGCCTTCAATATTCCCAAGCTGATCCAACAGACCTCACACACAAATGAGGAGTTTTGTCCTGGAAGAGTTTTCAAGAAAAACGGTAGGTGACTGGTCTAGCGGAGAAGAAGATAGTATAGTAGATTGATAGAACAGGGTATATGAATGAGAAAGAACAAAGGATAAAGACAGCGACAGTGGGCATTTAAAGCACTAAATTTAATAATAAAAAGGAAATTGCTTTCTACACAGGAAAAAACATACGATTTACACATAAGATATTTTTCTTGGCTATAATGTAAAGAACATGCGAAGAAAAGAAATGCAACTGATTAACCATATTTTATTGATTGGAAAAATGTGTATTAGTAAATTCAGATGTGGAGACAGATTGATAATTGAATTTATTTTTGATTATGAAATGAAGCTTAGAGGCTTTTAAAAAAAAGATTAATAATGACGAACATATGCAATGACAACCGGAAAACTTCCTATTGCTTTTGAGAGGCTTACATGTTGTATGAATTTATGTTAAATTTGGTAAGTTTTCCTGCTCTCTGTGAATTGACTGCAAACGACGTTCAATTGATTGAGTTGTTGCTGTCAACACCCTCCTCCTTTTTTATTTTATTTTTTATTTTTATGTTTATTTATTTATTTATTTTCTCTGTTTTTTTCTCTTTTTTTTTAAATTTGCCGTTTTTTTTTCTTTCCATTTATTTATTTTAATCTTTCTCATTTAAAATCGTTGCTTGCATTGTACTACGGTTGCCCCGTCAGGGCCAGCCGCCTTCCTGCAGTTCTGCCGGTGTGACATCCTCACAGTTCCTAGTATCTTAGCTGGGCTGGGAGCGAATGGGAGCATTCTGATTGGTCGACGCGTTACAAAATTCGACGCATGCGCACAGTGCTATCATAGTCTTCGTAAGGTTTAGGGTTAAAGTTTGGGTTAGAGTTAAGAGTTTAGGGTTAGGGTTTGGGTTAGGGTTAGGCTTATGACGCCTAAAAACTTCGTGAAAAAGCCGGCCCGACATGACCTGGCGCATGCGCAAATGCGCTCGGATAAACTAGGAAACCCGGAACTTGAAGGATGTGACACCGGCTAAACAGCCGCCGCACCTCCGATTCTTCAATGACGAAGGGCGGAACAGTGAGGAGGCAGAGTCGGGGGGCGTGACGGTAACGGGGGTGGTGTTCTGCCGATCGAACCGAGCGTAGAACTCGGAGGTCTTTGTTGTCTGCGTCAGCAGGAGGGGCCTTTTTGTTGATGTTGGTGATGGTCTGCAGACCCTGCCAGACTGCGCGAGAAGTGTGCTTCCAGCTTCTGGCGATACTGCCACTTGGCCGCGCGGATTGCTTTCTCCAGTTTGCGCTTGGCGTGTCGGTAGGCCGTCTGGTCTCTGCTAATAATATTTTAAATAACTCAAAGAAAGCATTCAAGTGAGGTTTTGACCCACTAAAACGACATTTAGATATCTAATAATTTGGAATGTATCAATATAAAATTAAACCATTCATCCGTTTGAAAGTTATTTTCACAACCAAATAAGACAGTACATTTTTAAAATCTCAGTTTTGTTGCAGGATCACGTGTGTTGTTTGTTTTTTTCAAATGTCGTTCTAAATCATTTCAAAACTTAAAAGAGTGCGGACAAGACCCTAAATAATGAAGAATTGTGTCTTTATCGCAGGACACTATGACCATCGTTATAATTATACAAGTTGGATGCAAGACAATATAAACTTACTTTGACCTTGCTCGGTTTCATTGGCCTGTGCGCTGTGGGGTGAATGAACATTGAGGTTTAACCTCCACAACCTACCTTGGCCATTCGGCAGACGGGGATAACCATCCCAGGGGAAGAGGGGGTAGGTACCTAGCTCAACACTGAATCACCAGAGCAATTTTCCAGTTTGTTCCATATTGTGACCTGCGTTGTATGACTGGATCTTATTGTAAACGGCTGTGGCAGACTGAATGGTCTAATCAAATTATTTCAAATTCTTCCAGAATGAGATTTATCTGCTTCTTTGCATAACTGCATCCATCCGCAAAGAAGAAACTGTTTTGCCTCGCCTTCATATTGGGCATACTTATGTCACCCATAGTTTCTTTTTAAAAGGAGAAGAACCACCATGGTGCTTTGCATGTGACGAATCCTTTTTCGTTCGCCATTTTATTTCTGAATGTGCTGATCTGGTTGATGAAAGGGAAATATATTTTGGTTCAATACCTCTCGGTGAGATTTTTAAAGTATGCAATAGTCAGCACCTGTTTCAATTTTTACATGATGTTGGTTTGTCCAATTTAAATGTTAATAGTTTAGCCTGACTTCACTTCATTTTGTGTGGTCCTGATTGGGCTCGTGACAATCCGCTGGACCCTATAAGCACTGAGCACAAGCGCCTGTGGCACTGAGTATCTATCTATCTATCAATCATACTGCTAAAATGGACAGTGAACATGGCCAGTTTTTATTTCGCCCATCATGGGATTCGAACCTGGGTCATCGGTGTGCCAAACGAACGCTCAACCACTTGAGCTACGGCAGTATGACACTGTGGAGGTATATATAAAACAAAACAATACAATCTAATATAATATTTACAACACAGTAAAATACAATACAACAGTCAATAATACAATACAACACAACGCAACGCCTGTGCCTGTGACAGCGTGAGAACCTTTTTTAAAGTCACGTGATGCCACAGTGCAGCGGGAGGCCAAGGTTAGCAAGCGCGCGCGGCACAGTTGATCCATTCAGACCACATAACACATTTAAGTACTCCAGAAATAGCAAGGACACAGTTTTCGCCTCTCTCTCTCTCTCTCTCTCTCTCTCTCTCTCTCTCTCTCTCTCTCTCTCTCTTTCTCTCAGGATCGATCCTATGGGGCCTTTACTATTTTCTGCCTAAATAAATAATCTTCTCATTCATATTCCTACTTCACGTGAACTCTTTGCTGATGACACCACATTACACTCCGAGGATACAGAAAAACGTAATTTAGCCTCCTCTTTACAAATAGCGGCAAATGAACGTACAGGAATGGTCTGAATTTAATCACATGACTCATTAATCCAGACAAAACTAAATCCACGCTAATAACTGCTAGACAAAAACGGCAAAATTCTATAAAACTTCCTCCCTTAAAGCTTTGCAACGAAACAGTTAAGAAGTAAAATGCCATAAACTTTTTGGCGTGACATTAGATAATAATTTGTCTTGATTGCAACATATTTTAAATCTTAGTAGAACTTTTTCCAGAAGGACTTATCAATTATCAAGGATTAAAAATTACTTAAATCTGCAGTCTCATGCACTATTCTATTTGGGACATATTCAACCATTTATTTATTATTCTGTAACTATATTAGCAATGCCATGAAGCCTTTATTTAGGATTCACAAACGTGCAATTAAAATGGTTATTCTTAAAAACAAAATCTCTCTGAATGATTACAAACAGATCAACATACTACCTCTTGCCAACAGATTAAAATTAAATAAAGGAATTTTGATGCATAAGATCCTTTCTGGTAATACACCCTCCTATAGCCTATCTCTCTTCTCTAGGAAAACTGCCAGATTTTTTACCACACTAAATATCCCATTTCTAAGAATTGATCTGTTTAAAACCAGTCTGTCATATTCAAGTTCCATTTTATGGAATAACTTTGCAGAAGTTCTCCGCAGTGCAGTCACTAAATACACATCCTTTAGAAACCATCTTTTACAGCACATTAAAAATTAGTTAATTGGCTACTCACCAAGAGTTCTACATTCATAACTTTAATTAGATTGTTTTACATATGTTGTGTGTGTGTGTGCGCGCGCGCGCGAACACGCATATCTTGATTATAGTGTTGCATTATGATGTTATTGTTATACAGTTATTTTGCTTTACTAATTGTTATTGTTACAACCCCCAAGGGCAGGATGTAAAAAAGCACACCTAGTGCTTAATCTTTTACCCTTGTTAAATAAAATTCTCTCCTCTTCTCTCTCTCTCTCTAACTTACAACTTTATCCCGTCTACCAACTGCCCTGCCCGTAAGTCCCCTATATACTCATAGTGTCCGGGGACGTTAATCTACTTACCTACCCTACCCGTATACTTCTGAGTCCCATTCATTATTCTGTAATTCAACCGTTCCTTCTCATAAACACACCCACTTACACACACACCCACACCCACTGTTACACACTGTTTTTTTTAATATTAATAGTTGATTCAGCCCCGATGCTTGAATCTTGGTAAGTGATAAGTGTAACTCAGATTCGTTTATCCAGTGAGCAGCATGTTCATTCAGCAACAAGGCATGAGTCGTCGTATAAAGTTTTCCAACTTTATTCGGCAAACATCAACAACTGCATTAAAGATCGCTTTCCGAAAATCACTTCAAAGATCAGCATTAAAAATCATCATCAATCTCTATCAATCACTCTTTCACTCCTCCAAGCAGACACAGCGCATTATTTATATAGCCTCTCAGCAATCAGGACAAAGTTGGAACATTCCAGCATGACGCAATAACATCCATTCAAAGTAATATTCGTCACCGGAACTATTACATCATTATGTTTAGGAGAATCGCTTAACTATTACCAGATTTATCTCGAAGCTTCGGTCGATAATAAACAAGTAATTCCTGAAAATCTCAACAATATCGACCGAAGAAAATTATACAAAGCTTCTTCTAGCAACACTCTGTTATTGCATGCTTTGCAAAACAAATGATCGGATCTATCGTGCGCGTCTCAAACGTAACAAACAAACACACACACACACACACACAAACACACAAACACACATGCAAATGCACACTCACAAACACCACCACCACCACATGCTTCATAACAAAACCAGAACAAGCAGAAACAGTGATGTGAACATACTGAAAAGTCACGTTAAATTTGTCACGAACACTGAAGAAGAAAAAAAACCAAGAGTCATTATTATATTTGCCCCGGGTGGACATGTAAGGAAATAGAAAAAACAACAACCACTCCCCCCCCCCCCCACCCAACTCACCAACCCTCACACTCCATACCCCAACCCCCTCTATTCCCTTTCACTGCAACAAAAAATAAGCAAATAAATGCAAGATAACTCTAACTGCAACAACAACAACAGCAGCAACAACAACAACAACGATAATAATAATAATAATAATAATAATAATAATAATAATAATAATAATAATAATTATTATTATTATTATTATTATAATATATTTTCTCATTCACGTTCAAACAACAACAAAAAAGTGTCATCTTGGCGACTTGATTCACTGTGCACGCACAAGTAGGCCTACAGGTTACACCTTAGACTGAAGTCAGGATACGATGCGTGCATACAAGTATGGATGTGTAATCGGAAAGCAGAAATCGGTGCTCAAGGTCAGGGTCACCCAACACACAGCCTTCCGACGCCTTGTCCGCTGTCCTGCACACCCCTCACCAGAACGACTCTGATGGCGACTCCCATGCTAACGTCAACCACCACTCTTGTCGTCGCTTCCTGGCGAAGAGGCTGTGGCATGGCCACCGCCGGCAGCTGACAGTCGTCATGGTGATGAGAGTGCAAACGAATGTCCGGTCCGTCGCTCCATCGTCCGTTGTCGGCAGCACAAAAGAAGCAGCGGATCCGGTCATCGGAGGTCCGCACATATCCCCGTGACGCCAGCCGTGGCCCGTGGTCCTCCCCATCGTGGTCCGGAACAGGAAAGGTGTGGAGCCTGGCCAGTTTGGAATAGAAGAGCCTGTAAAACGTCACAGTGTCACAAATCAAAAATAATTTAGCATTGTGTGGAGGCGTAATTTAGGCCTGTTGGCGCCCCTACGACCTTCGAGTTACAAGATAGGATAGGATAGGATAGGATAGGATAGGAAAGGAAGCAAACTACAAACACAAATCAGTCGGGCACCGCCACAACGAAGACACACTCACATCGTCTCACTCTGACTCAGCAGTTATACTAAAACGTCTGCTAAATGTAAAACATAACACTTGAAAACCACAAAAAATATGTATATCACATTAGGCCTAAGTGGGCACCAGTGGGCAGAGGGTTTGAGTTAGATCTTGTATCGACCAGCGCCCTGAGCAGCTCATGAGCAGGAAAAGCGCTATCTAACGACAATGAAATAAATACACATTAAAAATATAAATAAACAATACACGCAAACATTACTACTAAAGATGATGGCTCAGCACAAAATACATAACAAAACGTAAACTATTAAGTAGCGAAGAAAATAGCGAAGAAAATAAACAATTCCCTACCCCACCCTTCACCTGCACCATGAAAGAGCTATAGCATCCACCTCTGATTAACATAGAACCAAGAAACAAAAAGTCATTAATAATTACAATATTTATTTATCTGTTTACTTAAACGTTCTTATATTGTAGCTCAAGAGCTGCTCAAGTCGCTGGTCGAGACTGGATCTAACTCTAGACTGCTTGAACAATTCAAGCACTAAAAAGTATTTAAACGTCAAAGATAAGGCTGCAACAGATGATGATGATGTGATCTTGTAAGGCGCCAAAAAAATCCATGTACGTAGTGTTCATGCTCTATGCGCACTAAGAGGGTGATTCAGCCATATTAAAACAAGTAAGTTTTTAGTCCTTTCTTGAAGGACAACATATATACAATTCTAAGAAAGAAAGTCGACCCTTCACCCACCCCTCCACCCCTAAGAGTGAGTGGCAACGGTTTGTGGCGTGGGGTGGGAGAGGGGGAGGGTCTATACACTACCGGCAAATAAAAACTATCACAAATGGGATGCGATCAACTAGTCCGTTGCGTTTTTCTGGCACCCACGAGTTGTATATAAAAAAAATGTTGTTTTAAGTTTCTCAGTGAACCCTGCCTTAAAGAACCGTCGATCATGGTATTTAAGAAAGATTTACCATGACAATGGCTATAACGGACGCCTAGACAGAACATTTTCCTGTCAGGAACCGAAATACGTTTTTCTCTCACAATTATTTTGAGGATTTGTCGCAACTTTTGATGAAATTTAGACCTTCTCCAAAATCCCTAGTGTGTAAGTCTTTAAGTGCCGGTAGTGTAAAAGTACTTTAATTACGAGTGTATCAGTTCACAAACAGTTTATACATACGACTGCATAACAGGCATAATCATCACACAAAGCCAGGCTTGGTTCTGAACTGATTGAACAACAAAAATAACAACAACAACATTCATTGACAGCAAGCAAAAAAAAAAGGGGGAAGCTTATAAAGCTGAGGAATATAAATTAAAATTAAACGTGTAGGCCTACTACTAAAACTAACAGTTTACAACAACAACAATTCAGAACATACCTTTCGCCCATTTTCTAAATATCGTTGCACTTGCAGATATTTCACAAACTCTTTGTTGAAAACAACAAACATAAATTGCGGGTTGTTGCAAAAAGTGTAAACAGTTTGAACCACTGCAATCGCATATCATACACAATAGGCTTGCTGCAAGCCTGTAACTTGTCGTACGCGTGATGCTTTCATGACGGTGTGACATCGTCACAGCAGTGAGCTTTTTTCCAGCTCTCTGATGGTCACAGTTCCTAGTATCTTAGCTGGGCTGGGAGCGAATGGGAGCATTCTGATTGGTCGACGCGTTACAAAATTCGACGCATGCGCACAGTGCTATCATAGCAAAGACTAAATACCAAGAATGTTAGTGAGCGGCAGCCGATCCCTATCACTGCCCGAGCCCTTAGCGCATGCATAGAGCTTATAATAAGCTCTATGGCGCATGTAATAGAGCGTACCGGTTTGCGGGCATGCGCAGTGAGAGCATAGCAACCACAGCCTGCACGATCGCTGGCCTCACATGAAGTGGACAAGATGGCGGCAATTAGTGATGCTTGCGCGAAGGATAGCATCGATTGCATCCCAAATTCAGTATCTCCCTAACTTCACACCGTTGTCAAAAAATGTGCTATAGTGGGGGATGAACAAATTCAAATCTCAGTTCATCGACGATGTTCCGAGTTTTCAAGGATGGATCAACAGAAACTGTGGAAGTAGCTGCAATTAATGTTACAGATCTATGCAGAAATCTTGCCGACCCACATAAACTCGTCATCGAGATCAACATCAGAAAAGAGTGTATTTCCGAAGCCATGTGCGATTGCAAAGCAGGGTAAGTTTATCATGTTCTTTTAAAAAAAAAATATTTTCGAAATTTATTATACATAATTTTAGTTATATAATCCTAGTAGTAAATTTCGCCATTTTCACTGTTTTATCTGCGTGTTCAGTACCAACAGAACAGGACAGAACACAATAGTGTTACACATTTTATTGAAGCTAGCATATCGTCCATTTTATAACATTCTTGAATGCACAATAAATAGGGAGAGAGAGAGAGAGAGAGAGAGAGAGAGAGAGAGAGAGAGAGAGAGAGAGAGAGAGAGAGAGAGAGAGAGAGAGAGAGAGAGAGAGAGAGAGCAAAAAATGCATGTACATGTGCTATTGATTTTTATTTTTTATTTTTATTTTTCAGTTTGGATGGTCACTGCTCCCACATTATCGGGCTTCTGAAGACTCTGCAATACTTCAAATTGCAGAACTTTACTCATGTCCCTGGTAAGTTGAGCTGCACAAGTATGCCGCAAGCGTGGGGGTGTGGCAGCACTAAGAGGCAGCAAAATCTCACCTGTCCCAATCCACCACCTAGTGCTATCACGCCCAGTTGAGAAGAGGAAACCAAGCATGTGTCAGGTTGACATTAACAGCAAGTAAGCACCTCATCTTATCAATTTAAAACATTACTTTTTTAAATAAGTTTTTTCCATTATGTTTTGTGTGTAAACAACTCAGACAATTACCAGTCCTTAACAGTTTCATTTAGTACTGAAGGAGAAAAAAATTCATTCATCAATTCAGTACTAAAGGCAACACACACAAATCAATTCATGGGTCAATGTCTTCTTTGCATCATTCAGTGGAGTGTCAACAATTCATGCATGTGCCACAAACATTGCTCAATATTGTAACAAATAACTCATTCAGCTACACATGTTATACACAAATTTTACATTTGTGCAGGGTACCAAAGGTGACACAAGATGAAATTTCCCAGTTGAAGTCTCCCGCTGGCACACCTTTATCATACCTGAGAAACAAAAATTGACATAAACAGAATGTTTAACCTGCTTTGTCAGTTTGTGATGATTATTACACTGTGATTGAAATAAGCCATATTTCTTTAAGCAAACAGAATGTTTTTAACTTGCTTTTGTTCATATTGCTTTGAGATGGTTATTACTTTGACACTAGTCACATTTATTGACATGAACACAATGTTAAACTTGATTTGTGATGATTATTAAATTGTGGGAATGATTGACTCTACAGGTAGTCTTATTTCTTGACATAAACAGAATGTTTAACTTGATTTGTGATGATTGCTTTGTGATGATTAATAAATTGTGGGAATGATTGACAATGCATGTAGTCTTATTTCTTGACATGGACAGAATGTTTAACTTGCTTTGTGATGATTATTAAATTGTTGGAATGATTGACATTTCTTGGCAAGGGCAGAATGTTTTGTGTTGATTAATCAAGCATGGTGACCATTAAAACTGTTATTGTTAGTGTCTATTATTCCCAAGTACATGAATCATGGAAACTGTATTTGTTAGTGTCTATTATTCCCAAGTACACAAAAAGAAAAAAAATAGTGTATTATATATCAGGGGGGGGGGGTGGTGGGGGCGGGGGGAATTCAAATATGTCAAGTACATTTGGACACGTTTCTGTTGTGTGTTAAATGTAATTTTTAATACCATGATTATGGGAAAAAAACCACTTACACAAAAAAATATTTGGTAACAGGGTGTTTAGTTTGTTTAGAATTTGCAGAATCTGTAGGACATGGAATGTATCTTTTTTTTTTTAGCTAGTGGTCTCTTGGCTTTGTGGATAGAAGATCCATATGCAGGCATTGGGTAGGGGTGAAGCTCACAAGGTCCCCCATCTATGAAATGCTGGAATAAATTTAAAAAAAAAACACTCAAAAATATAGTGTTTTGAAAAATATGCCTGTCATATGTACCTGTGTGATTTTCTATTTATCTCTCATTTCAGCGTGTGGTCACTCTGTGTGTGTGTTTGTGTGTGTGTGTGTGTGTGTGTTCTGCTTTATTTACATGTATGTATAACACATACTTTAAATTGGCAAAATATGACATTTCCTATCTCAGGTAAAAGGCGATAGTAACAGCCTCACATAAAACATTCAGCTATTTTCCCACTTTTCTCCTAAATGAAAGCAACAACCCTAACAAAAGAACAATAAAAGCAGCCTAACTGAGCATTTAATGAATCAAACCATTGCCTTCACCCAACATCTTGATTCATAAGGAGAGAAAAAGGCACAACATTACAGCTTAAAAAGATGCAATTGTAGTGGTACAAATTTGTAACTAATTACATAAAGAGCAAAAACAAACTTACGTGTCCTTACCCTACTGCAAACGCCTCGATTCTTTTGCTTGTTTCTATCTTCTAAGATGCTGACATTAAAGTCTTCATGCACGCTTTTATCCACGCCATTACGACGACTTTTCTTGTTTTGGGGTTAGGAAATGGCAAGAGTTTGCCTTTGATCGACTTGGGAAACCTTGCATCTCCGGTGCAAGTACCCAACTGGCAATGTATGACAATTTTGCCTCATCTTCAATAGTAATAACTTCCTACAAAATCAGATAGAAATGAGCCTCGCGGTCACTATTGTTTATGTCGTCTGCTAGCGCGTGTGAGGCTCCAATAGGCACGCGCTAAAAGACTGCTCCCCGGCCGCCGACACGGAATTTTGGGATTGGTTGAAAATGCTGCATTCGGTACGCTCTATACCAGCAAGGGACGGGGACCCGATGGCCTACATTATCTTATGTTTAAAAAGGCTCCTGTAGCCTTCAAACAGCAAATTTTAAAATTGTTTAATAAATGTTATAGTACTGGGACTGTCCCGGGGGCTTGGCGGGTGTCAACGGTTATTCCGATTCCTAAGCCTCATAAACCCAGGCAGAGCATTTCTAGTTATAGACCAATAGCTTTAACATCCCATCTTTGTAAAGTTTATGAAAGAATTTTAAAGGCTAGGCTAGATCATTTTTGTGATGTTAACAAAGTCGTCTCTAGCTCCCAAGCTGGCTTTCGCCGCGGTCGATCTATAACTGACCATCTGGTCAGATTAAACGAACACTTGCGCAGAGCGCGGGCGCGTCGCCGCACCGTCCTTGCCTGTTTTTTTGACGTGGAAAAGGCGTTTGATACGATTTGGCACGCGCGCTTGGTAGAGAAGTTGCGACGGTTAGGTTTAGATTTACACTTGCTTCATTTCATTAGTGCCTTTCTGAAAGATAGGTCGATCCGAGTGCGATGGGATGGTTACACCACCCAGTGTGGGACACTCTCTATGGGTGTCCCGCAGGGTTCCGTGATCGCTCCACTGTTATTCATCATAGCCACGGCTGAGGTCACTGCTGGATGTTCTCCCAGTTCAGTCGCGGTCACATACGCGGATGATATTTTGGTCTGGCGGACCACGCGCTGCCGACGGATCGGGAGAGACCGTGCATTTTTCGATAAAGACCATGCTGATTTTCAAAAAGATGTTGATTCTATCGTTGCGGCGTTGTCCGCTGAGGGTTTACGTCTATCACCCGGTAAGACGGTGTTCATTCCGTTTTCACTCAAATGGAATACAAAATTTTTAGATTTTCCGCTGCGGGTGGACGGGACTGACATTGTGCCGGCTAGGGAGGTCCGTTATCTGGGTATCCTTTTCAGGCATAATGGCAGTTTCGCCCCTCAAATTAACAGGAACATTTCTTCAGCATATTCGGCTTCCCGTGTCATTCACGTTATTCGTAGAGAGGCTTGGGGCCGGGATCCCCGGGACGCTGTTTCCCTCTATTATTCCTTGGTTCGGTCACGACTGCTGTTTGGAGCCGAACTTTTGTACAATATCTCTGATCATCAGATGAGCAGGCTAGTTGGGGCTGAATGCGCCATCCTCAGGCGTCTGCTGGGGCTGGCCAGTTCGGTCCCCACTAGGATTGTTTACCAGCTATCGGGCATACTGCCTCTTTGGCACCAGATTCGTAAGGCCTGTGTTGGATATGTTTGCAGGGCTAGGGGGGTTACAAATTCAACTGAATGCGAGTTGTTATACTCTTTTAATCCTCCCTGGGGGGCGCGTCAATTGACTGGCATTGGGGTGGCTGTTGAGCCACTGTTGCGCGAAGCCGTAGGGTCCAGCAGGAGCTTTGAACAGGTACCCGATGTTCTGGCGCCACCTTGGTCGACCCCTCCTATTGACGTCTCGGTGGGTTTTGATGGTTTAGCTAGGGAAAGGGACCTCCCAATTATAACACAACTGGCAAGAGAGCGGGTGGCTGATATGAATATGACTTTAAAGGTGTACACAGACGGTTCGGTTGCGGATGATGGTGCCGCTGGTTGTGGTTTCCACATTGCAGACGTAGGGGACTGGTCTTTTGGCGCTCCGCCGGGATCTTCTACATTGACAGTTGAACTGCTGGCCATGCGCCAGTCCTTATCCGCGTTGGCGAAGATCGAGTTGCCATTAGGGACCAATGTGGCACTAATTTCCGATTCACAGGCCGCACTTCAGGCCCTTGAGAAGGGTACGTCCAGGGCAAGACCAGAAATAGTTGCAGATGTGTTGCGGCATGCGACTGACCTTAGGGCGAGGGGGACGGCGGTTGCGGCTGTATGGGTCCCATCGCATGTAGGCATTGATGGTAATGAGGCGGCTGATCGGGCCGCTGGGGTTGGCTCTCGGGGAGAGGCCCCCATGTCTATCCGGGTGGGACCATCCGTCTCAGAGGCGGCGGGTCACACACATAGTTTGCTTTGGAAGCGTTGGAGGGCCGAATTTTGCGAGTGGAGCGTTGGCCGCAAGCATTATTTTTCTGAACCGACTTCTAAACCATTTCCCCTGTATACTGCTCTACCCTATAATCTTAAAACCGTATTAATGCGACTTCTATCTGGTCACTGGCGAACTAGGTGGACAGAGGCCCGGTGTGTTTGTGGTGAGTTTCCAAGCTTTGAACATTGTTTATTCGAGTGCCAGCTGTTGGAGGCGCATTTCGGATCTCTGCGCGGGCTGCTCCGGGTGAACGGTGGGCAACTGGATTTGGAGGGTCTCTGGAGCCTGGTTGAGAGGGAGGGGTCCAGTTTGCTGGTACATGCTGCTAACTTAATCATAGAATCTGATGTTTTTTCCCTGCTGTAATGCTTCATTTTGGTGGATTTCAGCAGCCACTATCTCTAATATCAGTGTTCATTTTCTCTGTTGGTGTTCGCTTTGCCATAGCATAATTGCTGTTTAACATTGTTCGGTATAGCTTTACTGCTTATTACTGACTGCCTATAACATGCTTTGTTGTTAGCGGTTGGTCCCTGACCACCGCGTTCAGTTTTGCCTGGTATAGCTTTACTGCTTATTACTGACTGCCTATAACATGCTTTGTTGTTAGCGGTTGGTCCTCGACCACCGCGTTCAGTTCTGCCTGGTATAGCTTTACTGCTTATTGCCATAACATGCTTTGTTGCTAGCGGTTTTGGTCTTCGACCACCGCGTTCAGTTTTGCCTGCTTATTGCAATCTGTTTGCCTGGCCGTTTTTTGTTGATGTTTGCTTTCTTGTTTGGCTTCTGTATCCAAATCTAATTTATACACCCGATTGGTGGTGGCCTTTGTATCGCATGCTTTTATTTTATCTTTTTAGTGAGTTATGTGTGTAGGTTAAGTGGTTTTAAGATCTTTTTATCATGTACGTTGGTTGGTGAATGGAGGTGGGCAATAGCAGCCCTATCCGGAGTAATTTTATCGTTTTTATTATATGTCTTAAACTTCTTACACCCTAACGGCACGTGGTTCTTGGACCACCTTGCCTTGTCTTCGTACGCTGCATGCGTATTAATTTGGTTGATAAATTAGTTATATGGTGTTGGTTTTATTCTCTTAAATAATGGCGTGGGCCCTATGAGCTCCTCCAAAGTTTTCTTGCGTATGTACTATAAACACGTTGGTCTTAGGACCTTCTTTTTATTATCTTACTCATACTTGGAGTAATTTTAACCTTTTTTCTTAATGTTTTAATCATGCTTATTAGGGATCTTTGTGGCTTTGCCACCTTCCCATGTACTCGTATGCTTTATAAGCGTTGTAGTTTCCCTATTGCTATATAAGCGTTTTAGTAATATATGTTCTGTTGTTGTATGAATGATGTATGTAAGCCATGTTTTAACAATTTTAACTTGCATTTTTAGTCAGGTCCCATATATGCGCAAGTGTCCGGGGACTATAATCTAATAAACGAAACGAAACGAACGAAAGGTGTGTGGTACACACTTTGTTTGTTAATTAGATTAACGTCTTCGGACACTGTACGCGCATAGAAGACGGAACACACTTTTTTTTTTTTAATCAGTTTATAGTCCCCTCTCTTCCCGTTAAGGATTTTCAGAGAGGAGACTCACTGCTACCACACACGTGTGTCTATAAACTGATACACACACGTGTGTGGTAGCAGTGAGTCTCCTCTCTGAAAATCCTTAACGGGAAGAGAGGGGACTATAAACTGATTTTAAAAAAAAAAAGTGTGTTCGGTAGCACAACAACAACGTGTGTTCGTATACGCTTAAGGTGTCCGGGGACGTAAATCTACTAAAAAAAAAAAAAAAAAAAAAAAAAAAAAAAAAAAAAAAAAAAAGTGTGTTCGTAAAGTGGTGTTTCACCCGTCCCCTATACGCTTAATGTGTCCGGGGACGTAAATTTACTCCAAAGTGTGTTCGTCTACAAGGTGTGATCATATTATTTTCCCCTTTACCAACAACTGCAGCTACAAGGATCAGGAACAACGAAATAGGACGTTAAGCTTCGTTGTTCCTCCTTGTAGCTGACAGTTATAACTTTAGGATCTCTTGGCCTATCGGTTAGGAAGAAGTCCAACAACTCTAAGGCTGTAACCTAGGCCCCCCATTTTTGTTAGGGTTTTAAATTTCTTAAATTTTTGAAATTTTTGTCACTCGATTTTATCTATAATTTAGCATGTATAACCTTTTGTAATAATTAAAGATCATTTAGATCTGCTCTCGAGCGATTCTTAAATTTTTTACATTACTTTTCACATTTTTATATTGTAGACCCGATTCTGACCTATCAATAGCCTGGCCAGACCTGGTCTGTCATTCATATAAAAATAAATTTTTCAATACAATATCCATTTTTCTCCGTTGCGGGGGGGAGGGGGGGGGGGATTCGTATTCTTGACCACCTGACTTTCCGGTTACTTTTTTTATCTTCCCGCGGTCCTTGCCGGCCTTCTTCCCTTTTTGTTGAGCCATCTTTGGCATTTTTATATAGACAGCATTTTTGCTGGGTTTTATTGTCCCGAATGTTCACATGGGGACGTAAAAATTCCTATATTCCTCCCCTTCCCAGTCCCCTATTCGCGCTTGTGACGCGGGACTTTAATTTACCCACCTACCTTCCTCAGGGTGAGCACTCGGCCGCCAGTCACCTATGTCCGGTCAGGAAGGAGCGTATGCTAGCCAACAGTCTGCGAGCGGTCACCTTTATGCCTCAGGCACAAGCTATTAGCTTGGCTAAGAACCAGATCCGTTCAGAAGCGACATGGTCATATGCTGCTGCGGTTTCTTCCGCGCGGCGGCCTGATGCGGCCTCCGGTGGCGCAGGGAGGGGGGGGGGGGGGTCCGCCTGGAGCTGGTGAACCGGTTCAAATTGGTAGTCCTGTTGACAGGCCGGGCGCGACTGCTGTGGTGCGTGCACCGGGTGGACGGGACAGCGGGCCGGTGCCCTGTGTTGGCGGCCGAGATACAGTGGTAGAAAGGGTGGGGGATCCCTGGGTGGCCATCCGGGGTTTGGAGGGGACCATCGAGCGGCTTACACGGACCGTGACCGCATTGTCGGCAACCGTGGATGCCCTAACTAAGCGTCTGGAGGCTGCCTCCTCGGCTGAGGAGTCTGATGATACTCCTATGGAGGTACCGGCTATGGTCACTAGGTGTGATCGGTCTATTCAGGCTTCGACGCCTGCGCCGGTCTTAAGAGAGAAGATTTTGGGAGTTTTGGCCCCGTTACACGATGAACTAGGCCAAAATACAGTTAATTATCTGGAGAAGGCCTTAGTGAAATGTTTTCGTGAGCTAGCGTCGCAGGTTGTCTCTTTGGATAAGCTTGCGTCCGCGGCCAGCGATACTGGCTGATCGTAGCTCACACTTGATTGTAATTTTAATCTGTTTTGATGAGTTTTTAGTCTTTTGGGGTGGAATTGCGCCGGCTTGCCGTGCGCCTGCCCTGTAATATAAGTGTTTTGTTGTTAGCGTTGTGTTAGGCCTATGTCTATAGCTTGTTTGGGTTGATTGTTTTTTCTGATGTATATAGTTTTAAATTAGATTTATTATTGGTCTTATATATGTATGTTTTATTTTTTATCTTAACGTGTCTGTGGGTTGGATCGGCTGGTTTTTGCCGCTCTATGTTTATTATAATATAATTAATATACCTCCTCGCCTGGCGCAGGTGGGGTGGGGGGGGGGGGTGGCTGCGTTCATCGCTATTGCCATGATACCATGGTTTGTGTCGATGACGCAAAGGATTGTGGGAATGAATCTATTTTTAACATGGGGCTTGACCTTGGCCCGCGGCCTTGAGCTCTAAACGCTACGCTATGGAGATGTACGAATTGCGTCCGTTGACTAAGATATGAATGAAAGAAATCCAAGGTAACAGAGCCATCGAGGTGCAGTTCAAGCTTTTGGAGCAGTATGTAGTGAGTAACGAGAGAGAGAGAGAGAGAGAGAGAGAGAGAGAGAGAGAGAGAGAGAGAGAGAGAGAGAGAGAGAGATGACAGTAGTGTGTCATCGCTATTTCTGGAGAATAAGCGTTATGAATGAATGGCTAACCTGCAGCGCGCGCATTCTAGCCTTGGCCTATCGCTGCACAGCGACATCACGTGACAATAAGAAGTTCCCACACAGGCCAGGCACAGGCGTTACTGGCAGTAAAAGGACCTTGAACTTGACCCCAGGGTCAAGCGTTATTGGACATCACAAGATCGAGCTGTAGCTCACTGTATAAAGTAGTGGCCACATGGATTACGTTTTACAGCTTATAGTACCCTGAGTTATGAGATTTTTTTTCCTGACTTAGGAGTTTATTGGCCACCTTTGACTTAACGTTTCACGGCTTATCCAGTAGGTCGGAGATAGTGGCGCCATGTTTATCACGGCCCGGTTCTAATTTATACACGTGTCGAGCTGTGTAATATCACTACAACAAGGCACTTTTTATAAATAAATAAATGAACTTCACTAAGATCTACACATACATTCAGAACAGATAATCCAGAGAGAGAGAAAGAGAGAGGGCGCACAAGTTACTTCCCTTTGTTCTCCCGTTTAAGTAGTGGCCACAGTTGGCTTACGTTTTACGGGTTATGAGATTTTTCACTGACCACACCTTATCAGTTTAGTGGACACAACTGGCTTACGTTTAACGGCTTATGTATAGGGTCGGAGGTAGTGGCGCCCACTGAACTAAATAGATCAGTGAGTGGCGCCATGTTTATCACGGCTCGGTTCGAATTTATAATTCTTATAATTTATTTTTTTAAATGTATTTCAAATAATTTAATTTTGTATATTGTTTTTAGGTTTGATTTTTGAATAGGTGCATATATTATACATCAAATCTACTTTGTGACTGACAAAGCTGTACCCGAGAGGTAAATGTAAGCCCTTGACAAGTGTCGGATATGCTATGCGTTTTTTGACTGACAAAGTTGTAGATGCAATTGTTAGTAATCTTCTTGCTTGCTAGTTAGTTAGTCATTGCTTATAGCACCCACACTGCAAAGAGTTAGTTATTCATTGCTTACAGGGTCCAGCGGACTGCAAAGAGCCGAATTAGGACCACAAAATCAAGACCACAACTTCGCTCAAAGAGGACTCGCCCCTGATCAGCATAAAAGATCTGCCGAAACAACCCTAGTGGTAAACTGAAGGCACTCCACCAGCCGGTCACTTTACAAAAAAACACCCCATGCAGGAGACGCTGAGGCTGTACTCTAATTAATCGAAACCCCGTTTACAAAAACAAAATAGAATATAAACATCATTATAAAATATCAACAAAACACATACATATAAAATGCCTACATTGCCAAATAATAACATCATAGGAAGCCCCAGTGATCAATGGCAGAAAGCCTTCAATATTCCCAAGCTGATCCAACAGACCTCACACACAAATGAGAAGTTTTGTCCTGGAAGAGTTTTAAAAAAAAACGGTATGTGACTGGTCTAGAGGAGAAGAAGATAGTATAGTAGATTGATAGAACAGAGTATAGGAATGAGAAAGAACAAAGGATAAAGACAGCGACAGTGGGCATTAAAAGCACTAAATTTAATAATAAAAAGGAAATTGCTTTCTACACAGGAAAAAACATACGATTTACACACAAGATATTTTTCTTGGCTATAATGTAGAGAACATGCGAAGAAAAGAAAATCTGATTAACCATATTTTATTGATTGGAAAAATGTGTATTAGTAAATTCAGATATGGAGACAGATTGATAATTGAATATATTTTTGATTATGAAATGAAGCTTAGAGGCTTTTAAAAAAAGATTAATAATGACGAACATATGCAATGACAACCGGAAAACTTCCTATTGCTTTTGAGAGGCTTACATGTTGTATAAATTTATGTTAAATTAGGTAAGTTTTCCTGCTCTCTGTGAATTGACTGCAAACGACGTTCAATTGATTGAGTTGTTGCTGTCAACACCCTCCTCCTTTTTTATTTTATTTTTTATTTTTATGTTTATTTATTTATTTATTTTCTCTGGTTTTTTTCTCTTTTTTTTTAAATTTGCCTGCTTTTTTCCTCTCTCCATTTATTTATTTTAATCTTTCTCATTTAAAATCGTTGCTTGCATTGTACTACGGTTGCCCCGTCAGGGCCAGCCGCCTTCCTGCAGTTCTGCCGGCTAAACAGCCGCCGCACCTCCGATTCTTCAATGACGAAGGGCGGGGCAGTGAAGAGGCAGAGTCGGGGGGCGTGACGGTAACGGGGGTGGTGTTCTGCCGATCGAACCGAGCGTAGAACTCGGAGGTCTTTGTTGTCTGCGTCAGCAGGAGGGGCCTTTTTCTTGATGTTGGTGATGGTCTGCAGGCCCTGCCAGACTGCGCGAGAAGTGTGCTTCCAGCTTCTGGCGATACTGCCACTTGGCCGCGCGGATTGCTTTCTCCAGTTTGCGCTTGGCGTGTCGGTAGGCCGTCTGGTCTCTGCTAATAATATTTTAAATAACTCAAAGAAAGCATTCAAGTGAGGTTTTGACCCACTAAAACGACATTTAGATATCTAATAATTTGGAATGTATCAATATAAAATTAAACCATTCATCCGTTTGAAAGTTATTTTCACAACCAAATAAGACAGTACATTTTTAAAATCTCAGTTTTGTTGCATGATCACATGTGTTTTTTTGTTTTTTTCAAATGTCGTTCTAAATCATTTCAAAACTTAAAAGAGTGCGGACAAGACCCTAAATAATGAAGAATTGTGTCTTTATCGCAGGACACTATGACCATCGTTATAATTATACAAGTTGGATGCAAGACAATAAAAACTTACTTTGACCTTGCTCGGTTTCATTGGCCTGTGCGCTGTGGGGTGAATGAACATTGAGGTTTAACCTCCACAACCACCCTTGGCGATACGGCAGACGGGGATAACCATCCCAGGGGAAGAGGGGGTAGGTACCTAGCTCAACACTGAATCACCAGAGCAATTTTCCAGTTTGTTCCATATTGTGACCTGCGTTGTATGACTGGATCTTATTGTAAACGGCTGTGGCAGACTGAATGGTCTAATCAAATTATTTCAATTTCTTCCAGAATGAGATTTATCTGCTTCTGTGCCTAACTGCATCCATCCGCAAAGAAGAAACTGTTTTGCCTCGCCTTCATATTGGGCATACTTAATTATGTCACCCATAGTTTCCTTTTAAAAGGAGAAGAACCACCATGGTGCTTTGCATGTGACGAATCCTTTTTCGTTCGCCATTTTATGTCTGAATGTGCTGATCTGGTTGATGAAAGGGAAATATATTTTGGTTCAATACCTTTCGGTGAGATTTTTAAAGTATGCAATAGTAAACACCTGTTTCAATTTTTACATGATGTTGGTTTGTTATATGGCATATAAATCATATCGTCTTATTTTGTATTCTTGGTTGGATTTTATTGGTGAGACTGATTTTATTTACATCTTTTATCATATTTAAATGTTAACAGTTTAGCCTGACTTCACTTCATTTGGTGTGGTCCTGATTGGGCTCGTGACAGTCCGCTGGACCCTATAAGCACTGAGCACAAGCGCCTGTGGCACTGAGTATCTATCTATCAATCATACTGCTAAAATGGACAGTGAACATGGCCAGTTTTTATTTCGCCCATCATGGGATTCGAACCTGGGTCATCGGTGTGCCAAACGAAGGCTCAACCACTTGAGCTACGGCAGTAGGACACTGTGGAGGTATATATAAAACAAAACAATACAATATAATATAATATTTACAACACAGTAAAATACAATACAACAGTCAATAATACAATACAACACAACGCAACGCCTGTGCCTATGCCTGCGTGAGAACCTTTTTAAAGTCACGTGATGCCACAGCGTAGCGTAAGGCCAAGGTTAGCATGCGCGCGCGGCACAGTTGATCCATTCAGACCACATCACACATTTAAGTACTCCAGAAATAGCAATGACACAGTTTTCGCCTCTCTCTCTCTCTCTCTCTCTCTCTCTCTCTCTCTCTCTCTCTCTCTCTCTCTCTCTCTCTCTCTCTCTCTCTCTCTCTCTCTCTCTCTCTCTCTCTCTCTCTCTCTCTCTCTCAGGATCGATCCTATAGGGCCTTTATTATTTTCTGCCTAAATAAATAATCTTCTCCTTCATATTCTACTTCACGTGAACTCTTTGCTGATGACACCACATTACACTCCGAGGATGCCGAAAAACGTAATTTAGCCTCCTCTTTACAAATTGGGGCAAATGAACTACAGGAATGGGCTGAATTAAATCACATGACACATTAATCCAGACAAAACTAAATCCATGCTAATAACAGCTAGACAAAAACGCCAAAATTCTATTAAACATTACTTAAATCTGCAATCTCATACACTATTCTATTTGGGACATATTCAACCATTTATTGATTTTTCTGTAACTATATTAGCAATGCCATGAAGCCTTTATTTAGGATTCACAAACGTGCAATTAAAATAGTTATTCTTAAAAACAAAATCTCTCTGAATGATTACAAACAGATCAACATACTACCTCTTTCCAACAGATTTAAATTAAATAAGGGAATTTTGATGCACAAGATCATTAATTTTCTGGTAATACACCCTCCTGTAGCTTATCTCTCTTCTCTTTTCTCTAGGAAAACTGCCAGATTTTTTACCACACTAAATATCCCATTCCTAAGAATTGATCTGTTTAAAACCAGTCTGTCATATTCAAGTTCCATTTTATGGAATAACTTTCTAGAAGTTCTCCGCAGTGCAGTCACTAAATACACATCCTTTAGAAACCATCTTTTACAGCACATTAAAAATTAGTTAATTAGCTACTTACCAAGAGTTCTACATTCATAATTAGATTGTTTTACATATGTTGTGTGTGTGTGTGTGTACGCGCGCGCGCGCGAACGCGCATATCTTGATTATAGTGTTGCATTATGATGTTATTGTTATACAGTTATTTTGTTATACTAATTGTTATTGTTCCAACCCCCAAGGGCAGGATGTAAAAAAGCACACCTAGTGCTTAATCTTTTACCCTTGTTAAATAAAATTCTCTTCTCTTCTCTTCTGTTCTCTTCTGTTCTCTTCTCTCTCTCTCTCTCTCTCTCTCTCTCTCTCTCTATCTTACAACTTTAGATATAAATCGTCTACCAACTGCCCTACCCGTAAGTCCCCTTTATGCTCATAGTGTCAGGGGACGTTAATCTACTTACCTACCTACCTACACTACCCGTATACTTCTGAGTCCCATTCACTATTCTGTAAGTCAACCGTTCCTTCTCATAAACACACCCACTTACACACACCCCCCCACACACACACCCCCACACTGTTACACACTGTTTTTTTAAATATCAATAGTTGATTCAGCCCCGATGCTTGAATCTTGATAAGTGATAAGTGTAACTCAGATTCCTTTTATCCACGCAGCATGTTCATTCAGCAACAAGGCAGGAGTCGTCGTATAAAGTTTTCCAACTTTATTCAGCAAACATCAACAACTGCATTAACGATCGCTTTCCGAAAATCACTTCAAAGATCAGCATTAAAAATCATCATCAATCTCTATCAATCACTCTTTCACACCTCCAATTTTTTTTTTTTTTAAATCAGTTTATAGTCCCCTCTCTTCCCGATAAGGATTTTCAGAGAGGAGACTCTATAAAAAATATTATTGTCACACGACACGTACGGATTAAGTGCGGTTGCACACACACCTCCAAGCAGACACAGTGCTTTATATAGCCTCTCAGCAATCAGGAAAAAGTTGGAACATTCCAGCATGACGCAATAACACCCATTCAAAGTAATATTCGTCACCGGAACTATTACATCATTATGTTTAGGAGAATCGCTTAACTATTACCAGATTTATCTCGAAGCTTCGGTCGATAGTAAACAAGTAATTCCTGAAAATCTCAACAATATCGACCGAAAAAAATTATACAAAGCTTCTTCTAGCAACACTCTAGACTGTTATTGCATGCTTTGCAAAACAAATGATCGGATCTAACGTGCGCGTCTCAAACGTAACAAACACACACACAAACACACACACACACCCACACACCCACACCCACACACACCCACACAAACACACATGCAAACGCACACTCACAAACACCACCACCACCACATGCTTCATAACAAAACCAGAACAAGCAGAAACAGTGATGTGAACATAATTGAAAAGTCACGTTAAATTTGTCACGAACACTGAAGAAGAAAAAAAAACAAGAGTCATTATTATATTTGCACCGGGTGGACATGTAAGGAAATACAAAAAACAACAACCACTCCCCCTCCCCCCACCCAACTCACCAACCCTCACACTCCTTACCCCAACCCCCTCTATTCCCTTTCACTGCAACAAAAAATAAGCAAATAAATGCAAGATAACTCTAACTGCAACAACAACAACAGCTGCAACAACAACAACAACGGTAATAATAATAATAATAATAATAATAATAATAATAATAATAATAATAATAATAATAATAATATATTTTCTCATTCACGTTCAAACAACAACAAAAAAAGTGTCATCTTGGCGATTTGATTCATTGTGTACGCACAAGTAGGCCTACAGGTTACACCTTAGACTGAAGTCAGGATACGATGCGTGCATACAAGTATGGATGTGTAATCGGAAAGCAGAAATCGGTGCTTAAGGTCAAGGTCACCCAACACACAGCCTTCCGACGCCTTGTCCGCTGTCCTGCACACCCCTTACCAGAACGACTCTGATGGCGACTCCCATGCTAACGTCAACCACCACTCTTGTCGTCGCTTCCTGGCGAAGAGGCTGTGGCCTGGCCACCGCCGGCAGCTGACAGTCGTCATGGTGATGAGAGAGCAAAGGAATGTCCGGTCCGTCGCTCCATCGTCCGTTGTCAGCAGCACATAAGAAGCAGCGGATCCGGTCATCGGAGGTCCGCACACATCCCCGTGACGCCTGCCGTGGCCCGTGGTCCTCCCCATCGTGGTCCGGAACAGGAAAGGTGTGGAGCCTGGCCAGGTAGGAATTGAACAACCTGTAAAACGTCACACAGTGTCACAAATCACAAATAATGTAGCATTGTGTGGAGGCGTAATTTAGGCCTGTTGGCGCCCCTACGACCTCCGAGTTACGGGATAGGATAGGATAGGATAGGAAAGGAAGCAAACTACAAACACAAATCAGTCGGGCACCGCCACAACGAAGACACACTCACATCCTCTCACTCTGACTCAGCAGTTATACTAAAACGTTTGCTAAATGTAAAGCATAACACTTGAAAACCACACAAAAATATGTATATCACAGTAGGGCTAAGTGGGCAGCAGTGGGCAGTGGGTTTGAGTTAGATCTTGTATCGACCAGCGCCCTGAGCAGCTCATGAGCTGGAAAAGCGCTATATAACGACAATGAAGGTCCCGGGTTCGAGCCCTGGCCGGGCCATTGTGTTGTGTCCCTGGGAAAGACACTTTACTCCTGTTTTCCTACTCCTTCGGATGAGAGCATAAACCGAGGTCTAGTCTGTGTGTCGCATACATTCCATCATAACGGACTTTAAAGATCCTGACGCTCATGTCCTAGACGGGGGAGTGCTGGTAACAAGAACACACCCAGCATGCACTTGGTCCTTCTCCCCCATCCCTGGCTGCCCAGGATTGTGCTCAGTTGTCCGGGCGTCAGACCATGAGCCCAAAGGCTGCGGGTGGGCGTCTCGGGCGGTTTGAGTTAGATCCTGTATCGGCCAGCGCCTTGATCCTTAGGCTAAGGCGCCTTACAAATGACGAACATTATTATTATTATTATTATTATTATTATTATTATTATTATTATTATTATTATTATTATTATTATTATTATTAATATTATTAAATATAAATAAACAATACAGGCATACATTACTACTAAAGGTGATGGACCAGCACAAAATACATAACAAAACGTAAACTATTAAGTAGCGAAGAAAATACACAATTCCCTACCCCACCCTTCACCTGCACCATGAAAGAGCTATAGCATCCACCTCTGATTAACATAGAACCAAGAAACAAAAAGTCATTAATAATTACAATATTTATTAATCTGTTTACTTAAACGTTCTTATATTGTAGCTCAAGAGCTGCTCAAGTCGCTGGTCGAGACTGGATCTAACTCTAGACTGCTTGAACAATTCAAGCTCTAAAAAGTATTTAAACGTCAAAGATAAGGCTGCAACAGGACAACATATATACAATTCTAAGAAAGAAAGTCGACCCTTCACCCACCCCTCCACCCCTAGGTGTGAGTGGCAACGGTTTGTGACGTGGGGTGGGAGAGGGGGAGGGTCTATACACTACCGGCAAATAAAAACTATCACAGATGGGATACGATCAACTAGTCCAGGGCCGGACCTGCCCTACAGGCCCGAGGGGCCCGGGCCCCTACCCTTTAAAAACAAAAAAACAAAAAAAAAAAGATTAAAAAAAAGTGGGGAAAAAATATATATGTAATTAAAAAAAAAGAAAACCACACACACACACACCGTCACACACACACATAAATAAAAAGAAGTGATACAGAAAGGAGAGTCTCTCTGCAGAAACAAACGAAAACACTAAACACACAAACAAAAAACAAAAACAAGAGAGAGAGAGAGAGAGAGAGAGAGAGAGAGAGAGAGAGAGAGAGAGAGAGAGAGAGAGAGAGAGAGAGAGAGAGACATTTGGGAGTCTACCGCGGACCCGAGTATCACTATATTTTGTTCCCCAAAGACCTAAGTCATATTTTTGTTATGACTTTATTCCTAACACACACACACTTTTTTAAAGGTAATTTCTCCCCAAAATCAGTGGCAAACTATAGCACCAAAATTTTGCAATTTACATGCTCAGATTGCACCACATTTTTTCTCCCTTTTCAAAAAATTTTCCGGGGGAGCATGCCCCCGAACCCCCTTAGCAAACTAGGCGCTTTGCGCAGTCGGCTCGGCGCTTCGCGCCTTCACTACTACCCTAAAATATATTTGGGCCCCTACCCCTGAAAAACTTAGGTCCGGCTCTGTAGTCCATTGCGTTTTTCTGGACCCCACGAGTTGTATATAAAAAAAATTATTTTTAAAGTGTCTCAGTGAACCCTGCCTTAAAGAACCGTCGATCACGGTACTTAAGAAAGATTTACCATGACAATGGTTATAACGAACGCCTAGACGGAACATTTTCCTGTCAGGAATCAAAATATGTTTTTCTCTCACAATTATTTTGAGCGTTTGTCGGAACTTTGGATGAAATTTCGACCTTCTCCAAAATCTCTGTGTGTAAGTTTTTATTTGCCGGTAGTGTACAAGACAGTACTTTAATTACGAGTACGACTGCATAACAGGCATAATCATCACACAAAGCCAGGCTTGGTTCTGAACTGATTAAACAACAAAAATAACAACAACAACATTCATTGACAGCAAGCCAAAAAAACCATGGAAGCGTATAAAGCTGAGGAATATAAATAAAATTAAACGTGTACTACTAAAACTAACAGTTTACAACAACAACAATTCAGAACCTACCTTTCGCCCATTTCCTAAATATCGTTGCACTTGCAAATATTTCACACGTCCCCAACGTTGACTGTACACACACATCTCAAACCTTCCACAAAGGTAATTCCCTATGTCAACTTTCGCACACACATGAGCATGTGCCCAGAATAGACACATTCAAAGAATAGACGCATACAAAGAATGAACACACAAAGAATAGACACATATACATAGGCCTGACAATGTCCTTCCTATCCTATCCTAACCTATCCTATCCTATCCTATCCTATCCTATCCTATCCTATCCCGTAACTCAAAAGGTCGTTGGGGCACCACTGATGACCGTGTAACCAGCGTACTCCAAAATGACAGCTACCAAAGCTGGTCAGAGACAGAACCCGTAAAAAAAATGTTGGTAAGGTGTTTCATTGTAGGTGGATAAAATAGACCCTACGGTACCTACCCCACACACCAAAGACTCAATCTACAAGCCGCCTGATTCACTCTGAAATAGGGTCAAAGGTCACACGACTATGGAACAAATGTACCATGGACTCTCTCTATATATATTATATAGTGTCCATGAATGTACCGTTAAAAACAGGAGAAATCACTCCCTGTCAGAACGGAAATGAAAAATTCAAACTTCAGCGGTTGGTTTGAGCAACGCAAGCCCATTTTATTTTTTGTTTAATGTTATAACAATGCGAATTTTAGAGTAAACCGGTTCTCACCAAATGTAAACAAATATCGAATTGGGGCCTTTTCAGAATATGGACAAATAGCTTGTTTGTTTTGTTAGTGTTTTGATGACGTACATGTCTGGATCTTGCATTTCTAGGCAAGGACACGTGACTTTTAAAATTCTAACAGACGATGCGTCTTACTTGGGAGACAAAAGGTTTGTGTAAAGCACAAGTGATAAAGGTGGCTAGACTGAGTAAGGAGATGAACTGGAAAGTACAGCAGCCCCAAGTGAAGCGCTTTACCCAAGGTACACGCTGGGTGTGTTCTTGTCACCGGCACTCACCCGTCTAGGACATGAGCGTCAGTATCTTTAAAGTCCGTTATGATGGAATGCATGCGACACAGACTAGACCTCGGTTTATACTCTCATCCGAAGGAGTGGGAAACGGGGGTAAAGTGTCTTTCCCAAGGACACAACACAATGCCCCGGCCTGGGTTCGAACTCGGGACCTTCAGATACGCAAGCCAACGCTCTAACCACTCGGCCACCGCGCCTCCCTGTGTACATATTGTATTGTATCACAGCACAGAGTGTTGGAGATTAAAAATCAGGTCAATTTAGGTAGATTCCATCGTTAAGTAAATTACAACCATCACAATTGCTAGATACAGATATTATTCACAAAGTTTGATCCTGTGCGCCATTCTGCTGATAATTCTCAAGTGTTATATTTATTTATTTATTCATTCATGTTTTGTTTTTGTTTAAAAAAAAAACCTATTTGTTTGTTTGTTTGTCGTCCTTCAGAAACAAGAGTAATGTTAGTGGCATCATATATTTACTCTTGTTTTCACACTGCCACTTGCTCATCAGCACAAACTAAGAGTTTTGTCTTGTATTGCAATACCACCTGCAAACAAGAACTATAACCAGACGAGGCGCGCAGCACAGTCAGCGCAATAAAAATAGTAACGGGTGAAAATAGGAGGACATCAGACACACTGAGCTCGAGAGGGGGTCAGAGGTAAACTGATACAAAACCAAAAAAAAAAAAATAGAATTAAGAAAGAACTTTTTTTCACAAAGAGTTGTGAACCCATGGAATGCACTGAAACAATCAATTGTTGAAGCTGAAACCGTCAACCAGTTCAAAAACCGCCATGATAAGAGACAGTTAAGGGGGTTAAAATAAGTTATCAAACTTCCTACCCCGTCGGCCGCGCTCAGTGGCCACTCAGGTAAATTCAGGTAAATTCAGGTAAAGGCGAGATTTGCGGAAAAAGACGAGAACTGTCCGCCATCTTGTGGAGTCCTTGGATTGCGAGTCGAAGCGACGGTGTTCTGTGCAGCGTTTGGGTGCACTAAATCGCCATAGAGCTGGCTCAGGCATAAGCTTGCACAGGTAAGTATGCTACCTAGCAAAAATTAATAGTTTTTTTTTTTCCTTGTCTATGGCATTTACGATAAATAAATAACTGCAGTCTAGAAAGTGGCCTAAGAAGAAGTGAAGTCACGCTTAAAGTATAAATTTTAATTGCAGGCTGTAAACATCTTTTTTATAATTGCTAAAAGAAACATATGTGGTACCCAAATAATTTTATAATAATTTTCAAACATCCCAGTATCCCCAAGAAATTGTTGTTTACATTTTGTCAACCTTTGGTCAGTAAATATGGCTTTACATTGCTGGTCAGTTGTCAGCTCAGGCTAGGGCTAGTCAGCCCAACGTATGCTAGCCTATTATTAATTAAATAATAATTTTATGAGTTGAATTATTATGAGAAAAGAAAGCTAGATTTAGTGTTTGGCTCAGAGTTTGGGTTAGTTATCCGTTTATAGTTTAGAATTTGGTCACTAATCCTTGCCTCAACGGCTCAAGGCTAACCTTATTTGATTAGGCCCACTAGTCATAAATCAGAAGATGCTCTAAAGGCTAAATTAGTAAATATTAATAACAGTAATACTAATAACTAAATTAGTAAATAAGTCCTGCAATATTTAACAACTACCCCAAATCCCTCCCCCCATAAAATAAGATAGCACTTGATTATTTTATTTACTACAAATGAACAATAAATAAATCAGTAGCTCAATGCCAATGGAATGATATCTTCGCTTTTTTTGTAATATGATGCTGAAAACTAAAATTTTTAAAATATATTCACAATAGTATTAGGATACTTTTAAGATTTGAACTTCAAAGCAGAAATCATTACATAATATAAAATGATGTATTACTATTACAGTATTAGTTTCACTTTCAGCGTGTCTGATTACGTTGATTTACGTTCTTGTACATGTACTTGCATTGTGATTAGCTTTAATATTCTAGTTCTGATCACAGTTTTGTCAGCTTCGCAATCAGTTTCTGTTACAAGGATTTTTAATTGGCCTATTAAGTATAAATATTAAGTTTAATATTAATAACTTTTAATTTCTTTCAGATTCCCTAAGCATGAAGACCGCCATAGGCAGTGGGTACTTTCAGTGCGGAGAGAGCACTTTATTCCATCCATACTCTCGCCTTTGTTCAGAGCACTTCAGGGACAGTGACTTCGACAGAACCGGACAGACGACCAGACTGAAAGAAACAGCAGTCCCTAGTATGTTCAACGCATTTCCAGAACACCTCAAGAAGGTAAACGGACAGATTAATGTATAGCTTAATTCATATGGCATATGATTCGCTGTAGTCATGGTTTAGGACCTCACTGCTTAGACCACTCCATCATGCCATACCTTTACGAACCTTCTTTACTTCTCCTTTCTGCCCACTCCACTGTCCGCACCTGTCGCACTCATGTCTGGAGCTGTCGCATGAGAGGCCACTATGTGCAGAATTGCTCTTACTATAGTATGCTTGTGCAGATCGAGTGACGTAGTAATTTGCAGACAAACTCCACACACTGGTATTCTCATTCAAAAAAGAAATGGTTGAGGGCTGCTTTAAAATTTCCTTTTTTGTAAATTAAATTCCTTTTAAATTCATTATAAATTGTAATATTTTTAAGTCATCAAGTATTGTTTAAATGTGACTTTAATTTGCTAAATCAGGTATAGATATATCCTGGACAAAAGGAAACTAGCAGTGGCAAAATCAAAATGACAATAACAATACCTATTTAAAATTAAAAAAAACAAAAAAAACAACAGCCTTCAACATTAAAAAAGTAACCCAAATATTTACGCAAATGCAATAAAGATTTAATAAACAATGAGATTATCTAAAACGTTGAAGAAATTTAAAGTTTTTATTTGATTTTATTACTCAGACAGTTTTGGATACTTGCTAATGCATGTTGAATTTAGTTAAATAAATACTTCCACCATTTATGAAAAATAAAACACTAAAATAATTTTACATTATCTGCTTAAAATAATGAATACAACATACGGTTAATTCTTCAGTTACTGTCTGTAACTCAAATTGTGTACGCGAATCTTTAAGTACATACAATGACTATTTCTTTCATAAAATATTATTTTAACTATGAGCTCAGCAAAGTTAAGACGAGTGTGACCATAATTAAAACAGCAGGTAAATGAACCTGTAATGATGTCAAAATATGAGTTATGAAAAAGAAAAAAAATCTCTTAACAAAAATATGAAAATATTATCACAAACTTATATAAATTAGGACAATTTATACTGCAAATTTTAAATAGAAGTTAGCAAAAGAAAAAAAATTACAGTAGAAGTGTGTGTTTGTGCGTAACTGTCAGATTTTAAGGTATATATATAGTGTATACATGTACATGTATTGCTTGTGGTAGTGTGTGTGATTAGTGCTTAGATTCTTAGGTTAGGCGCTATATGAATATTATTTTTGTATGATTATGATCTCATATCGCTAAAGGAAATTTACTTTAACTGTAAAATCCAGATTTATTTCTCAATTATTAGATTACATAAATAATAAACAAAATACACAACTAACACCAAATAAATAAATAAAGTCATAGCCTTTAGATTATGAATATTTTACATTTAAAATAAATACACATACCTTAGTTTGAAAAACTATCTATAATAGCCCTTTTTCTGGTTATGATCCTCTACCACCAACCACTCATATATTTTAATATGGTCTCTTCCACACATACCTAACACAACAGTCATTTCTGTATGTGTTATCCTCCACAAACCCTATGCTCTTTTTGTTATAATGGGTGTTGGGAGACAGGGAGTAGTAAGAAGTGAGGAGAAACTATAAAGCAGTGAAAGTAAGTTGTTGTTCGTTTTGTCTGTTCTAGGTATCACATTCAACACGACTGCCTCCCCGCCAGAGGTCACTGCATGTTCCGGATGTCAAGGAGTGTTCATTCGACCCTCAGCCTTCAATTAACTCTTTGTTTTGTCTGTTTATTTGTGCTTAACGTCCACAGAGACCATCAGCCTACTAGGGACGAAGCCAGGGATAACCCAGGAATTAAGGGACTGGGAAACTAATTAATTAATTAATTAATCATTAAACCATCCCAACAAATGGAAATATTAAGATGGACGAAGAAACATGGCCATTTTGTTTTCTGCTCACTAGATTCGAACGGTGGCACTCTTGCTTGCCAATCTGATGCGCTAGCAGTGCACCAGCCCAATTAAATCAATTATGTAAACAATAAATTAGCACACTAAAGGAAATATCATACCCATACAATACCAAAGGCCATGTTTGATCGAATGCGCGTTTTTGCATGTAATGACTATGTAAAGCGCGGTGAGTCTGGTCGTAGGCTGGTGTACCGCGCTATATAAAAATAAGTTATTATTATTATTAAATAAAACAATTTTAAAAATATTAAAAATAAATCAAATATAATGTAATAGGTACATAATAAATAAGTTAATAAAATAAAATAGAGAGAGGGAGAGAGAGAAAAGGTTTACTACAAAATTATATGCGGAACAATTATACTAACTTGACACTGTACATAAAAAATAGATGACAAAAATGCAAAAAATAATAGTCTGGGATATGACATCTAATGAATACATTATTCATAGTAATTTTTTTGGGGGTGGGGGGGTAGGGAGTAAGGAAAATAAGGGGGGGGGGGGGGAGGAAGGAAAAATAACAATCAAGCGTTTCATCATTACTCAGTTTATAAGTACTCTACCTGTTTTTTTATAAATAAAAATAAAAACTTCCCTCTCAGCACAACACTTTAAAACAGTCGTTAACACTGCATAAACACCAGCTGTTCTCGGTACAACACCAACCTGTGAGTCAGAGTCCAAGGAAATTGAAACGAATACTTGACAAAACCTGTGACCAAAACACAGAACTTAAAAAGAAGATAAAATTAGAACAGTCCAAGTGCTCAAAATTAAGAAAAAAAGTGGACTCACTAAAAACAGTTGTAACAACACTGAAGAAGAAAAATCTAGTAACAAATCAATGTGCCGAACTGCTCGAGTCCTCCTTTTCAGGTGTGTCTCGTGATCTAATGAAAAGAATTCTATGTCGAAAAAGCAAGTCAGACCCAGGCCGATACAGTCCAGAGTTGCGTTCTTTTGCCATGACACTTTTTATTCAGCTAAAGCTTACAGATTTGTTAGAAAAACTTTTGACTTACTGAAAACAAAAAATAGATATATGGACATAATTATGGTTGTTCATCTCTTTGTTTTGTTAGCACAATTTAATATATGATATACAGCCTTGTTTTAATTGTCTTGATGGAAGTAGAATTCTGTGCATATTAGTACATTTTTGTCTTTTTCTGTGTATTTGTTTGTGATCTGAAGAAGAGCATAGCTTGAGATTTCATTTGTTTTGTATTGTTGCATAATTAAAAGTATCTTTAATATAAATTATTTGTTGTATTTATGATTTCAATTTAAATTATTTTATTTTTAAAAAAAAAACACCATAGTGCAATGTATCAAATATTATCTGTTAGAAAAACACAATGCTTCAATAAATGATTGTATGTTGTTTTTTTTAAATTTGATCCATAGAATTTAGGAAAACAGCTTAAAGAGATTTTTTTCTTTTTAATTTGATCCATGCAAAATCTTTATCAAAGTCCTTTAATTGTATAATTCTCTCTCACATTGATATATTCAGAATAAAAACATTTATGCACTTGACTCTTTTGAAGACATCATGGACCACTGTTTAGTATAATTATTTTAAATATAATATATTGTTGAAATCCCCACACAGGCCCTCTTGTGAGTGGGTTTCATACTAATACACGTTTTTGTGTTTATATAATTATGTATCTCTGTACATTTGTCTGATCTATCGTAGATGATATTGATTCTTGTTTTGGATGAAAATGGTGAAATATTGCATTAATTTATTAATTTAAATAAATGGTGTCTGCATGATTTCTGCAATCCTCTGTTTTAATTGTTTAACATTTTATATAAGTAATTAAAAAATGTAAAATAAAAGATTTATGCAGTCATTAAACATTGTTTTTCAGTGTCTATGACAATTGCATTTTCATCTTTCTACTCTCATCTCTCTTTCTTCCTTTGTTCCTTTCTCCCCTCCCAGCTTCCATCTCTCTCTCTCTCTCTCTCTCTCTCTCTCTCTCTCTCTCTTTCTCTCTCTGTGTCATCGCTTAAAATAGTTTTTAAAAATTACCGAAAGTAAACATGAACATAACACTGAGGGATTTTGATGTAGGTCTAACAGATATTTCAATAATAGTAATGAAATAGGCCTACTATAACAAAAGTATATGGTTTATAAGAGTAATAAAATGCTGTACGGGGAAAAATACAAGAATTTATTTTTATTTTTGGTATTATTATTATTATTTTGTTAACTGCCTAATCTTGAGGCAAGAAAACCCGACAGCAAGTGAATCTGAGTCCCGATGCTCGTGTTCAAAAGCGTAAGTGTTGCTATAGACGCGCAAAGGACCGAAGCCGTCGTAAGATGGCGGACGTTTTCCTCCAATTGGGTATTTTTTTTTTTATTTTTTTTTACAGTTTATAGTCCCCTCTCTTCCCGGTAAGGATTTTCAGAGAGGAGACTTTAACTTCCTCCATTGGGTAGTTTATTTATTTATTTTATTTAATTAGTTTATAGTCCCCTCTCTTCCCGGTAAGGATTAGTGTCATCCTCTCTCCATAATGGCCCGGTCACACCGCCCGCACTTTGTTGGAGCGTTCCTTGAACGGCAGGGAGGGGGGACCGAATTTCCACAACGCTCGTCACCGCGCACAAAATGGGAAAAAATTTGAAAAAACGGGCGTTGCCTTAGCGGTGCACCGCTGAAGCCGGCGTTGCTATAGCGTTGGCTTAACGGTAGCGAGCGTTGGTTTAGCGGTGACGCGAGCGTTGATAGAGCGGCGTTCTGCGCATGCGGGCGTTGGCTCGGCGGGGGTTTAAAGTTGGCTAAGCGGCATACCGCTTTTGACTACGGAGCTGAACGGATCATCATGCCACGTGGACAAAAGAAGAGGAAGGCTGGAGAAGGAAAGGCAGCAGCACAGTGTTCAGTTGATAGCCACCATTCTCTCCTGCCAATCCACTGATCTTGATGGGGAGTTGCACCAATGCTTGAGTAGGTTTCGCTGCCTCTTCCCATCACGTGAGGCTGTGTTGGGGCCTTGCACAACGATAGTGTCCTCCAAGTTCCGTCCTTCTCTCCATGCCCCAGGCTGCAGGTTCCCATCTGGTTGTGCACGGTCCACAAGTCTGTTCTGGACCACTGGGAAGCGGGTGCGCATCAGGTTGTGGAGGATGCAGCAAGCTTCCACGATGGTTCTGACAGTTTCATGGTGATGTTGCATGGTGGTGAGCAGAATCTGGAACCTGTTGGCCAGGATGCCGAAGGCGTTCTCCACGACCCGTCTTGCCCTGGACAGCCGTTAGTTGAAGATACGCTCTTCATGGGTGAGGTTTCTGGTGCTGTAAGGCTTCATGAGGTAGGTCCGCAGTGAGAAGGCGTCATCCCCGATGATGAAGTAAGGCACATCCTGATTGTCATTGGGTAGGGGATCTGGCTGAGGAAAGGCATGAATCCTGTTCTGGTCCAGCCCACGATGGAGATCACTTTCGTTGTAGATCTGAGCGTCTGAGGATGAGCCATTGCCTGATAGGTCAATCTAGGTGAACTCGTAGTCAGCATCCACCATGGCAAACAGGATCACGCTGTAAAAGCCTTTGTAGTTGTAGAATTCTGAGCCAGAGTTACGAGGAGCTTTACAGGTCACGTGCTTGCCATCAATGACACCAACTGTGTGGGGAAAGTTCCATCTCTGGTACCATTGGTCAGCCAGGTCTCTCCATCCTTGTTCAGTTGTTGGGCAAAACACGAGTTCATCTGTGTACTCCTCAATGATGGCCTTTACCACTTCTCTGACTACCACACGGATGGTGTTGTGGGGAACCCTCCAGGCGTATTGCATGTTTCTGTAGCTGTTACCAGAGGCCAGGTGCCGTAGGGTGATTGCCACTTTGAGACCAGGTTCCAGGCTTGCTCGGTAATTGGTGTCTTGCATGGTCAATCTGGGGGTCAGCCTCTGTACAACTTCATCAAACATGGCTGGTGGCATCCTCATGAAGTGCTGGAAGGCTCGTGGATCCTCATTCCTCAGCTCCACCATCAGCTTGTCATACAGTCCATGTTCAGGCCTTCTCAGAATCCACTGTCTGACCCACACAACTCTGTCTCTCCTTCTTCTCTCTCTTCTCCTTCTGTCAACAGCTTGTTGCAATCTGAGGAGGTTCTGATTCTGCTGCTGTACTAGTGCACCAATCATAGCAAGTCTCTCAGCATCCATGGTAGTACAGTTTTACTGTAACTTTGAGCAAATTCGAAGTAAATGAGGTCTGCACTCAACGGCAGCTCGATTCCAAATGGGCTCCAGGTCCATTTCTCCCCGTATTTATAGCCAAATTCTGATCCCGCTCCGACACCTCCATATCAACGCCAAACCAAAGTTCATCACCGCAATAGATCGCTGCTTCAACGCCAGACACCGTTCCAGCAATCCGTGTCCGCTCGTAAAACGCTTACAACCGCTCCACCAAAGTTTGTGCAACGTTTAAACACCGCCCGGGCAAAGCTGGCGAAGCAGCGGTGGTCCAGCGTTCAAGATTTCTGCGTTGGCCTAGCGGAACCAAGCGTTCACGAACTTGCGTCTAGCGGTGCCAAACTTTGACTGGGCGTTGTTGGAGCGGTGGTGAACTTTGCCGGAGCGGAAAATTGCCCACTCCTCACCGCTCGCAATATTTTGTGCAGCTCAAAACTTTCGGAGCGGTAGGAGGGACCATAAGCGGTGGCTGAGCGTATACGGCGTTGCCTTAACGGGGTCCAACTTCTGGTGAACGGTAACGAGCGGTGATGATTTTTTTTCACCGCTCCAGGAACGCTCCAGCAAAGTTCTTGCTTGTTTGTATATTATAGTCACACGACACTTTCGCATATAGGTGACTACTGGACCGATTTATACTGACACCAGCGGGCCAGTTGTTGGTAAAGGGGAAAATAATATGATCACACGTTGACCAATCCGGGATTCGAACCAGCGACCTTTCGGTTACTAGCAAGACGCTCTTACCAACTGAGCTACCCGGCCCCCAATGAAAGTTCTTGCGGTGTGACCGGGCCTTAATATAAGAGCTCAGTGCCCCGACACCAAAGAGTTTATTACTCTTTGCCGACACCTAAGCGTCCCAGTACAATGCGCAAGCGTGCGCACGCCGATTGCGTATGCCTGTGTTACGTTGAAACGCGAACGAAAGTATGTCGGAAGCGTGTACGATAGATCTAATCGTTTCGATTTGCAAAGTATTCAATAATAGAGTTTATTTACCTTTGATTTGAGTTTGCATTGTTGTTAGGAGTGGTTTTGTATAACGTTGATAATTTTTGTTGGTCGATATTGTTGTAGAATCTTCTGGATCTGTTTGTTTACTATCGATCGAAGTTTCTTGATGGTCGTAGATAATGGAGAACATTCTTTTGGCAGGAAGAGAGAAGTATGACGTAAGTCAGTGATGACGATCTTTAGTTCGATTGGTGGCAGTACGTCATTTCTATCATGTACCAAATTGTTCCAGAAAAGAGAGAGGTTATTTAATCGTGTGCCCAGTTGCTGTTGGGAGAGAGTAAAGTTGTTGATAGTGATTTGGAAAGTTGCTGTGAAAGTTGTTGAGTTGAATTGAGAATTGTATGCAGTTGTTGATGTGTGCTGAATAAAAGTGGAAAACTTCATACGTCGACTTTGTGACTTGTATGCTGTTTGGACGGGCTGTGTGAATAAACGAATCTGAGTTACACCCTATCAGGAATTCAAGCATCGGGGCTGAATCAGATACTGATAGAAAACACCAACATCAAACTGAGTGTAACATTTTTGGGGGTCAAGCCGCGATTCACGCCATAGCCAAGGGTTCAACTGCTACAACAAGCGAGTCAACGTTACGAGAGGCAGTCATCGAGGGTAGCCGCCAACGAGTTGCGTCGAGAGGGGCCAACATACTGGGACTACATCACCGATAGGTTCGGGTTGACTGCAAGGGCGTGTAGTCGCCGAAGAGTTGCTTCGTGAGCGAACAACAGAGCGGGACTACGTAGCTGCCGCAGGACTACGTCGAGGGACAGTCTCGGAGCTACATCGCCAGTGTTACAGAGAGCGGCGAGCGGACGTCGCGTCTACTTCAGCACAGGAGCGTATACATCAACACCAGCGTGGTGCAGCGTCGCATACGACGAGGACAGCGGGGCCTGCGTCAGCGAAGGCGACTAGTGACAAGCATCAGCGCTACTGCAGAAAGCGTGCTGTTCTAGAACAGTCTAGAAAGGTACAGCACAGTCAAGAACTTTCCAGAAAAAAAAGAACTCTACAGTCAAGAACTTTCCAGAAAAGAACTTTCCAGAAAAGAACTTTCCGGAAAAGAACTTTCCAGAAGCATCAAGATGGCTGACTTCTGGCAGAAAGGGGTTGAACTGAATCTAAAAGGCAAGCAGCTGACGGAGTACGTCAAGTCTCAGGAGAGAATACGAGAAAGAGAATTGGAAGAGAAGCGTCTAGAAAAAGAAATAGAACTAGAACAGAAGCGTCTAGAAGTAGAAGAGCAGCGTCGCCGTGAAGAACGAGAATTAGAAGAGCAGCGTCGCCGTGAAGACAGAGAATTCGAGCTGAAGCGTCTTGAGTTCCAGCTAGAAATGGCGCGTATCCAAAACAATCAGCATGCGCCACAAGTCACCAACGACCATACGGCTCCAAAATTGCCAGCTTTCGTCGACGGGAAGGACCAGATCGACAGCTATCTGGCCAGATTCGAAAGGTTCGCCGAAAGCTACAATTGGCAACCTCGAGACTGGGCGATTCGACTAAGTGCACTTCTGACGGGGCAAGCTCTCGAAGTTTACACCAGACTGTCGAACGATGACGCCAAAAACTACGACGTCTTGAAAGAGGCCCTGTTGCAGTGCTACAACTTTACAGAGAAGGGCTACCGTAAACGCTTCCGTGAATGCCGGCCTAAGTCAGACGAGACGCCAAAGCAGTTTGTGGAGCGCCTGTCGTCATATCTACACAAGTGGGTGGAGTTATCAGGCGAAATGAAGTCTTACGACAGTCTCCATGACCTGATTGTGAAAGAACAATTTCTCAATGCCTGTCACAAGGACCTAGCGACCCACTTAGAAGAACAAAAGCTGCAGACGCTTAAAGATGTGACTGAGGCTGCTGAAAGATATCTCATCGCTCATGGGAAAACCCTGGGGCCACCCAGCGCGACGAAACCTTTTCAGAAGACTGGAAACCATGTGAACCAGATCCAAGGGAGCCAGACGAGCCAGAGACAGACGGACTCCACGCCTCCTCCCAGGGAAGGGCATTCAAGAGGCTGTTTCATCTGCAACGCTACAGACCACAGAGCTGCCAGCTGCCCTCAAAGCAGAAATAGCGTACAGCGGAGCAGTACGGACAATGCAGCGGTGGGCAACCGACAGAGACGTTTCTCCAATCAACGGCAAACCAGTAGATCTGACCATCAAGTGTGCGGCGGGAGCGTCATTCTTCCGAGTGAGACCAAGCGCATAGCTACCCCTGCCGACGTGCAAGAGTGCATGACCGATGGCCAACTTCTCCTTGCCAACGGAAAATCCATCCCCGTCGTCGCCAGCGCAGCTGTGACCGTCCCGAACATGCCTGTTTCAAAGGGACGCGTCGGAAATCATGAAGTGACTGTCTTAAGAGACTCTGGCTGCAGTGGGGTCATCGTCAAAGAAGACCTAATCGCTAAAGAACAGTTCACTGGCGATTTTAAATGGACACTCATGGCCGACAGCAAATGTGTGAGAGCGCCAGTTGCGAAGATTCATGTCAACACCCCTTTCTACATAGGCGAAGTCGAAGCGGTTTGCCTGAAGAAGCCGCTGTATGATTTGATGATCGGGAATATCGACGGCGCGAGACGACCCGACAACCCCGATCCAGAGTGGAGTCCTGCCTCAACCCAACGCGTCGAAGTTGTGGAGGAGGATCCATTGCCATTTCCCGATGGAGACCTTACAGAGCTGCTACGGGACAATGTGGTTACTCCGGCTCAGCCCTGCCGACCAGAGGTCGTCGGTGCTGTTACTACCAGGGCCCAGGCCAAGAGAGACAAGACGTCTACGCCACTGAAGGTCGCCGACAACTCCAAAGCTGCCATCGTGGACAGAGATAAGCTGATCCAGCTCCAGGAAGCTGACAGCACTTTAAACAAGTACAGGAACCGCCAAGACCACGTGACCAAAGGCAGTGGTACGGTCTATTTTGAGGTGAAGGCCAAGATCCTGTATCGAATCTTCCAGCACCCGAGGGTCAACGGAGGGAAACCACTACGTCAAGTATTGGTACCGTTACCCCTAAGGCGCCAGGTGATGGAAGTAGCGCATGACTCAATCATGGGAGGTCACCTAGGCATCAAGAAGACGTCAGACAGAATCCAGGCGGTGTTCTACTGGCCAGGACTTCATGCGGACGTCAGCCGTTTCTGCCGATCATGTGACATTTGCCAGAAGACCATACCTCGAGGAAGGGTCCCGAAAGTGCCTATGCAGAGGATGCCTCTGATCGACCGACCTTTCAAGAGGGTGGCCTTAGACTTAATCGGCGAAATAAGACCTCCGAGTGAAGAAGGTCATCGGTGGGTACTGACTTTAGTGGACTATGCAACTCGGTACCCAGAAGCAGTGCCACTGAAGAAGATTGACACTGAAACTGTAGCAGAGGCACTGGTGGACATGTTCAGTAGACTTGGAGTGCCTGAAGAAATTCTGACAGACCTCGGGACGCAGTTCGTCTCTGACTGCATGAAGGAGGTCAACAGACTGCTGAGCATCCGGCATTTAACTACGACACCCTACCATCCGATGTGCAACGGGCTTGTCGAAAAGTTCAATGCTACGTTGAAGTCCACCCTGAAGAAACTGTGCAGCGAGCAGCCCAGACAATGGCATCGCTACATCAACGCCTTACTTTTCGCCTACAGAGAAGTACCGCAGGAGTCCACCGGCTTTTCTCCGTTCGAGCTGCTGTACGGAAGAACCATCCGAGGGCCGATGCATATCCTAAAAGAACTGTGGACGAAAGAAGTAGAGACCCCAGAGGTGAAGAACAGCTACCAGTACGTGTTTGAGCTACGAGAGAAGCTGGAGCAGACTCTCGAGATAGCCAGAGAAAACCTGAAGAAGTCCCAGGACTGTGGAAAGCACTACTATGATCGTAGGGCTGTGAACAGGAAGTTTAAACCTGGCAACAAAGTTCTGGTGCTGCTACCTACCGATCATAATAAGTTGCTGATGCAGTGGAAAGGCCCGTACGAAGTGGAGACCGTGGTGGGAATCAACGACTACAAGGTGAAGGTCGGCCAGCATTCCAAGATATACCACGCCAACCTCCTTAAGCTGTACGTGGAAAGGCCATCAGAGACTGTGCACGCAGCCACAGCAGCTGTGACCGACGACAGCTTTGACAGCGAAGAACTGTTGGAACTGGGAGACTTCCACAGCAAAGAAGGCATCGATGATGTTAAGCTAGGACCGAGCTTGACGGAAGGTCAAACGTTGGAGCTCGAGGACCTTATGGGCGAATTTCCCCATAGCTTCTGCGATGTCCCAGGCTCTACGACTTTGGTCGAACATGAAGTCCACACCCAGACCTGGAAGGAGCATCTGCAGACCTTGAGGGAGCTGTTCCACCGTCCCGCAGAAGCCAACCTGACCGTGAGACCCGGCGAATGCATTCTGAGAGCTGACAATGTCGACTGCGTCAGACATCCGACGGAAGAGGGAGACAACGGAGGATGCACTGACTCCAGGAAAGCCCACGAGATCACCGTCTTTGACCCTGGGCCGATGACAACCGCAACTGACGTGGGCGTCGTTACCTTGCGGATGAAAGAACATTGACTGTGTGGACGAACTAAGAATATTGGTAATGACAGACTTGAAGATGAAAAACGTTGACTGGGTAAATGATCTATGAACATTGACAGTATCCAGAAAGACTTGCAGATGAGAAACTTTGACACTGTGTGGATGAACTGTGAACATTGACATTATCCAGGCAGATTTGAAGATGAAAACCATTGACTCTGTGTGAATGAACTGAGCACAATGACAGTATTCAGAAAGTCCAGAATTAAGACTTTGTTTGTGCATTACGTTTCAACGTTGTTGAAAGAAATTGGGTAAATTTCTTCTTGAGTGGGGGGTTATGTTACGTTGAAACGCGAACGAAAGTATGTCGGAAGCGTGTACGATAGATCTAATCGTTTCGATTTGCAAAGTATTCAATAATAGAGTTTATTTACCTTTGATTTGAGTTTGCATTGTTGTTAGGAGTGGTTTTGTATAACGTTGATAATTTTTGTTGGTCGATATTGTTGTAGAATCTTCTGGATCTGTTTCTTTACTATCGATCGAAGTTTCTTGATGGTCGTAGATAATGGAGAACATTCTTTTGGCAGGAAGAGAGAAGTATGACGTAAGTCAGTGATGACGATCTTTAGTTCGATTGGTGGCAGTACGTCATTTCTATCATGTACCAAATTGTTCCAGAAAAGAGAGAGGTTATTTAATCGTGTGCCCAGTTGCTGTTGGGAGAGAGTAAAGTTGTTGATAGTGATTTGGAAAGTTGCTGTGAAAGTTGTTGAGTTGAATTGAGAATTGTATGCAGTTGTTGATGTGTGCTGAATAAAAGTGGAAAACTTCATACGTCGACTTTGTGACTTGTATGCTGTTTGGACGGGCTGTGTGAATAAACGAATCTGAGTTACACCCTATCAGGAATTCAAGCATCGGGGCTGAATCAGATACTGATAGAAAACACCAACATCAAACTGAGTGTAACATTATGTAACGAGATTGCGTATGGCAACATGGCTTCTCCCGATCAACTCGGCAAAATCATAAAAGTAATTTTATTGATGAGGCGTCAGAAGAGGACAGCATGATTGCCATACCAAGTATCATGACTTCTACGGTGATGTGGCTTTATTTAGCATCCAAACACAGTCCAGAAGACCGTGATCTGACAGCCCATGTGGAAAATTACGTGGAAATAACAGTAGGCCTACCGAAATACAACAGAACACAGTTTCGGGAGCATTTCCGAATGAACCGATAGACATTTGAGGTGAGAGGTCGTCTTTTTATAATCTATATAACATGAATTCTATCAATTAATGAAGTAAGTCAGTATGTTGAAAGTATCAAACCAATTTTTTGGTGCGAAATATCGAGAGACGGTTATGGTAATGTTTTATGGGAAGCTAGTACTAGCAGGATTTCCGATAAAGCATTTTTGGGTGTCAAGTTTTTTTATTTTCTTAATATTAGAGCGAGTCTAGTGAACAAGCCAGATTAGAAGATTGGTTTCAAATACACATGCAGACTTACCTACTAATGTGGTTGGCACAAAGAAGGACACGGAGTCTGTGGTGTGTGTTTGTGAAGACAACTTGTTTTGATAGTGTATGCAATAGTAGGCTTACATGTAGTAGTAAATAGAGGCTTGTGGTAGGCCTCACGGCCTATAGCGCAATTTGACAATAACATATCTAATCGTCCTATTCTTTAAATAGACATACACATTTTGGGTTGCTGCCCAGAAGATTTTTGAACGATTTGAAGTTTGCAAATTTTACACTAGCTGGGAGAGCTGTACAAATAAAACTTCAACCCATGCTGCCATGCATACTATAGGATTACTTCAATCTAATGTCAACTAAGTATACTATTAACTAGGGTCAGCATTGCCTAATGTAAGAATTTGACCACTAGGTTACAGCTGCCCTAGGTAGTAGAATATAGGTTTTCAAGGCATTAGCCCTGAAGATAAACCATTTTGATGCCAATTACATGATAATGGCATTGATGTCTTTTCAGGATCTCTGCACATGGATTGCACCCCACCTGCCACATGACAAGTCCATCACACTGGAGAAAAAGATGCTGGCCACTTTGTGGGTTTTGGGAAACCAGGAGAGCTACAGGGGTGTGGCTGATCGGTTTGGCATGTACAAAGGCACCTTGCACAAAATTGTTATGCTTGTGTCAAATGTGTTGACTAACCTAAGAGAAGAAATCATAGTATGGCCTTCAGTACAGCAACTGACACGGAATATTGAGGAATTCAGTGAAAGATGTGAGTTTCCTGGTGTTGTTGGCATTGTAGATGGCACTCATTACAATCCCAGGCCCATCTGAATTCAGAGACTTATATATCTATAGAACTGGAAACCCAAGTGTGCGTTTACAGGTTGTAATGCCAGACTGCTTTTTACAGACCTTATGACGGGATGGCCAGGATCAGTGCATGATGCTCGTGTGTTTAGAAACTCACCCTTGAAAAGAAAACTGGACAATGGACTACTCCCAGCACATACTTGGAGATTCTGCCTACCCTCTGTCACAATATCTCATTGTGCCATTTCGGGACAATGGACATTTGACCCCTTTAGAAAAGACCTTTAATAAGAAGCATTCATCCACCCGAGTTGAGGTAGCAATAGGGCTCCTCAAAGGGAAGTGGAGACGCATAAAATTCCTAGAAATGGTCTGTGTTAAAGAAATACCTCATGTTATCACTGCTGCATGCGTTCATAATTTTAATATAATGAAGAACGGCACTGATGAGGACGACATTGAAATAAATGTGAATGATGAGCAGTGCAATTCTGATAGTGATGTTTTGACGGGGGTTGGAAAGCGATTAGAAATTGCCCATTAGTTAATGTAACTTTATCTTGTGCTTATTGTTTTTGAACTTTGGACACAGTAATACGAGTCAATAGTGTTTGCTGTTCTCCTCATGTTCCAGGTGTGATAAGCTTCAAAACTGTCATTTTAATTGACGTCATTTAAATTTGTGTTAAGAAGCACGCATTTATATGAATGAAGTTTACTATTGGATGTAGTCACAAGGTTGCATGCTAAATAAGGCAGTAAACTATATAGTTTACTTTAACAGTAAACTCATACTGTAAAACCTTTTTGTTTTATATTGGGGGTAATAAAGATTTTTTTTACCTCATTGTTGTGTAATTTTTGTTTTGTGCATGCATGTTCGGAGTATGTGTGGAGTATGGTTGCCTTGAATGTCCAAGCTTTGTACACACACACACAATCTGTAACCAAAACAAAATCAAATAGTAAATGAATATTTAATTTTCTATGTAAACGCAAATAATAAAACCAAGAAAATGCATCAACCTTTTTTTTTTAAAAATCTCTGTAACTCAAATGAATGCATAAACACAGTAACTGTTTGAAAATCTAAATCCTAATGCCTGTAAAACAGAATAAAAGCATAAAACATATTCAAAGAACATTCTTTGCTAAGAAATTGCAATTTTCTCAAAGCAAATTACATATTAAAATTAACCATATGAAAGAACGACTTGTGTGAAACCACTGTTTATACATGTACACACAGAGTTTAGTTCAGACTCTGGGAGTCACATAAAAACAAAGGATTTATTATCTAAGTTAAAAACTAAGATGGGATACTGTAAAACAAATTCTTTCTTGTGGATAATAAACATGTACCATTCTAGTTTCCATTCTCTTCAAAACAAGAAGTGTCATTCAAATGTATTAGAAGACACACATAGTCATACTCAAAGATGTACATAATTTGATAAATTTTAGCATAAAATAGAGGGGTATATCATTGTGTGGCTCAATTTTGCTTCATTTAGACAAGACTGACCCAAACAGCGCCACAAAAAATATTAACCAGTGCAAACATCTGGGAATTTTTGATTTTGGGGTGGTACACTTCGTTTAGCTGTTGTGGAGATGTAGTGATAAATGCGTTTATAAGAGAACTGACCCTATAGTGATGTGGACCTTGAATGCAGAGCAAAACATTGGATCAGACTATTTGGTCTGTCCAATAAATGTACTCCGGTAAATCTGAATATAGAATAACAATCAAAATACAGTCATGAAAACTTTCACAAACACTGCAAGTGTTGACAAATTCTGTCCATAAGTAGAAGATTCAAATCAAACACTGTAGCTGTTTGACATTCTATCAATAGGACTGGTAAAACCTGTAAATAATAGAGCAGTACAAGAAAATGATGAACTTACAACATTCAATGCTCTCCAGGCAAATACAAAATTGTACATTAAAACAGGGGAAAAAATCTGCTGTGGATATATAGTGATAAATGTGTTTATAATAGAATTGACCCTAGTGACTTGGACCTTGAATACAGAACAAAATATTAAGTAAAACTGTCAGAAATTATTCAAATCCTTACTTCAACCAAACGCATAATTCATTCATCACAGGAACCAGCGGACTTTGTGTTGAATGAGGACTTCACAAAATGTAAAATGAAAAACAAAGTACCATGTGGCATTGTTTCATTTATTTATACACACACACGCACACCCAAGTAAAAACTACAAGGAGTACCATCACATTTTGTGGTTTCTTATAACAACAACAAAAATAGAGTAGTGTTACATTTTATCCCCTTTATATGTCTACATTTATTTATACACCCCGCCTTTATAAAGGGTGTACATAATGCTGTTTGTCTGTGTGTCCACAGCAATATTTCCAGTGTTTACAGTTCGAATGAGCTGAACTTTGGCATACAGGTGTCATTCCATGGCCTGTCCATGACAATTTGAATTACAAAACCAATATGCTGCCTTTCCCTTTTGGTCCCAGTAACTGTGCACTAAAAATGAAATGGATAGACTGAAAGCGTGGCGATTTATTTGCAGCGCATTGATAATGAGGTGATGGGCTTTTGGGAGATGGGCTTTATCGGGATGTATATTGGCCACGTGAGTGTCCAGCACTTACTGTTTTCTGGATTTTTTCCCTTTTTTTAAAATTACAATTTATTTATTTTTCACGTGAGATGCAGGTTGTAGAAATGATCTCTATAAATAGTTCAGAGCTATAACAGAAATAATTTCAAACAAAAACAGATTTTAAATAATGGTATTGGATGCAGTCAATAAACATTTTCAAGTGAAAAAAATCCTTTCCGTTTTTTAATCGTGATCTCCCAATCTTTACATCATTAGTTTGTATGATGGATGTTTGCTGAAAATAATGTAAGACTGTGTGAAAGAGTATGTTGGTATAGATCGCCATGCTTTGAGCGCTATCAGGTTGAGAAAAAGCTCTTATATAACATCCATTATTATTATTAATATTATTATTAAGAATTTTTTTTATTTAATGAAAAAGTATTACAATCAAATAAAGTTTAATATTAGGAATACTTCAGCAAGCGGTAGATGTTAAACAAAGGTAAATGTCAAGCCACTTCCACCACCCCTCACCTCCAACACACATACAAAACCATGAAGACCCAGACATCAATTAAACCCCTTTACTATTACTTTTTTTAGAGCCTCTTTTAGCTCATTCAAATTAGCATTTCTTTCTCTAAGAGCTTCAGTTAGATTGTCAACTGCAGCGGTCTGTTTCGCTACAAACGCCACAAACAATTGAGGTGCCTGTTGCGCTCGACGTTGACGCCTTGTAAACTTGGTTGTAGTTAGACCAACTGCAGGGGGTGTTGCTGGAGTAGCTGGCCAACGCATCAGTTCCCACTGAACCGTCTTCTGAAAGTCAGGATTTGAAATAAAATAACAAATATACCAACACTGTTACTAGTTTGCTTCGTTAATTAGTTAATCATTACTTATTGGTTGTTTACTTGTTTGAGGCCAATGTCCGTATGCAATTTAAAGGAACTGCCTAGAACTGTGTTTGGATGTGCACTCGATGCGGTTAAATTATCTAGGATCTCGAGTTAACTCAAGGGATAACTGCTTAAAATGGGCTGTTACATACAGGTACAGAGGTCCCGATTTGTAGTTCGCTGCACCTATAAACAATGATTACCTAACTTTGTCAGATTTAGCATATCTATTCACATCTACAGTGAATTTAGAACAAAGTCAACTTAGAATAAGGTGAAAACTATTTTGTTGTTAGTGTTTTATATTTTATTAAGTCAACGACATCCCCACTCAAGGCAGACCCACTCAGATATCAAGGTTTTCCTACTTCACTGTTGCATAAGAAACCTTTATTTGTTATAGTTGACTGTGTACACCACATTCAACATTCAAAATGGATAAACAATTCTGAAAATGGCACAGTGCAATTTTTAAAAATAATTTGTATGCAGAACATACACCCAAGTATATCGACCATCTTCTCTAGAATTTTTGAACATTCCTTTGAGATTCATGCATATTCATGTACTTTATAATTCCTTGTGAAGAAAAGAAACTCAGCTTCAGAATATAAAGAATATAATAAATGTGTAGATTGTTTTGGAGTTTAAGGTTTCTTTCCAGTTTGACCATGAAGAAAATCTCAAGACAGCGTCTGCTTTAGATTAATGTGCTGCCGCACTGGGACAACAAGTCCTTGCGCAGTTTTTAATCATGTTCGGTTGCAGGCAGGGTAGCTGCGAGATTACCATTTTTAAAGCCTTACATTTGACTCCGACACTCAGTGACAGTCCCAAAATTGTATTGTCAGGCAACAGGCCCATAACAATCAGACAGGTTTGAACCAATGAGTGTCTGCACTTGAGGCGGACACCTTTACCACAATGCCATGGTTAGGTCTGGACTAATTTATTACCTTCTATTGCATGCTATGTGGTGAATACTAAAGATTGTACACATTAATTAAGCAAACACCTCAACGCTCCCTCAACTCCTCTCCTCCCTACTCTCTTCCAAAGAAACAAAAGGAACATACCCTCCGCCATGGACGTAACGGTGGCAGTGGTGCCGGGTCGCCACGCAGAGCCTAGTCCATCATGGTGTAGTACTGCCATGTCATCGCCGCCCTGCCAATTTTTTTATTTGTTACAGTCACAAATTTTCTTGTATACAAAAACAAACTTCGAAACATTTTAGTAGCTATAACAATGACAAAGCATTCAACAATAAAATACAAAGCAACCTTTAGGGTGTGGTACGGAGTTGCAGTCTTGCAGAAACAAGTATACTATGAGAATAAGTGATACACAATCTATGATTGCCACAAGCAAAAACCCATGTTATAGACTCTGAGAATGTATAACTATCCACAAGGATATATCATTATATCTTTAGTCAAATATATAAATAAAATGCACTTAGAAACAAATGTAACAGAACATTTTTATTATTATTATTATTATTATTATTATTATTATTATTATAATTATTATTATTATTAATTTTATTATTATCATCATTATTATCATCATCAAGGATTTATACAGCGCACATATAATAGTCTAGATGTAAGTATCGATTAAAAGAGCTGGCTAAAACAGGATCTATTCTAATTCAAGCCGCCAGCCTTTGGGCACATCGTGGATCTGGATATGGTACATTATTATTGCAACGGTCATTACGATGGATTAGGGAGAGCACAATGTATTAAATTAGGCTAATTTAAAAAAACAAAAACGTTTTTTCCTTTCGTTTTGTTCGAGGGGAGGCCTGATGGAGTGGGGGGGAGGGGGGGGGAGGGGTTGTCTACTCACAGGCAGTGAAGTCCTTAGGCCTCGCCTCAATTACATACTATACATGTAGGCCTAGTACATAATTGGGGCGAGGCCTACGGACTTCACAGCCTGTGGTCTACTTAGCGATTACGGATTAGTGATTTGTTACACAATCGAAATAGAAATAATTAGCTTCTAAGTTTGATCCATACGAGATTTCTAATAGTCGAATCAGAGACAGTATATTACTACAAAGACTGTATCTAAGGTCTCTGGTCGAATGCCAATCGATGTCAACCTGACATACGCAAGCTTATTAAGCGACGACAGCGTGTCTACAAGATGATGAAGAAATAGGGAACTGTAGAACTAAGGAAAGCATCCTCCCAACTTAGGCGCCAGATCCAGCGCAAGATTCGCAGATCGTACTGGGAGTACATCAACAAGGCCATCACAGGAGATTCGGAGACAGCAGAAGGGTCCCACTCATTCAAGCGATTTTGGACCTTCATCAAGCACCAGCGCTCCTCCAAATCGGGTGTCTCCCCTCTGAAAGTTAACGGACAGCTCATAACCGACCCAAAGGCCCAAGCGGAAGTGCTGAATGAGCAGTTTAAGTCCGTCTTCAGTGAAGGGAGAGAGTACACAGATGATGAGTTCCATGCCAAGTGCCCGATGCCTGATATGACTCTCAGATCCACGCTCACCAGCCTCACTATATCAGAAGATGGTATCCGTAAAATATTACACAATCTTAATCCCTACAAGTCGTGTGGCCCTGACAACATCAGCCCACGTATACTGAAAGAACTTGCAGAAGAGGTCGCCCCAATATTAACCATCATTTATCAGTCATCACTCGACACCGGCCACGTACCATCAGACTGGAGACATGCCAACGTAGCCCCAATATTTAAGAAGGGTGAACATTATGATCCTGCCAATTACAGACCTGTTTCCCTGACAAGCATCCCCTGCAAGATATTCGAGCATATAGTTGTTAGCGCCGTGATGAGCCATCTTGATAACAATAACATCCTACGTCCAGAACAACATGGTTTTCGCAAAGCAAGGTCATGCGAAACCCAGCTTCTGAATTTCACAGAAGAGCTGTTTACCACTATGGAGGGAGGCAACCAAGCTGACGTCATCATTATGGACTTTGCCAAAGCCTTTGACCGCGTTAATCATAGCCTCCTGCTGCACAAGCTGCACCACTATGGTATCCAGGGCAAAATCAATAGATGGATTGGAGCATTTTTACATGACAGGCAACAGGTGGTAGTAGTCAACGGTGCAGCATCAGGCCAGGCCAGAGTGAGATCTGGGGTCCCTCAAGGCTCTGTTCTGGGCCCAGCACTTTTCTTGGTGTATATTAATGACCTCCCAGAACAACTCTCTTCTCCGACCTGCCTTTTTGCTGACGACACAGCTGTCTACCGCCTGAACTCCACAGACCATGACCAAAACCAGCTCCAAGAAGACCTACGCCGACTGGAAGAGTGGGAACAGAGCTGGGACATGGCCTTCCACCCCGACAAATGTACCACCCTCCCCATCACTAGAAAGCGGACCATCAAACCAACGGACTACCAATTACATGATCACACACTGGAAACTGTCACCTCTGCCAAGTATCTAGGTGTTACCATCTGTCAAGATCTCAGCTGGGATAAGCACATCATTAACATCTGTGCTAAAGCCAACAAGACCCTTGGCTTCCTCCGGCGCAACCTCAAAGTCAGCGCCACCCACCTCAGGGAGACTGCTTACAAGACCTTCGTCCACCCCATACTGGAATATGCCTGCACGGTATGGGATCCCCACACAGAGGCTAACATCGACAAATTAGAGGCAGTCCAGAGAAGAGCAGCACGTTTTGTCGTCAACCGGTACCACAACACTTCCAGTGTCTCCAAGATGATCGACAAACTGCAATGGCCTTCTCTCCAACACCGCAGAAAGGTCGCTAGACTTGCCATGCTACGTAAAATACTCAACAACGAGGCAGTCGTCGATACCAGCAAATTAGTCCCAGCCCCTCCACGTCAGCGAAGAAGCCACCCCCAACAGCTCACCCAAATTCAATGTAGAACCAAATACCGCCAGTTCTCTTTCCTTCCCAACACCATCAAGGACTGGAACGAGCTGCCCAAAACAACAGTGACAGCTGATACTCTTGACTCCTTTAAGTCACGAGTGCCACAACTATAAATAGTTTTCCTTTTTTTTTTTTTTTTTTTTTTTTCCCCCCTACGCAAACCCAGTTCAGTACGGCAGAGTAATCAACCTGATGATTGAGGCCGTCTAATAGCGTAGCGTTTAGAACTCAAGGCCGCGGGCCAAGGTCAAGACTTGCTACGTCACGAAAATTAGCCACGTGGCCACTTAGACACAAACACGCGGAATAAAGGCGACGTTTGAAAGATTTCCTGTGGTTGTCTTGAGCGTGGCATTACTTTTTTAACACACCAGGCTACATGAGAACACACAGTATTTATTCACAAGTGTTAAGGCAATACTGAACATTTGCCCAAGTTAGCCTATTATGACAGAAAGTGAAATCGGGAAATGGAAATCCCAAATCAAATATTAAAAATCCCAGGGTATACATACAAATACAGGCCGTAACCAGTAAATGCTATATACTAGAGAGAGAGAGAGAGAGAGAGAGAGAGAGAGAGAGAGAGAGAGAGAGAGAGAGAGAGAGAGAGAGAGAGAGAGAGAATCTGAACCCAAAAAGCACCTAACAAGAAAGCTGCAGTTGCAAGAATTTTAGAATATCATCATACAGCTAGGCCTATATTGTTCAGACAGTAGGGAGTTATGTTGCTTTCATAATTTACGAGTGTGAGGACAGCAAAATGTGCGAGATGCAACCAAAGATACTATCTTTGATGCAACTTAGTTTATCACATGAGAAACAAAAGTATCGAACCATGTAATAACCTTGTTCGTTTCTTACCTGATCTGGATCGAGCGAGGGTAGTGGGATGGGAAAGATATGGCCCGAATCAGTGATTATTGGATGATTGTTTATGGACTGATTGATTTTATGATTAATTAATATTCTTAATTACCCTATTATATTACCTTCATGTTTTTATTTAACTGTCGGCGGTGAGTGTTCGTGATGTGTGTGTGTTGTGTGTTTGGTTTAGGCTTGTATGACATGTAGGCCTACGTGCTTATAAGATCGTGTGACAATGTTGTGAAACCTTGTTTCACATTCCACTGTTTATAAATTTTTTTTTTACAAAAAATGAGCTGCTTCTAAATCTTGTAATTGCCTTATGTGAATAAATAAAGTTGTATTGAATTAAATTGAAAGGATCGGGATTTCTTGCAGTCGGTCGGTCAAACACGAAGTGCTTGATTAAGTTGATACATAAAAACTTCGGATTCTTTGGTGTTCATTTAGCCGTTTGAGGAGTAAAACCTTTACATCCGCAGGCATGTACCCATCTTTCAAACTCTGTTCTTTTCTTTTCCCAGTCAGGAAATCGGAAAAATACTAAATCTTTCATGTAATCTTTGAATGAATAGCGTTCATCGCTATTGCAAGTACCGTGGGCTACCGGCATGTTTGTGTCCATGACGCAAAGGATTGTGGGAATGAATCTATTTTTAACATGGGGCTTGACCTTGGCCCGCGGCCTTGAGCTCTAAACGCTACGCTATGGATGAAGATGAAGATGTCGGAACCGTTGTGCCAACGGCCAAGATAAAAACGATCACGATGCACGCATCTCAACTTCAGACTCAAGATTACAATCGACCACAATGATCTAGCCCTTACTAACGTTAATAGTAGATGTAGTACTACCTAGATAAAAGTTTTACGGAAGGCAATGGACAATAAGTTGAAATAAAGACTTAATAAAGATAAAAATTGTCATCACGTACCCAGAGTTGTTGATATCCGCCGCCATTTTGTATCACAAAAGCGTACGCGGAGCACTACCTCCGAAACGGAAAACGGGCCCAATAGGATAGCCAACTCTTTGCACGCGATGTGGAGACATGGACTAAATATTGGTCCATGGTGGAGATAAGAGATGCTGAATGCGGTCGCGCATCACTATTAACAGGCAACCATCAAGTCAAACTTCCGGTTAACTTTCGCAACAATGGCCTGTATCGCAATCGACACAATTCTTGAGGTAAGAAGGCAAATAATGAGTGCATGACATATATAATTTTGTTTACTGATTTTGTGCACTCGTATTTCAGCATTATATTCTTCGTGAATGTCATTTTTGAAGGCTTTGTGTATATTTTTCCGTCAGATAGCAAGTCTAATTTGGGTAGGCCAACACACTGAACTAAATTTTAGATCAGTGAGGCCAACATCGTACATGATGATGAATCACTCCGTACTCGATGCTGGCTAGGCTAATGCCGGCAGCACACTGCTGAAATACAGCTACACTGAATAACGTGGAGGGATCAGAAAATTAAACTTTAAGCAGAACAATTTTAAATGGTGTATAAGTGTGCCAAGAATAAGCCAAGAATAAGCCTACGGGTCTTGCGAAATACCGAAACCGGGTGAAACCGGGGGCGAGTTTCAAAACAGCGAGATCTCGGTAGATCCCGGTAGATCTTGCTCATTGGGTCGTTTCTACGGCTGCTCGCTCGCTAGTCAATCGCAAGGCGAGGCGAGAAAGAGCTAGGCGCCTCTCGGGGTACTTTGCCTGCAAGATCAAGATGGCGGAAAGTACGCGGTTTATGCTACTTGGAATCTGTTACGGTGATAATTCGATGGTAAATCTTCGAGTTTCAACCAGATCATGGGAGGGGGTGAAGAACTGTAAGTGAACAATTTTGCTTTTAATCGATTTTGATGATACATTTGATTTTTTTTTTACTTTATTTGATTTTATTTTCGCAAATCGTCCAACACATTCGAAGGAACCGCCGTTTGTGTACAAATTGAAAACGAGGCTAGAATGAGGCAGCATGGTGGGTAGTTTCATTCAATGATCGGTCTGACTCAAAAACGAGATCTTGTGACCTAGATAGTCTCGCTGAATTGAAACTCGGCCCGGGTCTAAATACCGAAACCGGGTGAAACCGAGTTCTATTTACCGAAACCGGGTGAAACCGACTTTCCGAAATCAAATAAAATCGAGTCTTGTGCATTTACCAGATACCACATTCTTTTGTGATTACGTCAATGACTACAAACATAAAAACAAACAGACACACCAAATACAGACGAACATAAGGGGCCTGTAAAAAAAGGGTTTACTCTAAAAAGAGAGGTAACAAGTCAAGTAAATTATAAAAAGTCTTTATTACAGTCTGTATCAATACAAGTAAATCAGAAAGAAAGAAATACAAGTAATATTAATACACACACACACACACACACACACACACATATATATATTAATGTTAAATAGATTACCATAAAAAAAAAGGTTGCATTATTTAAAATTGCGATATATAATAACAACAATCTATAATATTATATACATTTTATCAAACCCCACAAGCATATTACTATTAATTTATTATTTTAAAAATACTCTTGAATCAAAATAGTTATAAAAACACATCGGTATGCCCCAGGTAAAAAGAACAGTTACATGTTAAATAGTTTAAGATAAAAGATTGCATTAAAATAGCGATATAATAACAAGAACCTCTCTCATTTTTCCACTGCAGAAGCATTAAATGAGTGATATGCAAAAAGCAATAAAAGTTTCACATGATAAACATACATTTTGCCAAACCCCATAATCATATTACTTTTAATTTATTATTTTAAAATACTCTTAAATCAAAATAGTGATATAAAAAACGGGTAAAACAACAACAGTTAAATGTTAAATAGTTTAACACAAAAGGTAGCATTAAAATTGTTTTAATAATAAAAACAATCTCTCTCTCTCTCTCTCTCTCTCTCTCTCTCTCTCTCTCTCTCTCTCTAATTTTTTCACTGCAGAAGCAATACATAAGTAATATAAGTAAAGCAATAAAAGCATCACATGATAAATGCACATGTTAAATGTTACATAGTTTAGCAAAAAAGATAGCATTAAAATAGCAATATAAAACCAGAATCTCTCTCTCTCTCTCTCTCTCTCTCTCTCTCTCTCTCTCTCTCTCTCTCTCTCTCTCTCTCTCTCTCTCACTCTCTCTCACTCAGAGGCGAGGGGTGTTGTACTAATTAATAAGTTAGTACTCCGTGAGAACATTATACTATTTCTTCTTTTCATAGTATGTGTTTAGTTGTTTTTCTGCCCGCTTTCTCTTTCTTTGTCCCGTTTTTTTACCTTGGTTTTGCGGTCGGACAACTGTAGTTTCAAAATTTAACGCAGAGATCAACCGACCATCCACTGGCTTCGGAGTTTTGAGGAAGCGGCGAAGATGCTTTTCGTGGAACTGGGCGGTTTTTTGATACCATAGTTCTTCCGAAATACTGACTTGTTGGTACTCTCTTGTGAGCTTGAAGTTGCCAATACCAATTATCGCCCGCCTAACCTCCCGATACTGCCCTTTGATGACCTGCTACAATTTTTGCACCAAATCAGTTAGCGTTTGCGTCTTCCAGTCAGTGGTATGCTTCAGTACATGATTTAGACTTTCACAATTGTTGTTGGTCCACTTGATGTCAGCCAGGAGATTTGGCTTTGCAAGGGAAGCTTTGTTTTCTTCCAAAAGTGATTGCTAAAATCATCATACTTTATGAGAAAGATATTGTAGTGATCATTAGAGAGAGAGAGAGAGAGAGAGAGAGAGAGAGAGAGAGAGAGAGAGAGAGAGAGAGAGAGAAATATAAATACTTCGCATATGATGCAGTTGGTTCTCTCCGTCTCTTGAGCACAAGTGCCACAAGGGTGTTGAATTCTACGGTTGCCGCGACGAGGATGTGGCATTTTCACTGAGTCTGTTGCAAATATCGAGCAGACTTGTCCCGTCAGCGGTCTATCGTCGAGTGAATTATTTTGGGCTGAATATCGGCGATGAAAATACTGATATATACACAGTTCACAAGCAATTTAAAAAAAATCAGTGAGGCAGAGCTGGGGATAAGTGTGTGGTGGGGGTGGGGTGTTGGGAGCCACAAGTCATTGCTAAGGTTAACCCTCTCCCACTCCATTATTACTCACGACAAATACAAACTAATAAAATCAGTGAGACAGAGCTCGGAAATCCAATTTTGTAGAGCTACTTCACATACATATGATTACGTTTTCGGTTAAACTATTTAAACTATTTAACATTACTGTATATAGGCTTATGTATTACTATCACTTGTACTTATATTTACTTTCTGATTTACTTGTATTGATACACGTGCAGTAATAAAGACTTTGTATAATTTACTTGTGCTGTTGTTACCTCTCTCTCTCTCTCTCTCTCTCTCTCTCTCTCTCTCTCTCTCTCTCTCTCTCTCTCTCTTTCTTTCTTTTAACTTTTTTTTTATTTATATTTTTTAAATAGAGTAAACCTTTCTTACAGGCCCCTTTTGTCTGCATTCGGTGTGTCTGTTTTTATGTATAATAATAATAATAATAATAATAATAATAATAATAATAATAATAATAATAATAATAATAATAATAATAATGAACATTCTTTTAAAAAAAGGATGTTGTATCTAGTCAATAGAAATTACATTTTGGATTCTAGATTCACAAGTCTCTCTCTTTTTAGAGTAAACCCTTTTTTACAGGCCCCTTATGTTCGTCTGCATTTGGTGTGTCTGTTTGTTTTTATGTTTGTAGCCAGTGACGTAATCGCAAAAGAATGAGGTATCTGCTAAATGCACAAGACTCGATTTTATTTAATTTCGAAAAGTCGGTTTCACCCGGTTTCGGTAAATAGAGCTCGGTTTCACCCGGTTTCGGTATTTAGACCCGGTTTCACCCGGTTTCGGTATTTCGCAAGACCGTAAGCCTACGACTACGAGTAAAGTGGGCGAATAGGCCTATTTGTAGTACAGGAAGAGGTTGAAAACAGGCGTAGGATTTTGACTTTGTAATGTTTCTCATCAAATAAATAATATTGCACATGTATGCTTGATTTTAGGAGACTGGTGAGGATGAGCTGTGCACATTTGACTGCACAAACCCTGATACAGTAACCATTTCTGAGCCTACTTCATCACTCGAACGTGCTGTTGTTGAGGTATGAAGGACACTCCTAGTCCAGTCCATTTTTTAACAAGTCCAGTCCCTTTTTTAACACAACTGCACAGCACAGATTTAATGTGCAAAGTGATCATTTAGTATTTATGTTTCAGTTTCAGCCCCTGTGTGTGTGTGTGTGTGTGTGTGTGTGTGTGTGTGTGTGTGTGTGTGTGTGTGTGTGTACTTGTGTTTTGGATGTTTTGCAGACATCTGCAAGAAAAAGTTCCACGCTCTGCGGACTTCGCTTTTATGCGGACGTCCGCAGAATTTTTCCCGTTAGCACATGAAATCTTACGTATAAATAGACGACCTCTCAAAATTTGAGCTCAAAATAAATTTGTCCGTATAATTTCAATTTGCAAGATTTTTATGTGTGTGCGTGTTCTGCGTGTGTGAAACCGACGATTGAATTCGATACACTCGGATGGCGCACGCATATCAAGTTTTTCTCGTTCATGACGTCACTTAACTTCCGGTTTGCGATCAAGGCTGTTACCATGGTAAACACGAGGTGATGATGGATGAAAACTTCAGTAAGTGAGCAATTTTCCGTTCAGATGTTGCAAAAAATTGTGGTTTTACCATTTTGTTTTATCACGTTAGGTCTGTGCATTCAATTGTCAAGTCGAGAACAATGTACAGAGCGCGGTAGTAATGGATACGACGACTGCTGTCGCTGTCTTAGAAGTGAACTGTCTGTGATGTTTAGCGCAGTTGGCTGTAGAGGGAGATGAAAAGAGAATGCGCATGGCATATGTTTATTATTATTATTATTATTATTATTATTATTATTATTATTATTATTATTATAAAAAACGTTAGTCCTAAATAGCCCATACAATTAGATCTAATTTTTTAATACATTTCTTGATACCTATAAACCACAATAATAATAATAATAATAATAATAATAATAATAATAATAATAATAATAATAATAATAATAATAATAATTCATTTATTGTGACAGTGCTTTAGAAATGCATTTGTGAAAACTGAGAACTTGTCACCAAAATAGCTCTAGATAAGCTTACCATTGCATTCCATCAAGTCCCCATCTAATATAGGCCTACTACTACACACTATACTATTACTACTACTTCTAACTCTGGATAGAGTAAAATGTTGATTTACCTCAGGATCAGTGCTAATACTTAGTCAATGAGCTTGTAGCTTGTGCCTGATTTTTTTTCACCTGGTGTATCACAAAGCTGGGACAATTTTGGCTGTTTGAGCTGTATCCTGCTGGACTACCTTCCATAAGGAGGAGGGCCTCATCCCAGAAAAACACTTTGGGAAAATTACTAGGGGACATGACCATGACGATGGAAGAGGGTAAGAGTTTGATTTAAATATGTATCATTTATTTACCGTTCTTATATAGCGATTTTCCAACTTAAAAGCAGCGCAAGGCACTGGCCGATACAGGATCTAATGCAATCCATCCGAGGCGCCCACTGGCAGCCTCTTGGCGTATAATCTTGACACCCAGACAAATGAGCAAAATCCTGGGCGATCTGGGATGGGTAGAATGGACCTAGTTCATACTGAGTGTATGTATGTAGTCGGCACTTACCCGTCTAGTACATGAGCATCAGGATCTTTACTATTTGCATTATTTTATGCAATGTCCCCCCCCCCCCCTCAAAATAAAAAATAGCCCAGTCCATTTTATTCAGTGCTTAAAAAAATGTGGGTTATGTTGTTTTTTTTTTTCTTGGTGTTTATTTTATTTTCATTATTTTATGTTATTATTTTAAAATGGTGGGGAGGGGGATTGGTGAGCTGATTTTTTTTCTTCTTCCACAACTGGATACTGTATGATTGTGTTGTCCAATCATGGTTTTGTTGATCTGTGTTTTAGAAGTCAATGCCCACCAAAACAACCCCCATCCCACCTGTTTTTGGGAGGGAAGGTAGGGGGTTAAAATAATTAAAAAAATTGAGAGCAAACCGTGTCACCTCTCTTTTAAATTAGCTTTTCATGAGCGAAATACTTTTACTTTCTATGAATTACACTTTTAGTAGGCAGTTTGATTACCTTCCAATATGGCTTGAGTCATTGTTTTTAATCGCGAATTATGTGTATACCCTTAGTTTGTTTTCTATAAATTTGTGAAATGTTGATGCAGGATTAGGCAGTAATCAACCTAGTTTTGATGTTTAAAATTACTTTATAGCCAATTTTGATTTCTTGCATTGTGTGTTCTTCCTGAGGTTTTCAGTTGTGTTTCCAGGACGGGTCTTTTCCCTACTACTACTAGCCCACTTCCTCTTAGGTTACCTTGCCACCCCCCCCACCCCTCTTTCTCCGCTTTCTGTGACTACTTCTCCCCTGTGGTCACTTCCCCCTGTATTGTTCTTCCATAATCGCTTCCCCACTCCCCCTCCCCCCTTTCTGTATTCTTCTCTCTCCTTCACGTCGAATTGTTAATGGTGCTGCCATTATCTCTCTCCCTCCCTCTCTCGCTTTCACTTTCTTTCTTCCCTCTCTTACTCATCTCTCCTACTTCTATCTTCCTTTTCTCTATCACTCTTTATCCTTCTCTCTTTCTGCCTTTTTTCTTCTCTCTCTCCATCACTCTCTCTCTCACTCTCTCTCTCACTCTCATTCACTCTCTCTCTCTCTCATTCACTCTCTCTCTCTCTCTCTCTCTCTCTCTCTCTCTCTCTCTCTCTCTCTCTTGTGGATGCTTGTACTTTTTTTCTTGTGATCTGAGAGTATTATACTAGCTCTAGTAGCTGTATAAAAAATAAAAGGATCACAGTTGTACATGTATATAATCACAGTTCTATATCACCATGTCATTTTATCAATTCACATTAAGTTACAGGACAGAGGACTCTGGAGAGCTGTTGTTGGCGGCCCATACCCTGGCAGGTGTGACCGGCATTAAGTAAGTAAATAAGTTAAGTTACAAATATATACAAGTCATTCTACAATCTAAATGAGAAAGCTACATCACATTTCATAAATGTATTACATTCATACAAGTCGCTAACAAAATCTATGATCATTTTATTACAACATGTAATAAACTGGGAGGGGATGAAAAGTGGTGGTCTGGTAACTCAGCTGATAATGAGCTGCTTTCCTATGCTGAAGGTCGCGGTTTCGATTCCCGCAAGGGGAGAATTTATGTGAGCTAGGTACGAGAATATTCAGGAAACCGAGGGTTCTGTTAGAGTACTAAAAAAAAATTCGGTTACCTTTCGCTCTTCTAATAGCGATTTCGCTGCATTTACAGCACTTGTTTAAGTAATAGATGTATGTTTATGGTGTGTGAGAGTGGGTGAAATATGTGAGCGTGTATATTAATTTTTTTTTCCTCATTATAATAAGTAAATAAATAATGAAAAATATTTTTCTGGGGGTAGGAGAGTGACCGGGGGGAAGAATACAAGGGGGAAGTGACCGCAAGGGGAAGTGGGCTGTGGGGTGGGGGAATGGAAAGACTGGAGAGGGGGAAATGTACGGGGAGGAAGAGACCGGGAGTGGGAGGGAATAGGGTTGGTGGAGTCACCGGACATTGGGAATACATTTTATTGTTGTTTTTTGAAGAAGAAAGAAAAAGCTAAATAATTTACCATTTTAAGAAAAAAGTACTTCTGCAACAATACTTGTGCCATTGGGTGCCAGGTTTCTGTTCACATGACCACCACCTCCACCTCTCTCCACTCCCCAAACAAAGAGAAATGAATGATACAATGTAACATTTGAAGGGGTAGAGTAAGCCTAATATTAACGTACATTTAATAAAATAAAAAGTACAATAATATACAAATATTGCTAACGTCAACTTTCAGCCTATTTATCAAGACTATATTCACTTAAGTTTGCCTGACATTGAAAGAGTATAGTAGGCAGGTGAAAGTTTGACACACTAAACAGAAACTTGACGTTTGTTGGCTATTAATTATCATAATTCCCATTCAGAATAAGCTTTTTTTTCTTAAACGCTCATTGCACCTTAGCCTAAACAGAAAAGCATGATTCTTAAAAAATATTAATTAAAACAAAACTGAATATTGTTAAACTGCATAAAAATATTAAAATATATTTACTTAGGAATATCAATGTAAGGAAAGATTGTTTCAATACACAATAGCAAATGAAGGATCGAGCAGGCCAAAAAACGTTTCGAAAATGGCAAGAAAACTGGCGTGGTAAGCCTGACATGATCAGATTGTATCAATAGCATAACTGGATGAGATCATTCAAGGTTGGTCGATTCAAGGCTAGGTTATTTTTTAAATGTGACTGTTAGCTTATATTTATCGCCTGCAGAAAAATATATGTGTATAAATCTGTGCGATTAACCAAATCAACTTTTTTACTACATTTGACAGGGTGGCCCAAATGCAGAAGACTTTCTGAGAGCAGCAACAAAGCTTAAGCGACATGATGTACTAAGGGAAATTCACTACCAGGCAGATTTACTTGTTGTAGAAGCAAAGTAAGTTTATACATTTTTTCCCGCTTAGAATAAATGTAATTAAAAAACAACAATAATTTATATGTTTCTGTAGGAAACAATTAAGTTATCCCATAATTAGCACTACCCCCCACCCCCACCCCATCCCCCCCCCCCCCAAAAAAAAAAAAAAGAACCAACTAAAGAAAACAACTAAACTTAAAAAGCAAAACACCAGGATTAGATACCCCCCCCCCTCCCCTCCCTCCCTCCATATATATTTAGAGAGAGAGAGATATATAATAATAATAATAATAATAATAATTATTATTATTATTATTATTATTATTATTATTATTATTATTATTATTGAGGTATGTTCTTGTTGTTGACAGGTATCACGAGTCCTGTTACAGAAGGCTTATACAAGCAGCAGCAGCCTGCGGTCCACAGATACCATCACTATTGGAGAAGAAAACGGACAACGTAGAACCAGAAGTGCACACTGATATTGCAGAATCTGCAGATAGTGATTTCGGAGAGTTACCGACAAGACAGAGGACAAGGCATGTATACACTGAACAAGATGACTGGAGACACATATATTTGCCTGCTCTCTCGGTGAGGAACGTCACAAAAGAAACAGCACAGGAGTCTTCATGGTTAGCAAATCCTGATAAGCTGAATGAAACAGAAATTTTGAAGATAGTTCCTCCTCAGCTGTTTAATTTAATTGCTTGGATAGCTAACACCACTGATGACTTTGACCAAAGTTATGTTCAAATACCATCATATATTAAAATTTAAATATTATATATCGCGCAGGATATTCTTTCCTTGGCAAATAGGCGCTACACGTGCCCAAAGCACATTGCACTAGGTATAGCTGTGAGGCACATCACAGGCTCTCAAAGAGTGGTCAACATCCCCAAGGCACCAGCAGCTCCGCAGCATGGATGGGTTACCAAGACAAACAGAACCATTGATGTGATGTGGTCAACACAGCCACCTTTACCTCCCAACATCACTAGCTTTGTGCAGTGTGGCTGCAAATCCGGCTGTACTGGAAACCGGTGCTCTTGCGAACGTCAGGCCTTGAAACGCACATACATGTGTTCATGCACTGGGTGTTCTAATCAATCAATCATCTGTTTGTAATGATACTGACAGTGACACTGAAACTGAGTGGAGTGAATCTGAATCAAGTTCAGATGATGAGGGGTGGTAAAATAGTAGCCCATAGTATACAGTCTGCTTCAAGGGAGTAATATTTGCCTTGTAGTTGTTTTTTAATTGCACAATTATAGCCAAGTACTTAACTCTGATGATTTTGTTTTTAACTTGAAGACTTTATTGTTTATATGATTTAATATCTAAGTTGTTTAGTTGGTATTACAATACTTTATTTGGACATATAATGCAAAAATGTGTCATGGTTTTGAATCGAGGTACAACTTTATAATTATATAGTGCATTCAAGGCCTGACATTGGCAGAAGATCAAGGCATCAGCAACTGTGTTCATGCACTAGATGTTCTAAGATGATGATCATCTGTTTGTAGTGATACTGACACTGAGTGGAATAAATCTGAATCAGTTAGATGATGAGCGGTGGTAAAATATTAGTCGGCTTCAAGGGAGGTAATATTTGCTGTGATTTTTTTTAAATCCACAATTATAACAAAATAATTAACTAAGATAATTTTGTTTTTAACTTAAAGTCTTTATTTTTTATATTATTTAATATTGAAGCTGTTTAGGAGGTATTACAATACTTTATTTGGACATATAATGCAAAAATGTGTCATGGTTTTGAATCGAGGTACAACTTTATAATTATATAGTGCATTCAAGGCCTGACATTGGCAGAAGATCAAGGCATCAGCAACTGTGTTCATGCACTAGATGTTCTAAGATGATGGATCATCTGTTTGTAGTGATACTGACACTGAGTGGAATGAATGTGAATCAATTAGATGATGAACGGTGGTAAAATATTAGTCGGCTTCAAGGGAGGTAATATTTGCTGTGATTTTTTTTTTAATCCACAATTATAACAACATGATTAACTAAGATAATTTTGTTTTTAACTTAAAGTCTTTATTTTTTATAATATTTAATATTGAAGCTGTTTAGGAGGTATTACATTACTTTATTTGGACAAATAATGATATATCATCGCTGCAAAAAAGTGTCGTTTTCAGTCTATTTATTGTGCAGTGAGCGGCTGTTGGATTGCATTCAGTGTTACCACTAGGGTCGTTTCAGCAGATCTTTTATAAGGGATCAGAGGTGAGTCCTCTTTCAATCAAGTTGTGATCCTGATTTTGTGGTCCTGATTCGGCTCTTTGCAGTCCGCTGGACCCTATAAGCAATGAATGACTAACTAACCAACTCCTCTCTCTCTCCCTCTCTGTACCTCCCCCCTCTCTCTCTCTCTGCCTCTTTTTATCTCCCTCCCACCTCCCTTCCCCTTCTTTTTCTCATAACATGTATCTAATTTCTTGTTTGACTGCTATATAAGTATTCATATATAGCTGTTTGCTTTGTGATCTTGTGATAAAGGAATTACATCATCTTCAAGCTAAAAACTTAAAAAAATGGCCAACGCCCGGCTTACTTGACTTTATTACCTCCAATGGCCTCTCACTGCAATACAAGAAGTATACTATGATGGCCTACAAGCGCCAAAACCTGATAGTTATAAATATCATGAGATAAAAAAAATATATCATGGGATAATTACAATTATCAAGGGATAATTATAATTATCATTAAAAAAATTATAAATATCTTCTTGTGATCATGTTTAATTTTCAGTTTTGTCTCTAGCAATCTGCCTGGAAGACGCAGAAACCGAATATTGTAATTATCACATAATTATTACAATTTTCTCGTCATAATTAAATGTTTGATGTGATAATGCTTAATTCTGACTTAGGCGACTTCTTAGCGTCAAAACGTGCATTTACAGTTATTAGTGTTAATAGTAATTAACACGTGTTCTTTGTAATTCACATTATAACGGTCTACTAGCACAAAAACTTATACTTACAAATATCATGTGATAATTACAAATATCAACGACATATTTACAAGTAACACTTAAAATTTCTACAATTATAATTGCAATTATTTGTAATTATCTCATGATATTTGTAATTATCAGGTTTTGGCGCTAGGAAGGCATGATAAATACTGATAATTGTTAATTAACACTGTGGATTACCGGTATCTCTGTAATTTACATTGAACACATGTTAATTTTAATTATCTTGTGATAGCAGCCCGTCATACTATGCAATAGTTTTTATCATCTGCGTGTAGAACCTGCAGAGGACCAGTTTAACACTGACTCCTCTCTCTTAATATAACCACCATCTGTTCTTGCAGCCATAAACATTACAATAACGCATGTGTTTTTTGTAGATTAAAATTGATTGATTGATTGTTGCTTTAGGTCCAGCGGACTCTTCCGAGCCAAATCAGGACCGGACAACCCCCGATCCGCATAAAAGATCTGCTGAAACAACCCTAGTGGGAAAATTGAACGCCCTCCACCGGCCAGTCACTTTACAATAAAGACATCCCACGCAGGGGACGGCTGAGGCTTTACCCCAACTACTCGAACCCGCGGTTACAAAAACAAAATAGAATACAAACATTATAAATTATCAACAAAACATATACATATAAAATGCCTATATTGCTAAATAATAACATCATAGGAAGCCCTAGTGACCACCCGGCAGAAAGTGTCCAACACTCCCAAGCTGATCCAACAGACCCCATACACAAACAAGGAGTCTTGTCCAGGAAGAGTTTTCAAGAAAAAAGGTAGGTCATTGATCTAGCGAAGAAGAAGATAGTATAGCAGAGTGATAGGACAGAGCAGGAATGGGAAAGAGTAAATGAGGAAGACAGCGACAGTGGGAATTTAAAGCACTAAATTTCCAGAAAGTGGGGATACTATTTATACTGAAACCCCCGGCACCTCAACGGGGGGTAGATTAAAATAAAAAGTTTAATGTACTTTCAGGAAACCGAGGGAGGTGCATCAATCGTCACAAGTGGAATCATGATGACTAGAATACTTTTGAATGGAGCAAGCTGGCATGAACACTTAAATACAATCATAAGTCATTTTCAGTTTTTAAAAAATTAAACATGCCTCAAAATCTCATTACGAACGCAATCTTTACATTCCTCCAGGAACGATCACGCAGAACAGGCTCTTCTGCCAGTATTTTGTCAATGTCCATTTTACTTGGAATTCTAAAGACAGCAAAGTGTTCAATAACAGCAGGTTTTTTATCATCTATACATTTGATGCAGGATTAGCCAGTAATCAACCTAGTTTTGGTGTTTAAAATTAATTTGTAGCCAATTTTAATTGTTGCACATTGTGTTATTCCTTAGTTTATCAGTTGCATTTGCAAGACGGGAATATGTTGTTGGTTTTTGAAAAAATAACCTGGATAAATTAGTTTAAAATAAAAAAATGTATTTCTGAAACAATATTTATGTACTGTGTTTTTCTTTGTATTTAAAGTGATTAAATATTCGCTCCTTTCTTACTTTAAATAGTGTCATAGAAGTGCTACACAATGTTTAGCTCTTAGTGTTGCCAACTCTTAAAACGCTTTCTCATAAACCATGCGATGATTTAGTCTACTTTAAAAAAAAAAACTTTCTTTATTTACATTGAAGGCCAGAAGGTCTTTATGGTGACACGTTCAAAAAGTAAGCTTTATTATCTTTATTTAAAATAAATAAATAAATAAAATAACAGGTGGAAACGTTTTTCTCTTTGAAAGAGATAATAAAGTTGTCTTATTTTAATGGCAAACAGAAAGGTGAAATCGTTCATGCTTATTAGACACAAAATTCCAAAAAAAGGGAACACATGATCCAGTACTGTTGCTTATGCTGTAGACGGCAATCAACAGTACAAACAATATTATAGGCAAAAAATGCAATTTGCAGAGATAAAAAAATATATAAGATCCACTTTAATCGGTTTATACATTACTATTTTTTAAAGGCATGAGCATGTCTTTAAAATGAATTGCAAAATCGTTTTATGTAAACACAAGTGTTCCCACCTTATTTTGTCCACAGAAAGATGTGCTTTTTATTAATTATTTACACACTAACATGTTCGTGATATGACTATAAAAAACATTCCATCACACAAATATCTGCCTGCAGAACGACTTGAACAGTCTTGTTTGCCATACACACGTGTTCCCTCCAAATTTTGTCTGAAGAAAGTCTTACCATTTCTTGTTTCTGATACACACTGCCATGTCTGCAGTATGACAAAGAAAAGTTTGTCCGTTCACACACGTGTGTGTCCCCGGAATGACTAAGCAATTCTTTATAGTCAAAATTAACAAAATCAAAATATTCAGCATACATTAGCAATAAGGAAGGCATTTCATTGCCAAATATGCATTTCTTATCTTTCTATAACAATTAGGTAAAGAGTCCTCAAAAGTATGGTCTGCAACCCGCGTCTTCTAAACGACCTCCAGACACGTAAGTGTGTGTGTGTGTGTGTGTCAGAGAGAGAGAGAGAGTTGTACATGTATGATCTGCTTTAAGTTTAAAATAAATTTCAATGCAATCCCATGATCCATTCAATGAATCATGTTTATGTTCAATTTCAGATAACAATTGACATTGTGGAGCAGGCTTGCTCAGAGTTGGAGCATGATGAATGCATGCCCAAGAGTGTTCAAAACATTTGCAATAATCTAAACAGTGAGTGCTGCTTCTTTTTTTTTAAATAATAACTGCACTCAAGTTCAAGATTTAACCTCACTATTAGTATAACATTCTCATGCACATTGTGAGAAGTGAATATATGAAGTGAGAGTTTTAACCTTTAATGAAAACAATTTATTTCCACGGTATACATTAATTTATACATTTTACAATGTAGAGTTGTGCGTTTTAAAATGTTAGGTATGTACATGTACAAGCATTTATTTTCCAGTTTAACTACATCATGTAGCTTTTTTCGTAAGGGTCTGAATTATTTATGGAAGGGGGTGGTAAATGTAAGGTGTGTAAACTATTCATATAATTTACACTGTGGTCTGTGAAAGAAAGTTATCTTCGAACATTGTGCTTTTGACTGATTTGGTTGGTATTTTGTAATATCAATGTGTGTGTGTGGAGGGAGAGAGAGAGTGAGGGAGTAAGAGTAAGTGCAAACGACCCTGTGCAGACATTTATGAAGATTGGCATTCTTTCTTTTCTTTTTTTTTTCACCTCGCTTGGCATGTGTGTGTAGAATAAGAGATGCGAGATTCAGGTAAAAGACTGATGTAAGCGAGAATGTTTTACTTTTAAAGAATTATATGGTGGTTTTAGTATGAGCTTTGACTGGTAGTTTTCTTGACTTGTTAAAATTTGTTACAATGTTAATGTTTAAAAAATTTTCATAATTATTATGATGTTTGTTTTTTTGGTCTAAGATCACTTTGTGTACAGACCTTAAATGAAATAAATGAAACTGATTTGAGTCCTTTGGTCAAAACAACAATTGTGCTTTTGTTACACTCAGTTCGATGTTGGTGTTTTCTATCAGTATCTGATTCAGCCCCGATGCTTGAATTCCTGATAGGGTGTAACTCAGATTCGTTTATCCACGCAGCCCGCTCAAGCAGCATACAAGTCACAAAGTCGACGTATGAAGTTTTCCACTTTTATTCAGCACACATCAACAACTGCATACAATTCTCAATTCAACTCAACAACTTTCACAGCAACTCTTTAATTTACTTTCCAAATCACTATCAACAACTTTACTATCTCTCTACAGCAACTCGGCACACGATTAAATAACCTCTCTCTCTTCTCGAACAATTTGGTACACGGTAGAAATGACGCACTGCCACCAATCGAACTAAAGATCGTCATCACTGGCTTACGTCATACACATTTCCTCTACTTCCGGGAACATTCACGACCTTCGATATCCATCGGGAAATTTCTATCGACAGTAATAAACATGCAGATCCCGAAAATTCTCCAACAATATCGACTAACGCAAATCATCAACGTTATACAAAGCCTCTCCTAACAACAATGCAAACTCAAATCAAAGGTAAATAAACTCCATTATTGAATACTTTGCAAAACGAAACGATTAGATCTATCGTGCGCGTTTCTGACGTACTACCATTCGCGTTTCAACGTAACATAACCCCCCACTCAAGAAGAAATTTACCCAATTTCTTTCAACAACGTTGAAACGTAATGCACAAACAAAGTTCAGAATTAAAACTTATTTCAGACTGTCTGAACATTATCAACGTTCTCAGTTCATTCACACAGAGTCAATGGTTTTCATCTTCAAATCTGTCTGGATATTGTCAATGTTCACAGTTCATTCACACAGAGTCAATGTTCTTTACTCACATACTCTGCTGAGGAAGTCCGCACCAACATTGTCTGATCCTTTAATAGATTCTACTCGCATGTTAAAGTTCTGCAAGTACATAGCCCATCTCATGATCCGACTGTTCACAAACTTAGCAGAGTTCAAGTAAGTTAGCGGCTTGTGATCAGTCTGTAGCACGAACTTCACTCCTTGAAGGTACAGTTCGAACTTCCGGATTCCCCATATGATGGCAAGGCACTCTTTCTCCATGGTCGAGTAATTTTTCTCAGCCCTGGACAGCTTCTTGCTGGCGTAACTGACCGGAAATAGTTTCCCTTCGTGTTCTTGCATCAGTATGGCGCCGATGCCTTCGTCATCTGCGTCTGTCCTTAAGACGAATTCCTTGGAAGTATCGGGCAGTCGTAGCACCGAATCCTTCGAAAGGAGGTCGCGCACAGTCTGGTATGCCCTCTCCTGAGACGGTCCCCACTGCACTTGGTTTGGACAGCCTTTCCGCACCAGGTCCGACAAAGGTGCTGTGATGGCTGAGTAGTTCGGTACGAACTCCCTATAATACCCAGCCAATCCCAGGAAAGATCGTACTTGCTTCTTTGTTTGGGGACGTGGAGCGTTCAGAATTTTGGTGACGTTTTCTAGCAGAAGCCCCTTTTGTCCTTCTTTCAACGAATGGCCGATAAAGTCGACGTTGTCAGACCCCAGAATGCACTTACTGGGTCTCACGGTCAGGTTAGCTTCTGTTAGACGGTGAAACAGCTCCCTCAAGGTCTGCAGATGCTCTTTCCAGGTGCGGGTGTGGACTAGCAGGTCGTCCCAGTAACACACGACGTTGTCCATCCCTTTGAGCATCTTCCTCATTCCTCTCTTCAGGGTAGCTCCGCTGTTGACCATGCCAAAGGGCATCCTTAGGCACTCGTACGTCCCATCAGGAGTTATGAAAGCAGTCTTTGGTATGTCCTGTTGACGCACGGGGACTTGCCAATAACCCATGCTGAGGTCAATCTTTGAGAAGATTCTACTCCCCGATAGTTGGCGGAAGAGGTCTGCTGCAGTAGGCATCGGCTCAGGGTCGAAGACGGTGATCTTATTAACCTTCCTGTAGTCGATGCATACTCGGTTGCTCCCGTCCTTCTTCTTCACGACCACGACAGGGGACGCGTATGGGGAACTGGACTCCCTAATGATGCCCATCTTCAGCATCTCATCGATGTCTTTCTTCAAGGATTCACGGGCCTTGAAAGGGATCGGGAAGGGCTTGGATCGAACGGGTATATTTGAAGTGAGGTGGACTTCGTGTTCGACCAAAGTTGTAGAGCCAGGGACATCGCTGAAGTTGTGGGGAAACTCGCCCATAAGGTCCTTGAGCTCCATCTTTTGACCTTCCGTCAAGCTTGGTCCTAGCTTAACATCGTTGATGCCTTCTTTGCTGTGGAAGTCTCCAAGTTCCAACAGTTCCTCGCTGTCAAAGCTGTTATCGATCTCAGCTACTGTTGCCACATGCACAGTCTCTGATGGCCTTTCCACGTACAGCTTAAGGAGGTTGGCGTGGTATATCTTGGAATGCTGGCCGACCTTCACCTTGTAGTCGTTGATCCCCGCCACAGTCTCCACTTCGTACGGGCCTTTCCACTGCATCAGCAACTTATTGTGATCAGTAGGTAGCAGCACCAGCACGTTGTTGCCAGGTTTGAACTTCCTGTTCACAGCCCTACGATCGTAGTAGTGCTTTCCACAGTCTTGGGACTTCTTCAGGTTTTCTCTGGCTATCTCGAGAGTCTGCTCCAGCTTCTCCCGTAGCTCAAACACGTACTGGTAGCTGTTCTTCACCTCTGGGGTGTCTACTTCCTTCGTCCACAGTTCTTTTAGGATGTGCATCGGCCCTCTGATGGTTCTTCCGTACAGCAGCTCGAACGGAGAAAAGCCGGTGGACTCCTGCGGTACTTCTCTGTAGGCGAAAAGTAAGGCGTTGATATAGCGATGCCATTGTCTGGGCTGCTCGCTGCACAGTTTCTTCAGGGTGGACTTCAACGTAGCATTGAACTTTTCGACAAGCCCGTTGCACATTGGATGGTAGGGTGTCGTAGTTAAATGCCGGATGCTCAGCAGTCTGTTCACCTCCTTCATGCAGTCAGAGACGAACTGCGTCCCGAGGTCTGTCAGAATTTCTTCAGGCACTCCAAGTCTACTGAACATGTCCACTAGTGCCTCTGCTACAGTTTCAGTGTCAATCTTCTTCAGTGGCACTGCTTCTGGGTACCGAGTCGCATAATCCACTAAAGTCAGTACCCATCGATGACCTTCTTCACTCGGAGGTCTTATTTCGCCGATTAAGTCTAAGGCCACCCTCTTGAAAGGTCGGTCGATCAAAGGCATCCTCTGCATAGGCACTTTCGGGACCCTTCCTCGAGGTATGGTCTTCTGGCAAATGTCACATGATCGGCAGAAACGGCTGACGTCCGCATGAAGTCCTGGCCAGTAGAATACCGCCTGGATTCTATCCGACGTCTTCTTGATACCCAGGTGACCTCCCATGATTGAGTCATGCGCTACTTCCATCACCTGGCGCCTTAGGGGTAACGGTACCAAGACTTGACGTAGTGGTTTCCCTCCGTTGACCCTCGGGTGCTGGAAGATTCGGTACAGGATCTTGGCCTTCACCTCAAAATAGACCGTACCACTGCCTTTGGTCACGTGGTCTTGGCGGTTCCTGTACTTGTTTAAAGTGCTATCAGCTTCCTGGAGCTGGATCAGCTTATCTCTGTCCACGATGGCAGCTTTGGAGTTGTCGGCGACCTTCAGTGGCGTAGACGTCTTGTCTCTCTTGGCCTGGGCCCTGGTAGTAACAGCACCGACGATCTCTGGTCGGCAGGGCTGAGCCGGAGTAACCACATTGTCCCGTAGCAGCTCTGTAAGGTCTCCATCGGGAAACGGCAATGGATCCTCCTCCACAACTTCGACGTGTTGAGTTGAGGCAGGACTCCACTCTGGATCGGGGTCGTCGGGTCGTCTCGCGCCGTCGATGTTCCCGATCATCAAATCGTACAGCGGCTTCTTCAGGCAAACCGCTTCGACTTCGCCTACGTAGAAAGGGGTGTTGACATGAATCTTCGCAACTGGCGCTCTCACACATTTGCTGTCGGCCATAAGTGTCCATTTTGAATCGCCAGTGAACTGTTCTTTAGCGATTAGGTCTTCTCTGACGATGACCCCACTGCAGCCAGAGTCTCTTAAAACAGTCACTTCATGATTTCCGACGCGTCCCTTGGAAACAGGCATGTTCTGGACGGTCACAGCTGCGCTGGCGACGACGGGGATGGATTTTCCGTTGGCAAGGAGAAGTTGGCCATCGGTCATGCACTCTTGCACGTCGGCAGGGGTAGCTGTGCGCTTGGTCTCACTCGGAAGACTGACGCTCCCGCCGCACACTTGATGGTCAGATCTACTGTTTTGCCGTTGATTGGAGAAACGTCTCTGTCGGTTGCCCGCCGCTGCATTGTCCGTACTGCCCCGCTTTCCGCTACTTTTGTTTTGAGGACAGTTAGCTGCTCTGTGGTCTGTAGCGTTGCAGGTGAAACAGCCCCTTGAATGCCCTTCCCTGGGAGGAGGCGTGGAGTCTGTCTGTCTCTGGCTCGTCTGGCTTCCCTGGATCTGGTTCACATGGTTTCCAGTCTTCTGAAAATGTTTCGTCGCGCTGGGTGGCCCCAGGGTCTTCCCATGAGCGATGAGATATCTTTCAGCAGCCTCAGTCACATCTTTAAGCGTCTGCAGCTTTTGTTCTTCTAAGTGGGTCGCTAGGTCCTTGTGACAGGCATTGAGAAATTGTTCCTTCACGATCAGGTCATGGAGACTGTCGTAAGACTTCCTTTCGCCTGATAACTCCACCCACTTGTGTAGATATGACGACAGGCGCTCCACAAACTGCTTTGGCGTCTCGTCTGACTTAGGCCGGCATTCACGGAAGCGTTTACGGTAGCCCTTCTCTGTAAAGTTGTAGCACTGTAATAGGGCCTCTTTCAAGACGTCGTAGTTTTTGGCGTCATCATTCGACAGTCTGGTGTAAACTTCGAGCGCTTGCCCTGTCAGAAGTGCACTCAGTCGAATCGCCCAGTCTCGAGGTTGCCAATTGGAGCTTTCGGCGAACCTTTCGAATCTCGCCAGATAGCTGTCGATCTGGTCCTTCCCGTCGACGAAAGCTGGCAATTTTGGAGCCGTATGGTCGTTGGTGACTTGTGGCGCATGCTGATTGTTCTGGATACGCGCCAACTCTAGCTGGTACTGACGCTCAGCCTCTCTTTCCTCTCTGTCTTCTCGGCGACGTTGTTCTTCTATTTCTAGACGCTTCTGTTCTAATTCTCTTTCTTCACGGCGACGCTGCTCTTCTAATTCTCGTTCTTCACGGCGACGCTGCTCTTCTAATTCTCGTTCTTCACGGCGTCGCTGTTCTTCTCTTTCTTCACGCAATATTCTCTCCTGGCATTTGACGTACTCCGTCAGCTGTTTGCCTTTTAGATTTAGTTCAACCCCTTTCTGCCAGAAGTCAGCCATCTTGATGCTTCTGGAAAGTTCTTTTCTAGAAGGTTCTTTTCTGGAAAGTTCTTTTTCTAGAAAGTTCTTGACTGTAGAGTTCTTTTTCTTGAAAGTTCTTGACTGTGCTGTACCTTTCTAGACTGTTCTAGAACAGCACGCTTTCTGCAGTAGCGCTGATGCTTGTCACTAGTCGCCTTCGTTGACGCAGGCCCCGCTGTCCTCGTCGTATGCGACGCTGCACCACGCTGGTGTTGATGTATACGCTCCTGTGCTGATGTAGACGCGACGTCCGCTCGCCGCTCTCTGTAACACTGGCGATGTAGCTCCGAGACTGTCCCTCGACGTAGTCCTGCGGCAGCCACGTAGTCCCGCTCTGTTGTTCGCTCACGAAGCAACTCTTCGGCGACTACACGCCCTTGCAGTCAACCCGAACCTATCGGTGATGTAGTCCCAGTATGTTGGCCCCTCTCGACGCAACTTGTTGGCGGCTACCCTCGATGACTGCCTCTCGTAACGTTGACTCGCTTGTTGTAGCAGTTGAACCCTTGGCTATGGCGTGAATCGCGGCTTGACCCCCAAAAATGTTACACTCAGTTCGATGTTGGTGTTTTCTATCAGTATCTGATTCAGCCCCGATGCTTGAATTCCTGATAGGGTGTAACTCAGATTCGTTTATCCACGCAGCCCGCTCAAGCAGCATACAAGTCACAAAGTCGACGTATGAAGTTTTCCACTTTTATTCAGCACACATCAACAACTGCATACAATTCTCAATTCAACTCAACAACTTTCACAGCAACTCTTTAATTTACTTTCCAAATCACTATCAACAACTTTACTATCTCTCTACAGCAACTCGGCACACGATTAAATAACCTCTCTCTCTTCTCGAACAATTTGGTACACGGTAGAAATGACGCACTGCCACCAATCGAACTAAAGATCGTCATCACTGGCTTACGTCATACACATTTCCTCTACTTCCGGGAACATTCACGACCTTCGATATCCATCGGGAAATTTCTATCGACAGTAATAAACATGCAGATCCCGAAAATTCTCCAACAATATCGACTAACGCAAATCATCAACGTTATACAAAGCCTCTCCTAACAACAATGCAAACTCAAATCAAAGGTAAATAAACTCCATTATTGAATACTTTGCAAAACGAAACGATTAGATCTATCGTGCGCGTTTCTGACGTACTACCATTCGCGTTTCAACGTAACATAACCCCCCACTCAAGAAGAAATTTACCCAATTTCTTTCAACAACGTTGAAACGTAATGCACAAACAAAGTTCAGAATTAAAACTTATTTCAGACTGTCTGAACATTATCAACGTTCTCAGTTCATTCACACAGAGTCAATGGTTTTCATCTTCAAATCTGTCTGGATATTGTCAATGTTCACAGTTCATTCACACAGAGTCAATGTTCTTTACTCACATACTCTGCTGAGGAAGTCCGCACCAACATTGTCTGATCCTTTAATAGATTCTACTCGCATGTTAAAGTTCTGCAAGTACATAGCCCATCTCATGATCCGACTGTTCACAAACTTAGCAGAGTTCAAGTAAGTTAGCGGCTTGTGATCAGTCTGTAGCACGAACTTCACTCCTTGAAGGTACAGTTCGAACTTCCGGATTCCCCATATGATGGCAAGGCACTCTTTCTCCATGGTCGAGTAATTTTTCTCAGCCCTGGACAGCTTCTTGCTGGCGTAACTGACCGGAAATAGTTTCCCTTCGTGTTCTTGCATCAGTATGGCGCCGATGCCTTCGTCATCTGCGTCTGTCCTTAAGACGAATTCCTTGGAAGTATCGGGCAGTCGTAGCACCGAATCCTTCGAAAGGAGGTCGCGCACAGTCTGGTATGCCCTCTCCTGAGACGGTCCCCACTGCACTTGGTTTGGACAGCCTTTCCGCACCAGGTCCGACAAAGGTGCTGTGATGGCTGAGTAGTTCGGTACGAACTCCCTATAATACCCAGCCAATCCCAGGAAAGATCGTACTTGCTTCTTTGTTTGGGGACGTGGAGCGTTCAGAATTTTGGTGACGTTTTCTAGCAGAAGCCCCTTTTGTCCTTCTTTCAACGAATGGCCGATAAAGTCGACGTTGTCAGACCCAGAATGCACTTACTGGGTCTCACGGTCAGGTTAGCTTCTGTTAGACGGTGAAACAGCTCCCTCAAGGTCTGCAGATGCTCTTTCCAGGTGCGGGTGTGGACTAGCAGGTCGTCCCAGTAACACACGACGTTGTCCATCCCTTTGAGCATCTTCCTCATTCCTCTCTTCAGGGTAGCTCCGCTGTTGACCATGCCAAAGGGCATCCTTAGGCACTCGTACGTCCCATCAGGAGTTATGAAAGCAGTCTTTGGTATGTCCTGTTGACGCACGGGGACTTGCCAATAACCCTTGCTGAGGTCAATCTTTGAGAAGATTCTACTCCCCGATAGTTGGCGGAAGAGGTCTGCTGCAGTAGGCATCGGCTCAGGGTCGAAGACGGTGATCTTATTAACCTTCCTGTAGTCGATGCATACTCGGTTGCTCCCGTCCTTCTTCTTCACGACCACGACAGGGGACGCGTATGGGGAACTGGACTCCCTAATGATGCCCATCTTCAGCATCTCATCGATGTCTTTCTTCAAGGATTCACGGGCCTTGAAAGGGATCGGGAAGGGCTTGGATCGAACGGGTATATTTGAAGTGAGGTGGACTTCGTGTTCGACCAAAGTTGTAGAGCCAGGGACATCGCTGAAGTTGTGGGGAAACTCGCCCATAAGGTCCTTGAGCTCCATCTTTTGACCTTCCGTCAAGCTTGGTCCTAGCTTAACATCGTTGATGCCTTCTTTGCTGTGGAAGTCTCCAAGTTCCAACAGTTCCTCGCTGTCAAAGCTGTTATCGATCTCAGCTACTGTTGCCACATGCACAGTCTCTGATGGCCTTTCCACGTACAGCTTAAGGAGGTTGGCGTGGTATATCTTGGAATGCTGGCCGACCTTCACCTTGTAGTCGTTGATCCCCGCCACAGTCTCCACTTCGTACGGGCCTTTCCACTGCATCAGCAACTTATTGTGATCAGTAGGTAGCAGCACCAGCACTTTGTTGCCAGGTTTGAACTTCCTGTTCACAGCCCTACGATCGTAGTAGTGCTTTCCACAGTCTTGGGACTTCTTCAGGTTTTCTCTGGCTATCTCGAGAGTCTGCTCAGCTTCTCCCGTAGCTCAAACACGTACTGGTAGCTGTTCTTCACCTCTGGGGTGTCTACTTCCTTCGTCCACAGTTCTTTTAGGATGTGCATCGGCCCTCTGATGGTTCTTCCGTACAGCAGCTCGAACGGAGAAAAGCCGGTGGACTCCTGCGGTACTTCTCTGTAGGCGAAAAGTAAGGCGTTGATATAGCGATGCCATTGTCTGGGCTGCTCGCTGCACAGTTTCTTCAGGGTGGACTTCAACGTAGCATTGAACTTTTCGACAAGCCCGTTGCACATTGGATGGTAGGGTGTCGTAGTTAAATGCCGGATGCTCAGCAGTCTGTTCACCTCCTTCATGCAGTCAGAGACGAACTGCGTCCCGAGGTCTGTCAGAATTTCTTCAGGCACTCCAAGTCTACTGAACATGTCCACTAGTGCCTCTGCTACAGTTTCAGTGTCAATCTTCTTCAGTGGCACTGCTTCTGGGTACCGAGTCGCATAATCCACTAAAGTCAGTACCCATCGATGACCTTCTTCACTCGGAGGTCTTATTTCGCCGATTAAGTCTAAGGCCACCCTCTTGAAAGGTCGGTCGATCAAAGGCATCCTCTGCATAGGCACTTTCGGGACCCTTCCTCGAGGTATGGTCTTCTGGCAAATGTCACATGATCGGCAGAAACGGCTGACGTCCGCATGAAGTCCTGGCCAGTAGAATACCGCCTGGATTCTATCCGACGTCTTCTTGATACCCAGGTGACCTCCCATGATTGAGTCATGCGCTACTTCCATCACCTGGCGCCTTAGGGGTAACGGTACCAAGACTTGACGTAGTGGTTTCCCTCCGTTGACCCTCGGGTGCTGGAAGATTCGGTACAGGATCTTGGCCTTCACCTCAAAATAGACCGTACCACTGCCTTTGGTCACGTGGTCTTGGCGGTTCCTGTACTTGTTTAAAGTGCTATCAGCTTCCTGGAGCTGGATCAGCTTATCTCTGTCCACGATGGCAGCTTTGGAGTTGTCGGCGACCTTCAGTGGCGTAGACGTCTTGTCTCTCTTGGCCTGGGCCCTGGTAGTAACAGCACCGACGATCTCTGGTCGGCAGGGCTGAGCCGGAGTAACCACATTGTCCCGTAGCAGCTCTGTAAGGTCTCCATCGGGAAACGGCAATGGATCCTCCTCCACAACTTCGACGTGTTGAGTTGAGGCAGGACTCCACTCTGGATCGGGGTCGTCGGGTCGTCTCGCGCCGTCGATGTTCCCGATCATCAAATCGTACAGCGGCTTCTTCAGGCAAACCGCTTCGACTTCGCCTACGTAGAAAGGGGTGTTGACATGAATCTTCGCAACTGGCGCTCTCACACATTTGCTGTCGGCCATAAGTGTCCATTTTGAATCGCCAGTGAACTGTTCTTTAGCGATTAGGTCTTCTCTGACGATGACCCACTGCAGCCAGAGTCTCTTAAAACAGTCACTTCATGATTTCCGACGCGTCCCTTGGAAACAGGCATGTTCTGGACGGTCACAGCTGCGCTGGCGACGACGGGGATGGATTTTCCGTTGGCAAGGAGAAGTTGGCCATCGGTCATGCACTCTTGCACGTCGGCAGGGGTAGCTGTGCGCTTGGTCTCACTCGGAAGACTGACGCTCCCGCCGCACACTTGATGGTCAGATCTACTGTTTTGCCGTTGATTGGAGAAACGTCTCTGTCGGTTGCCCGCCGCTGCATTGTCCGTACTGCCCCGCTTTCCGCTACTTTTGTTTTGAGGACAGTTAGCTGCTCTGTGGTCTGTAGCGTTGCAGGTGAAACAGCCCCTTGAATGCCCTTCCCTGGGAGGAGGCGTGGAGTCTGTCTGTCTCTGGCTCGTCTGGCTTCCCTGGATCTGGTTCACATGGTTTCCAGTCTTCTGAAAATGTTTCGTCGCGCTGGGTGGCCCCAGGGTCTTCCCATGAGCGATGAGATATCTTTCAGCAGCCTCAGTCACATCTTTAAGCGTCTGCAGCTTTTGTTCTTCTAAGTGGGTCGCTAGGTCCTTGTGACAGGCATTGAGAAATTGTTCCTTCACGATCAGGTCATGGAGACTGTCGTAAGACTTCCTTTCGCCTGATAACTCCACCCACTTGTGTAGATATGACGACAGGCGCTCCACAAACTGCTTTGGCGTCTCGTCTGACTTAGGCCGGCATTCACGGAAGCGTTTACGGTAGCCCTTCTCTGTAAAGTTGTAGCACTGTAATAGGGCCTCTTTCAAGACGTCGTAGTTTTTGGCGTCATCATTCGACAGTCTGGTGTAAACTTCGAGCGCTTGCCCTGTCAGAAGTGCACTCAGTCGAATCGCCCAGTCTCGAGGTTGCCAATTGGAGCTTTCGGCGAACCTTTCGAATCTCGCCAGATAGCTGTCGATCTGGTCCTTCCCGTCGACGAAAGCTGGCAATTTTGGAGCCGTATGGTCGTTGGTGACTTGTGGCGCATGCTGATTGTTCTGGATACGCGCCAACTCTAGCTGGTACTGACGCTCAGCCTCTCTTTCCTCTCTGTCTTCTCGGCGACGTTGTTCTTCTATTTCTAGACGCTTCTGTTCTAATTCTCTTTCTTCACGGCGACGCTGCTCTTCTAATTCTCGTTCTTCACGGCGACGCTGCTCTTCTAATTCTCGTTCTTCACGGCGTCGCTGTTCTTCTCTTTCTTCACGCAATATTCTCTCCTGGCATTTGACGTACTCCGTCAGCTGTTTGCCTTTTAGATTTAGTTCAACCCCTTTCTGCCAGAAGTCAGCCATCTTGATGCTTCTGGAAAGTTCTTTTCTAGAAGGTTCTTTTCTGGAAAGTTCTTTTTCTAGAAAGTTCTTGACTGTAGAGTTCTTTTTCTTGAAAGTTCTTGACTGTGCTGTACCTTTCTAGACTGTTCTAGAACAGCACGCTTTCTGCAGTAGCGCTGATGCTTGTCACTAGTCGCCTTCGTTGACGCAGGCCCCGCTGTCCTCGTCGTATGCGACGCTGCACCACGCTGGTGTTGATGTATACGCTCCTGTGCTGATGTAGACGCGACGTCCGCTCGCCGCTCTCTGTAACACTGGCGATGTAGCTCCGAGACTGTCCCTCGACGTAGTCCTGCGGCAGCCACGTAGTCCCGCTCTGTTGTTCGCTCACGAAGCAACTCTTCGGCGACTACACGCCCTTGCAGTCAACCCGAACCTATCGGTGATGTAGTCCCAGTATGTTGGCCCCTCTCGACGCAACTTGTTGGCGGCTACCCTCGATGACTGCCTCTCGTAACGTTGACTCGCTTGTTGTAGCAGTTGAACCCTTGGCTATGGCGTGAATCGCGGCTTGACCCCCAAAAATGTTACACTCAGTTCGATGTTGGTGTTTTCTATCAGTATCTGATTCAGCCCCGATGCTTGAATTCCTGATAGGGTGTAACTCAGATTCGTTTATCCACGCAGCCCGCTCAAGCAGCATACAAGTCACAAAGTCGACGTATGAAGTTTTCCACTTTTATTCAGCACACATCAACAACTGCATACAATTCTCAATTCAACTCAACAACTTTCACAGCAACTCTTTAATTTACTTTCCAAATCACTATCAACAACTTTACTATCTCTCTACAGCAACTCGGCACACGATTAAATAACCTCTCTCTCTTCTCGAACAATTTGGTACACGGTAGAAATGACGCACTGCCACCAATCGAACTAAAGATCGTCATCACTGGCTTACGTCATACACATTTCCTCTACTTCCGGGAACATTCACGACCTTCGATATCCATCGGGAAATTTCTATCGACAGTAATAAACATGCAGATCCCGAAAATTCTCCAACAATATCGACTAACGCAAATCATCAACGTTATACAAAGCCTCTCCTAACAACAATGCAAACTCAAATCAAAGGTAAATAAACTCCATTATTGAATACTTTGCAAAACGAAACGATTAGATCTATCGTGCGCGTTTCTGACGTACTACCATTCGCGTTTCAAGTAACAGCTTTGCAGGACAAACTGTGCTGTCTGCACTCAAGTTTCTGGATGGCTGCTTAGTACCACCTACAAAATTCAAGGATGCTGCAAAGGAACAGGCCTATGCCAAATTTCACCAGGCATGCCTGGTCAACATGAGCACTCTAGCAAACATTACAACCGCACCTGTGGCCACATGGCTTTGTTTGAAAACATTTGAAATTTTACTGGAACTAAACTATGAAAATGAAACGGCGATACAACAATCTCCACCACTCCTTGAAGCTGAGCATGACATTGTTCAATATATAGGTGGGGCTGTTATTCAGAAGATGCAGAAAAAAACAAGACACCTAAAGGACCAAGATGCTGCATCAACTATCAGGAAATGCCTGGAAGAGTTGACCTGCTGTGACAGCAATACTACATCAAGCGCCACTACCACTCAACCCAAAACCCTCACCCACATTCTAGACAGAGGTGGCCTAATTAAGCTGAAACCGAATAGCTTGCAAATCTTTCTGGCTGCGGAATGTACATTTAGGAATCTCTTTGGTGGTTCTAAGATTACCCAGGCATCTTTTGATACATTTTTTGACAAATGTTGCGAAATGGAATCTGTTTCTACATGTCTCTATGACATAATGTATGGCCTGGTTGTTCCAGAGGGCACAACAGAAAACATATTGAAGGATTTGTTGCACCTTTTCTTCAAAGTAAGGGTGCACCACAAATGCAAGACATTCATGGATGATTTCAGGCGTCAAACAAAAACAAGACAAGAAAGAAAAAGAGCTTGCGAAAGCAACTAAAGAGAAAGTCATGTGTGGAGTGAATCAATGTTTGTAAGGACCTGAGTTTTATACAAATTTAGGTTGACATCACGTTCTCTTTTTTAAAATGTTCTTGTAACAATGCAAATTATTCAATGTCATCTTTGTGTGGTAAAGTTTTTCTGAATCATATGCCTTGAGCTTTTGCATGCCTAATTTAGTATGAATTGTGAGCTATGTGTGAGAATGCAAGAAGAAATGAAGACAACCAAGAACACAAGACTCCAAATTCAATTGCAAAGATTATATATAATTATTGCAAAAAAACAAGCAAAATACGGCATTACATTACATTATTATTGCTTTAGGTCCAGCGGAATCTTCCGGATCAGGACCGGACAACCCCCGATCGGCATAAAAGATCTGCTGAAACAACCCTAGTGGTAAAACCGAAAGCTCTCCACCAGCCAATCACTTTACAATAAAGACATCCCACGCAGAAGACGGCTGAGGCTTCACCCCAACTTATCGAACCCCCGTATACAAAAACAAAATAGAATACAAACATCATTATAAATTATCAACAAAACACATACATATAAAATGCCTACATTGCTAAATAATAACATCATAGGAAGCCCTAGTGACACATATTGGAAAGCGCAAGTACAATCTAAAAGGTTGCTCAGAGCGCTGGCACACATTCATACACTCATGATTAAACATTTCTTACAAAATACAAGCATAAAACATATTAATGAATAAACATGAATGTACAAATAATTATACTAAATTAAAAAAAACAACATAATAATTCAATTGTACACAACAAAAATGGAAAAAATAAGTTTAGGGTAGGGGGTAAAAATTATGGTATGTTGGGATACCATAAACAGACTTTTGTGTTTTTTTCTCCTAAGCAATACACACAAACCAACACGGATGTACGCAGTCAGACGCGTCATTGTTGTTATATATACCGCACTTGCCATGCCATCTCAGTTAAGGCTGCTCAAGACGGTCAGCTCAAGATGCCCACTTTTGCTGCAAGCCTGCGCACTGACGCCACATACGGCCTGACCCAACCGATGCATGCTGGGTATGTTGGTGTCACTGACCCGTCTAGGACATCAGCGTCAGGATCTTTTAAGTCCTAGTTTAGATGTAAAGTGCATGTGTACTCGGACTAGACCTCGGTTTATACTCTCATCCGAAAGAGTGGGATCACTGCCCCTGAACAGGGCGTCAGGATCAAGTTACTCACTGGCTTCAAAACTTGGCAGACACCCATCCAAGTACTAACTGAAGTCGACATTGTTTAACCTGAGATTGCAAAGCAGCACTCTACCAATCTGCCACAGCTTCACTGTTTATTGTAACTAACATAATTATATCCACTTGTTGATGCCATTATAACACACACACACAAAGTCTTAACAAATACACGTAAAACTACTCCATTTCAAGTTATGCTTAAAATGAAATAAATTTTAAGAGTAATAATTTCTGGGAAAAGTAATGCAACACATTAGGCAAAAAAAAACACACAAAAATAGTCTGCTTACGGTAACATGTAGGACAAAAAAATAGGGTCGGTAGGTACTTTTTTTTCTTCATCCCCCCCCCCCCCTTCTTCACCAAGACTGCTGGTTAAGTGCAAAAAGTTTGTTTTTGGCTTCAATTTTTTTTTCTCAACAAAAATAGGAAAAAAAATTTGAGAGTTGGGGGAAGGGGTGGGTGTGTGTGTGTGTGTAAAGAATAGGTTCCATCGGGATACCGTAAACCGACCATATTTTTCTTTGGCCTTACACTACAGTTACACCCATTGGTATTAAATGAATCAAAATAGATTGGTACTTTTGCATTTTAAGCATGTTTAGATAATCACAAATAGAACAAGGGGCAAACATTACTTGGTTTAATTCTTAGTTAACAATCATTGATCACATTTGTTAAAAAAATTAATTTTTTTTTTAAAGTAATAATAAACTTAAGTAATATCTAATAATTTCAAAAAATGCAATAACAAAAATAATCTTTACCATACTTTGAGCTCCATTAATTTAATCCAAGTTTATAAATTAATCTAGCCACTGTTCTTGAACAGCTAATGAAATTAATGTTATTAATCCCTGTATTATTCAATTTAATAATATTTTTTTTTCTTTTAAATTCTAAAGAAAAAGAGCAAGACCAGATGTGATGAAAAAGCCTAAGCACAAGTGGAAGCCCAATTAATTACCACATGAAAAATCCATGAAAATCAGCATTCACTTTCAGGTCTCAATTGTAAAATTTTAAAAAGTCTTCACAGGAGGGTAAATTTACTGATTATAACTCTTAAGAATTAAATATTTCAAAGGATTAGGTCTTCTTTGAGACAAAGTCTTATTCAAGTTATTGCGCTTTACTTGCGCTTTATTTTCTTCATTGGACTGATGCTGATGGCTATGTCCGTTTCACTTTTCCTAGTTACATTCCCCCTCGGCTGAAAGGTGTGTGCAAGGTCTCTCTGCTTCCTCAGTTTGTTTTCATTGTATCCAAACATCCACAAATTCGGGTTCTCACATCTGCGACCAAGGCCTCGCTGCCGTCCAAAATGCTGCTCAATTGGATCCTGGCAAAACCGGTTGCTGAGAACATACTCAACCCCACTGTTTAGCAGGAAGCGAGTGGCCTCTGGAAAGGCCTTCAGGGTCATGCAAAGGCCTTTGAATGTCTGGGGAGTGAGGAACATTTTGTTTCTTTCAGTCTGGCTGTAATCTCCTGGCCGTCTTTGAACGGAATCCTTCCACGACAACAAGAAGCCCAGGAACTCTTCCAGAAAGTCAAACCTGGTATCCTGCACATCACGGTAAGGCGCAAGATTTGGTTTCCGTTTTTGTGTAGCTTCAGTCACACAACGAACGTTTAGACAGTCAAAGAACTGGTCCATCAGTAAAATCAACTTAGCCGTTTCTCTGCACTCAGGACCGCCCAATTCTAGCATCAACTTCCCCACTCGCTCGCTGAGAACCTGGGCAGCCAGTCGTACATTCATCACAGACTGTGGAGTCAAATGTACGTGGTCTGCAGTCAAGCGTGTCCTGCGGAGAACCTGTTCAGCATCACTGTGGTACAAATCCACAATATGTTTCCAAAGCACATCCTGTCCATTGAGCCACATGTGATGTAGCGCATATTTCTGCCCGATCCGGAGCTGCTGATGTTGTTTCTCACAGTTTTCACCAGATGAGGAACATCCGAAAAGAAAAAAATGTCTCTGTCGGAGGAAAACAGGTTTGTTGTCTTGTAGCATACAGCATTGCCAGTGCCATGAAGGTCATAAAGTCGCTGGTTAGGGGAGGCTTTATCGCTTGTTGAAGCAATGACCTTCAACTGACATGTTATCTCCAGGAAACCAACTGCTTTCCAAAACAGCTGGTACAGAACATCTGCAGTTATGGTGCGTGTCCCAAAGAAACCCAGACTCGTGCTCAGGCTGGTGTTCACTCCCACAACGTAGAACACAAGGACATGGGTGGCCAAGTTTGCTTGCCCTCCATCATTTGTGACGAAGCCAACAAGTTCACCTGATCTGCGATCGAAAACTAAGTCTGACTTGATGATCATTTCATCATGAAGAAGTATCACAAATCTGTCATGATCTTTATAATGTTTTGTTGATTTAGAAATCGAGTCGAGGACATCACGTCGAAATCCAGCTTTAGGATGATATACATTCGTGTAATCACGCAAAGTTGATTCTCCAGGTAAGCGTAGAACATCCAATCTTGTTTTATTATGTGACCACTTATGTTTTGTTTAAGCTTAATTTGGTTTATTTATTAATTTATGTATACAGTATGTGCAGCTACCACTGCCCTGTGTGAATCTTCAGGGAAGATTGATCCAAAGTCTACTCAGACTCCTCCTGTTTCTTCTGGAAGAGGAAGTAAATAGTCAAAATTTTCTTTATACATATATTAATCCATCAGGCAGTGCCTGTATTTGTTCCAATTTATGGTCACTATCCATGAGAATTTATTTTGCACCTGTCAGGGTCCCTACTTGTTTATGTATTTATTAGCTATTAATGTGTGCTTTTTAATTCAGTTTGAATGAATGAATGAATGAATAATTTATAAAGCGCGTAAATATCTCCACGCCGACGGGCATGATCGCAGCGCTGGTGGGAGGGAGGTGGATAAACACACACACACACACACACACACACACACACACACACACACACAAACACACACAGTGGCGGGAAGGGTGCATACATCATAACTTAACATTTTAACTTCTTCACTATCGCTCAACACATTCTAGCAGGCAGACCAGTCAATTAACATTTATGCAAAACTTTCACGCAATGACTTATGAAATTGGGATGAGATCAGATAATTATACATCCAGATTAGCAAGAAGAGAAGAAATGTGTTTTCAAGTTTCTGCGAAATGCACCGACAGAGTCTGCTCTCTTTATATGTTTTCAGAATGTACAGCCACCACTTCCCTATCTGAGTGTTCAACTCAGATCCAGATTGTGTCACAGCTTACATCATCTAGTCTTGCTCCTTCTGCCATAGAAGGTAATATATCAAATAAGTTACCCACTTTTTGTTTGTGTAAGTGGGGGTGGAAAGAGGTAGGGCAGTGTGTGTAAATGTATTTACTTGTTTATTTATTGTTTGTGTGTATGCGTGTGTCTGCTTGTTTATTGTTATATGCTTGCACATAGTTATTACCTTTAAAATTAGTTTGCACTTAATTTGTGGTCCTCTTTCAAACTCACTCCCCATGTTGTGTCATTTGAATTTAGGGAATTTAATTATTCACAGTGAATGATCCTATTCTTTTTTTGGGGGGATTTTGTAGGACCTAAACTGTGTCTGCCAGGATGCTGGGAAGAAACCCTACCAAAGGAAGACCACATCTGGGTTTCCAAGGCACTGTTTAAAACAACCAACAAGGGGTTTGCTTCTCTTGATATTTCTGCAGTAAAAGGACTCTGGCTATATCCACCACAACCAGTTCTCCGCACCAGCTTGCCTGTCATGAGAACCTACTTCTCTAGTCCCCTCTTCATTTGGATGCCCCAACAACTCTGGAGAATGGTACTGAGGTGCCCCCATTTCTTTGAGGGTCACTGGCGCATGCACCAGGTTCCTCCCCACCGGCTGGTGGGCCCTGGAGTGGTGATTGAAGTCACAGACAAGGTCAAAGGCAACGTCGACTATGCCGTCACTCTTCAGGACATTCAGGTAGCTGATGATGATGATGATGTTCGAAAGTCGTTGGGGCACCACATATGATCGTTTAACCATCGTACTTCATCTTTCTCTTTCCTTAGCAGCCCTCGTGGATTCACTCAGTGTCAACCCAGTCCATTCTCCAATGTTGTACTACCATCTCTTTTTCTATCTTCCTCTTCTTCTGCCTCTTCTTCTGCCTCCTTGCATCGTGGCTTGCAGGATTGTCTTTGCAAGACCCGATACTATAGGAGTTTCCGTTTCTTCACCTCTGTGAGCATCTCATCCTGTTGTCCAAAGTCTTGTGTGACGATCTGGTGATGTGCTGGGTATAGGAAATGCCCAGACGTCTTCTGCAGCACCTCATCTGCATGCTTTGTATTCTTCGTTGTAGATTTGCTGTGATAGTCTATGTTTCGCTTCGCTTCGAAGATACTTTTTTTAAGCCTATTATCCTCATCTTCCTCATCATCATCATCATCATCGTCGTCGTCGTCTTCATTAACATCAACATAATCTCATCGTCGTCGTTCTTCTCGTCTTCGTCCTCCTTATTATCATCATTGTCGTCTTCGTCGTCGACATTCTCCTACTTATCGTCGTCGTCCCCATCTTTACCTTTATCGTCATCATAATCATCATCATCAACAACAACAACAACAACAACAACAACAACAACAACAACAACATCATCTCCGTCTTCCTCCTCCTGGACCCTGTAAGCAATGAATAACTAACTAACTTCTCCTTGTCCGTTATCATCATCGCCCTATTTATCTCCGTTTGGCTGGTGCGCAGGGTTCAGTGTCCAGGCTGCCAAATTCCTGGCCACGGAAAGAGTGATTATCGCCCTTGGTGGGGACTCTCCTTCCCCAGATCCGGGCGCCACACGCGACTTTGCCGTGCACAAAGTAAGTCATAAAATGAAAATTATTGGCTTGTTCTTATACAGCACCGTTACCTATATAGATGCTACTCAAGGCGCAGATTTCACTTGATTTTATTTCGTGTATGTTATTTCATGCTATTTTATTTTAGTTTAGTTTGCTGATCCATGTGTAACATGCGACTTTGCTGTGCACGTGTAGAAAGTATTCCAGTTACGATTTGTATTATGACTGTTGATATCATATGATTGTTGTTGTTGTTGTTGTTGTTGTTGTTGTTCTTCTTCTTCTTCTTCTTCTTCTTCTTCTTCTTCTTCTTCTTCTTCTTCTTCTTGTTAAGCCTCCTTCGAAAGAAATACTTTTTATGAACACCTCGCAACAGAGACTAGCCGAGGTTTAACGTTGAACTCATGGGCTAAGTGTCTGCTAGTCAGTGTGTATGCTTCTATACGTTGTGTTACTTTGCAGACGATGTTGGGTAAGAACATTCTGCTGCTGGAGAACGTGGCCAACGTGGACCTGCTTCCCCCTGTAGGGACCACCATCGTCCTGGGCGCTCTCAACATCTACGACGGCAGCGGCGCTCCCATGCGAGTCCTGGCTCTGGTGGATTTGAACTGCGGCACTTGGGGCACCGGCGGGGCGATGAGCAGTAGGTCGTCGTCGTCTATTTTCTTCTCCTTCGCCTTGGCGAGCTTGATAGTCTCTGCCGTGTTGAAGATAGTGGGGTAGTTTGTTTTTTGTGGTTGTTGCAGTAGATTATTATTATTATTATTATTATTATTATTATTATTATTATTATTATTATTATTATTATTATTAGTATTATTAGTATTATTATTATTATTATGATAGAAGATTCATTTGATTCCTAACCACTAAAGCGCAGAGACTTTTATGTACTCGCATCGTAGTTTTTGAGAGAATGTACATGAAATAAAATAATTGTAGCTTTGTTATGGGTTTGAGTTTGCTTTTCTGGTTCTTCTTGCCTTAGGTCTTTCTTGTTCTTTCTTTTTTTGTGTTGTTCTTCTTCTGGTTGTACTACTACTACTACTACTACTACTACTACTACTACTACTACTACTACTACTACTACTACTACTACTACTACTAATACTACTACTACTACTAGGCCTACTAACTAACCAATAAGCCAACCAACTTTTATTTTATTCTTTCTCCTGATTCTGCTTCTTTTTTTCATGCGCTTTTACTACCACTACTAACTAACTACTAACTAACCAACTAACTAACCAACTAACTAACCAACCAACTTAATTTTCTTATTTCTCATGATTCTGATTTTTTATGCTGCTACTACTACTACTGTTACTACTATTACTGCTACTATTTCTACTTCTACTACTAGTATTAAGGTTACTACTACCTACTACCACTACCTAACTAACTAACCAACTTTCTTTAATTTATTTATTTCCTTTTCCAAATGCTGCTTCTGGTTGTCTTCATGCTTTATAAACACTGCCTTCTATCCGTCCTTTCTTCTTTCCATTGTTTTATTCTTTCTTCCGTTCCTCCTTTACTTTCTTTTCTCTCAGCTTCGGATTATTCATTCCTTTTTTTGTTCTTCGGACAACTTGAGTTAGATCTTCTTGAGCGGGGGTAGCGCTGTATAAGAATAATAATGACAACAAATAAATAGCTAATTGTGGTTGCACATATGTACATATGTGTAGAAAAAAAGAAAGAAGAAGGAAAGCAGGCAATCCTACTAAATGATAATGAGGTTTAGTCACATGTAGGGTAAATAGCTAATTGTGGTAGGCTTATTTATGTTTTACACGTACCTCACAAGCGGACCACCCCATATTTTAGTAATCAGACTTAGTCAGTTACCTTGAACAATGACTACATTAGCCATACATTCAATAAATACACATATAGGCCTCTGGTCCAGTTGTTCCTACAAGCTTACTCTGTTTTTGCAAGGATAGCAAACTTAATGTAAGCGTAACTACTAACAAAAAAGAATGATTTAATTTCTGAGGTTAATTACCCATTTTAATAATGTAATCCGTTATTATATTATCGACGTGGATATACAAAGATGAACAAAATAACGTTTATTCCTTCCCCCCCCCCTTCCCCTTCACCCAGTAGGTTAGAAGGCTAAAAACCCCAGCATCTATAACTTAACTGGACATTCAAACATATTGTTTAGAAATTTCATATACATTTTATGTATGTAAGCCTATGTATTAATTTACTTATGTACTCATTTATCAAACTAAAAAACACACAGAATAAAGAAACGAAAAAAAAAAACGGCGGGAAGAAGAAGAAATAAACCCATACCAAAACGGAACAAACCAACAAATCACGAAATGAATGAAAAGAAGAAAAGAAAAGGGAAGAAATATATAAAATTAATAAAGACAGACAATGAGACATAAGTAAATAAAGAAATTAAGAAAGGAAGGAATGATGGAAGGAAGACAGAAAATTAATAGATAAAGAAAAGGACAGACAGATAAAAAGACAAATTTTTAAAAAGGAAAAAAATACACACAGACAAGCAGATACTGAGAAAGCCAGAAATAAAGGAAGAGAAGATAGAAAGAAATGAAAAAAAGACAGGCAGCAAGACAGACAACAACAAAAAAGACAGAAAAAAATACAGACAGTGAGGAGGAAAGCGCCCAGGCAGGCAGTACGTAGACTGAGGGACGCGCGCTTTATAGGAAGATGCTTTACGGGAGCCTGTGGTACGGTTTGAATCGACCATGCACAGGATCCAAGAGGTTATATAAAAGGGAGACAACAAAGTGTATGCAAAACACAGACAGTTGTTATCTCCCCTCAAAAAGCGGACCTGAAATATTGACAGCATCTTTAATATAACTCGTATTAGATGCTATCTTCCGGAGATTAGCTTACCAAATAACTTATGCGGGACTATGCAATTCCCTTAACAAAATAATTATTTGCAATTTTTTAGTGCATTTAAAAAGAAAAATTAAATTAATTCTTTTAATAGAACTTTCAGACAAATAAACTTTATATAGAAGAATATTATCAAAATAATAATTTGTTTACAAACAATGTAAGATTTCTCTAAATAATATAAGTAAATAAATCATGACTTGTTGCTAAATAAGAAATAATTTACCTATATAATGCATTATTTTGCAGATAGTGTGAAATCAAGTTTTATTTAGAAATGTTTTTCAATAATGAATTTTTTACGTGAATAATGCATTATTTAGCAGAATTTCTTAAATAATGCATAACGTACACAATTCATTGTTTAAGCACTGCAATTTTCATTATTTAAGAGTTTCCTGTATTCGCTTGAAAACTTAGTTTTTATAATTTGACTGCATTCTATAATGAAATGCAAGGTCTTACCAAAGATTCTTTATCCAAAATGTTGTGATAATAATTTATTTGTCAACATAAATCACTCCACAAATTCGAAGATAAAACGTCTGTAACGTCCCGAACACCACTGATCTAATAGTTCAGTGCCCGAACACAACCAAAAGGTCAAGGTCAGTTTTGTGCGGGAGTGTTCAGTGTTTTCAGTATCTCCGTCAGAAGAAAATAAAAGCTTTCTTTTTGTATTTAATTCCCCCAAAACGCAGAGATAGATGTAGAAGAAGTGGCAGTGGCAGGAGTATTGAATTGTTGAAAAACTGAAATCAACGCTTCGGCTATTTTTTTCACAAGATCGCCATTAACTTGCAAATTTTCTATGTTTATTTACTCTGAACATCACCATCACTTTTAACATCACCATCATCCAGATCTATGCCCCAACATCAGACTATAACGACAGCGAAGTCGAGGACTTCTATGAACATCTACAGGCTGTCCTTGACCAAGTGCCGAAGAAGGACATAGTCATAGTGCAAGGCAACTGGAATGCCAGGGTTGGCCAAGATGCGCACTACAACTGGGGAGACACATGTGGACCCCACTGCAACAACGAGACAAATGACAAGGGTCTGAGACTCTCGGAGTTTTCCAGATACAACAATCTGATACTGGCAAACACGCTTGGTCTCCACAAAAAATTCAGACGATGGACATGGCTCATTAAGGAGCATCACAACCAGATTTACTACATCATGGTCAAGACACGCTTTTCCAGGAACAGACATCGGAAGTGACCACGATCTCGTGATGATGTCCTTTCGGCTCTACTTGAAGAGAGTAAACACAGCAAATTGCACCAGACTGAAGTTCGCCATGGACAAACTGCAAGACCCGGAGGTGGCAGATATATTCCAAGCCACAATTGGAGGGAAATTTGCCCCACTACTCATTTTGGGAGCTGGTGAAGTAGATGTCAACACCATGACCACCACCTTCAACTCAGCTGTGACAGATGCCGCCACTGAGATCCTTGGCAAGCACCGCCCAAAGAAGAAACGATGGATCACACCTGAATTTTTGGACCTGTGTGATAAACGAAAAGAGATGAAAAAAAAAAAACCTCACTGGGAGCTGATGCTTACCAAAACATCAACAATGACATCCGAAAAGGCATGCGCACAGCAAAGGAGAACTGGATAGAAGATCAATGCCAGGAAATAGAGAACAGACTGAACAAGAACAACAGCAAGAAGGCCTATAGACTTTTAAGGGGCTGACAAGTGTTAAACAGTCCAAGGTTTCCACGATCCAAAGCAAGTCTGGCATATTATGCCTTACAGAAGAACAAGAAGTCTTGAATAGATTGACAGATTACTGCTCTGACCTTTACAACCACACACTAAACGGAAACCCATCAATTCTAGCATGTACCCAGAACAGAGAAGAAGAAGAAGAAATCCTCCCAATTCTCCGAGAAGAAGTTGAGGCAGCAGTGCAATCGCTGAAGAAGGGGAAGTCAGCGGGAGTGGACAACATGCCAGCGGAACTGCTTAAAGCAGGAGGAGAAGCTATGATTGACGCCCTCACCATTATCTGAAACAAGATTTGGCAGAGTGGGGAGTGGCCTACACCATGGACCCAGTCGCTTGTCATCACTCTTGCCAAAAAAGGTAACCTTTAAAAGTGTGAAAATTACCGCACCATCAGCCTAATCTGCCATCCCAGCAAAGTCGTCCTAAAAATAATACTCAACAGGTTGAAACACCAAGCTGAATAAATCATAGCTGAAGAACAAGCAGGATTCAGGCCAGAGTAAAGTGCCACTGAACAGATTTTCAACCTCAGAATAATATGCGAGAAATACCTACAGCACCAACAACATCTAAATCACGTGTTTGTAGACTTCAAGAAAGCGTTTGACCGGGTCTGGCATGCAGCTCTGTGGGCAACCATGAGAGCGTACAATATCAGCCCTAAAATTATTGAAGTTATGAAAAGCCTGTATGACAAGGCTACCAGTGCAGTCCTCCACAACATCGGAAACTGGTTCAGAATAACAATCGGGGCACGTCAAGGATGCCTCCTCTATCCAACGCTCTTCAACATTTTCCTAGAGCGAAACACGTCAGATGCCCTTGCAGATCACGAAGGCACAGTCAGCATAGGGGGTAGGGCTCTTCAACCTCTGGTTTGCGGATGACATTGATGGATTGGTTGGAGAGGAACAAGAACTTGAACAGCTGGTACAGAGGCTTGACACCACCTCCAGAGCCTATGAAATTGAAATAAGTGCGGAGAAGACCAAAATGATGACCATCAACACCAATGGCATCAACAAGGACATCAAAGTCCAAGGCCAATCCCTCAACACAGTGCATTGCTTCAAATATTTGGAGCCTTTGTATCAGACAATGGGTCCCGACAGGCAGTCCTCTCCAGGATCGCACAAACAACTGCTACCCTAACAAGGTTGAAACCCATTTGGAAAGACAGGACCATCAGTCTACAATCCAAGCACAGGCGCTTGTATCTGGACACGCGAGCGCCTATGCATGTGACGCGTCTCCCTTTTGTTATCTAAGGGAGACGCGTCACAGGCACAGGCGCTCGCGTGTCCAGATACAAGCACCTGTGATTCCAAGGTAAGGTTTCTGCGCTACCTTGTCATCTCCATCTTCCTATACGCTTGCAAAACATAGACCCTCACAGCAGATCTACAACGAAGGATTCAAAGCATGGAGATGATGTGCTACAGAAGACTCCTGGGCATTTCCTATACTCAGCACATCAGCAACGACGAAGTCCGACAGACCATCACACAAGCCATGGGACAACATGATGACATGCTGACAGTGGTGAAGAAACGGAAATTCCGATGGTATGGCCACGTCACCAGAGCACCAGGCCTTGCAAAGACCATCCTGCAAGGCACGGTGCAAGGAGGCAGAAGAAAATGGAGACCGAAAAAGGGGTGGGAGGACAACATTCGAGAATGGACTGGCTTGACACTGAGCGAAACCATGAGGGTTGCTGAGGACAGAGAAAGATGGAGTACGCTGGTTAAACGATCATCTGTGGTGCCAAAACGACCATCGAGTTACGGGATAGGATAGGTATGGATATATATGTGTTGCCAGATACCTTTGATAAAGTCCGGAATGACGGGCGAAAGCTTGGGGTGTTGACTAAAATGAATAATAGAAAAACAAGTGAGAGTATGAGTGTGCAGTGTTTGGTGTTTTGACTGTGACCGTCTATCGTCCGCCTTGAGCGGTTTGAATACTTGCACCTCGCCAAACTTTAGTGGCACGGTTTCCAGCTTATTTCTTTTATTCTTTTTTTTTTTTTTTTAAATTAAACTTTTTTTGACCTACGGTTCAACAGAATGAGGTGATTCTTTACAGAATGGGTGAGACAAAGCAGCAAAGGAAAACAAAATAATATAAAAATTTAAAATAACCTATATAAGTTACCAGCAGAACCGTTCAAATAAATCTAATAATATTGGAAAATAAAACAAGAATTGGAACAGGAGTTCTTCATGACAAGTAGGCCTACACACTATAACACAAGCCCGTCAAAAATAACATTATATAAAAGCAATTTCTGACAAAACTGGTAGTGTCGTAGTTCAATTTTGTGGACATATTCATCCACTTGATATTAATATTTTAAATAACTCAAGAAAGCATTCAAGTGAGGTTTTGACCCACTAAAACGACATTTAGATATCGAATAATTTGGCATGTAAGCTTATCAATATAAAATTAAAGCATTCGTCCATTTGAAAGTTGTTTTCACAACCAAACAAGACAAGACATTTTGAAAATCTCAGTTTTGTTACATGATCACGGTTGTTTGTTTCAAATGTCGTTTAAATCATTCCAAAACCTATATGAGTGTCACGTATTATCGGTGATGGTGCAGATAACTATGCCCTAAGAAAATAAATAAGAGAATGAAGTCTCTTCCATCACCTGCTTTTTTCATACAAAAAAGATACGACTCTATCTTAAATTTTCAACATTTATTAATGAGATGATTCGATGGAACGTGATGTGTATTCATTAATTTACTAAACAAAAGAACAAAATATATTAACAATTCAGATGCTGCCTGTCAGCGAGATTTGTCCATGTTTCGTTGGCAGGCAAGTATCGTCATTACTTAGCTAAAGTCATGAAGAATCAACGGTGAAGAGACGATGAAGGATAAATGAGAGCGGACGACGGAGAAGAACCGATGAAGGACGACGGCGAACGCAGAACGGTTGTCGGTTGACGGAACGGTGAAGACCAATAAATAATGAACAGTAACGTGGACAGTCAATGGAGGACGATGAACGCTAGTTGATAACGAAAACTCCCCTCTGTAACAGCAAAGAAAGTACAGCTACGTAGCTGTACTTTCTTTGGTAACAGTCAGAAGGATTCCATTCACGTAGATAATGTTCATTTTCGCCTTCAGGACCCAGTAGTGAATGCCTCTGAAAAAAAGTGACACGTCTGAATCGCTAATCCGAATGTTTGTTATAAATTGTACACAGACAATGATATACAGAAGCAAATGTGGCATCACTACTGTGACCTCTGACACAGGCCACCGGATCACTTACTTATTCCAAAAATTTTTTAATTTTTGACAAAACAGTGTTGATTACGCAAGTAGTGCTCAATTACGCACAAAATATGAAAAACGCAGAAAAATTTGCATTAGTTTTGACGCACAAATCTTTTTATTGCTGAATAAAATAAAACGGAGTCAACTAATTAGGCATAATCAAATAAAAAACTGAGCCTGTAACATTGAAATTTTGTGGGAGTTGTCATTTAATACATGTTTTAATTTTTTTGGTTTTATATGATTTGATAATAATGTGACGCTTTCAGAGTTAAAAAAAAATTAGGCTTGACTTGTTTTTATTTTCTTTTTGAACTCTCAAAAGACAAGCTTTAAAAATTTTTTACCTGATCAAGGGTTTTTTTGTTTAACCACTGCAAAAAAGTGCCGCTCAAACTAGTAAATGAAGAATTGTGTCTTATCGCAGTGTCACTAAATTAAAGTTTAAAAAAAAATAATATATTTACTGACATGAGGTTCATGGCCTGTGGAACAAAACAGATGGCCTGAGACACGATAAATATTCTATCGTGAACATTGAATATACATAGGAAGAATAAAACAATTTGCTCTGATATTTGACTGTGTAGAGTGATATCAATGAACAATAAGACAATGGCCATAATCAAATCCTTGCTTCACATCTGCCACACCACCAGCTTACTCTTCGCTGACATCAATTTGATGGATCCTTGCACAAGTAAAAGAAATAACGCGGATCGCAAAGAAGTACTTAAATTGTGTGAAGTGAGTTGGCCAGTTTAAGCCCTTAAGCGCACTGTTTTCTGCTCTGACCACTCTGTGTTGCGGGTTACATGTTTCCAACTGTTGTTGCTAAAGGAAAGACAACTATTCTCTCGGTGCTAGGCGTCGCTAACAATTATAATTTTCCATGAATATTAAAATAAATATCTGAAAAAATAACTGTTATTATACCTTCCAAGTTTATTTTGAAGAGAATAAAACATTGAACTGTATTGAAACAAATATAAATGACGTCACAGCGATTCACGTCATTTATATTTGATTGCGTCATACACACTACATTCACATTCTTCTGATTCATAGCCTCATGTCACAATGAGTGCGGACAAGACCCTAAATAATGAAGAATTGTGTCTTATCGCAGGACACTATGACCATCGTTATAATTATACAAGTTGGATGCAAGACAATATAAACTTACTTTGACCTTGCTCGGTTTCATTGGCCTGTGCGCTGTGGGGTGAATGAACATTGAGGTTTAACCTCCACAATTGGCGATACGGCAGACGGGGATAAATCCCAGGGAAAGGGGGGAAGGTACCTAGCTCAACACTGAATCACCAGAGCAATTTTCCAGTTTGTTCCATATTGTGACCTGCGTTGTATGACTGGATCTTATTGTAAACGGCTGTGGCAGACTGAATGGTCTAATCAAATTATTTGAAATTCTTCCAGATTTATCTGCTTCTTTGCCTAACTGCATCCATCCGCAAAGAAGAAACTGTTTTGCCTCGCCTTCATATTGAACATACTTATGTCACCCATAGTTTCCTTTTAAAGGGAGAAGAACAGTACCATGGTGCTTTTGCATGTGACAAATCCTTTTTCGTTCGCCATTTTATGTCTGAATGTGCTGATCTGGTTGATGAAAGGGAAATATATTTTGGTTTAATACCTTTTGGTGATATTTTTAAAGTATGCAATAGTCAGCACCTGTTTCAATTTTTACACAGAGGTGCAAACCCCTAATCTTCTTCAGTATTTCCGGACCCGTTTGTCAGTATTTTTTAACACTTGTTAGTATTTTTTTTTCTCGCAAAACCTAGCCTATGACACTATAAAGTAACGACAGGCTTCCCTCTGTAAGAGAAGGCTATTTTCAATCCTCTAAAATCACGATAAAAATCAGCTTGTTGAACACCACACTTGTTTTACTTTAAAATCACCATGAAAATCAGCTTGTTGAACGCAGCGACGTTCAGTGAGTGCAGGATTACTATTATGAGACCAGAAACCGGTACAGAAGCACCGCTGGCAAAGATAAACGATCGGCAACTTTTCCTCCGTATTTTTATAAAAGCTACCGTATTTCCGTATTTAATTCACTTCGCCGGAATTAAATACGGTCAATCCGTACTGGTTGGCACCAATGAATTTACATGATGTTGGTTTGTCCAATTTAAATGTTAATAGTTTAGCCTGACTTCACTTCATTTTGTGTGGTCCTGATTGGGCTCGTGACAATCCGCTGGACCCTATAAGCACTGAGCACAAGCGCCTGTGGCACTGAGTATCTATCTAATCAATCATACTGCTAAAATGGACAGTGAACATGGCCAGTTTTTTATTTCGCCCATCATGGGATTCGAACCTGGGTCATCGGTGTGCCAAACGAACGCTCAACCACTTGAGCTACGGCAGTATGACACTGTGGAGGTATATATAAAACAAAACAATACAATCTAATATAATATTTACAACACAGTAAAATACAATACAACAGTCAATAATACAATACAACACAACGCAACGCCTGTGCCTGTGACAGCGTGAGAACCTTTTTTAAAGTCACGTGATGCCACAGGGAGGCCAAGGTTAGCTGCGCGCGCGGCACAGTTGATCCATTCAGACCACATAACACAAGTACTCCAGAAATAGCGATGACACACTAATAACAGCTAGACAAAACGGCAAAATTCTATCTCTCTCCTCCCTCTGCTTTGCAACGAAACAGTTAAGAAGTAAAATGGCATCTTTTCTCGTGACATTAGATAATAATTTGTCTTGGTTGCAACATATTTAAATCTTAGTAGAACTATTTCCAGAAGGACTTATCAATTATCAAGGATTAAAAATTACTTAAATCTGCAGTCTCATAGTGACACTATTCTATTTGGGACATATTCAACCATTTATTTATTATTCTGTAACTATATTAGCAATGCCTTTATTTAGGATTCACAAACGTGCAATTAAAATGGTTATTCTTAAAAACAAAATCTCTCTGAATGATTACAAACAGATCAACATACTACCTCTTGCCAACAGATTAAAATTAAATAAAGGAATTTTGATGCAAAGATCCTTTCTGGTAATACACCCTCCTATAGCCTATCTCTCTTCTCTAGGAAAACTGCCAGATTTTTTACCACACTAAATATCCCATTCCTAAGAATTGATCTGTTTAAAACCAGTCTGTCCATTCAAGTTCCATTTTATGGAATACATTACATTACATTACATTATTATGCTTTAGTCCAGCGGACTCTTCCGAGCCAAATCAGGACCGGACAATGATCCGCATAAAAGATTAAACAAATAGTGGTAAAACTGAAAGCTCTCCACCAGCCAGTCACTTTACAATAAAGACATCCCACGCAACGCTGACTGTACTCTAATTTATCGAACTTTACAAAAACAAAATAGAATACAACATTTATAAAATTCACCAAAACACATACATAATAAAATGCCTACATTGCTAAATAATAACATCAAAAGCCATAGTGACACCTGGCAGAAAGTGTCCAATATTCCCAATGATCCAACAGACCTCATACCTACACAAATAAGGAGTCTTGTCCAAGATTTTCAAGAAAAAAAGGTAGGTGATGGTCAAGCGAAGAAGAAGATAGTATAGCAGATTGATAGAACAGAGCAGGAATGAGAAAGAGCAAATTAGAAAGACAGCGACAGATTTTACCACACTAAATTTCCAGAAAGTTGATCTATTTATAAAACCAGTCATATTCAAGTTCCATTTTATGGAATAACTTTGCAGAAGTTCTCCGCAGTGCAGTCACTAAATACACATCCTTTAGAAACCATCTTTTACAGCACATTAAAAATTAGTTAATTGGCTACTCACCAAGAGTTCTACATTCATAACTTAATTAGATTGTTTTACATATGTTGTGTGTGTGTGTGTGCGCGCGCGCGCGAACGCGCATATCTTGATTATAGTGTTGCATTATGATGTTATTGTTATACAGTTATTTTGCTTTACTAATTGTTATTGTTACAACCCCCAAGGGCAGGATGTAAAAAAGCACACCTAGTGCTTAATCTTTTACCCTTGTTAAATAAAATTCTCTTCTCTCTCTCTCTCTAACTTACAACTTTATCCCGTCTACCAACTGCCCTGCCCGTAAGTCCCCTATATACTCATAGTGTCCGGGGACGTTAATCTACTTACCTACCCTACCCGTATACTTCTGAGTCCCATTCATTATTCTGTAATTCAACCGTTCCTTCTCATAAACACACCCACTTACACACACACCCACACCCACACCCACTGTTACACACTGTTTTTTTTAATATTAATAGTTGATTCAGCCCCGATGCTTGAATCTTGGTAAGTGATAAGTGTAACTCAGATTCGTTTATCCAGTGAGCAGCATGTTCATTCAGCAACAAGGCAGGAGTCGTCGTATAAAGTTTTCCAACTTTATTCAGCAAACATCAACAACTGCATTAAAGATCGCTTTCCGAAAATCACTTCAAAGATCGGCATTAAAAATCATCATCAATCTCTATCAATCACTCTTTCACTCCTCCAAGCAGACACAGTGCATTATTTATCTCAGCAATCAGGAAAAAGTTGGAACATTCCAGCATGACGCAATAACACCCATTCAAAGTAATATTCGTCACCGGAACTATTACATCATTATGTTTAGGAGAATCGCTTAATTATTACCAGATTTATCTCGAAGCTTCGGTCGATAGTAAACAAGTAATTCCTGAAAATCTCAACAATATCGACCGAAGAAAATTATACAAAGCTTCTTCTAGCAACACTCTGTTATTGCATGCTTTGCAAAACAAATGATCGGATCTATCGTGCGCGTCTCAAACGTAACAAACAAACAAACACACACACACACACACACACACACACACACACACACACACATGCAAACGCACACTCACAAACACCACCACCACCACATGCTTCATAACAAAACCAGAACAAGCAGAAACAGTGATGTGAACATACTGAAAAATCACGTTAAATTTGTCACGAACACTGAAGAAGAAAAAACAACAAGAGTCATTATTATATTTGCACCGGGTGGACATGTAAGGAAATAGAAAAAAAAACAACCACTCCCCCCCCCCAACCCAACTCACCAACCCTCACACTCCATACCCCAACCCCCTCTATTCCCTTTCACTGCAACAAAAAATAAGCAAATAAATGCAGGATAACTCTAACTGCAACAACAACAACAGCAGCAACAACAACAACAACGATAATAGTAATAATAATAGTAATAATAATAATAATAATAATAATAATAATAATAATAATAATAATAATAATAATAATAATAATATATTTTCTCATTCACGTTCAAACAACAACAACAAAAGTGTCATCTTGGCGATTTGATTCACTGTGCACGCACAAGTAGGCCTACATGTTACACCTTAGACTGAAGTCAGGATACGATGCGTGCATACAAGTATGGATGTGTAATCGGAAAGCAGAAATCGGTGCTCAAGGTCAAGGTCACCCAACACACAGCCTTCCGACGCCTTGTCCGCTGTCCTGCACACCCCTCACCAGAACGACTCTGATGGCGACTCCCATGCTAACGTCAACCACCACTCTTGTCGTCGCTTCCTGGCGAAGAGGCTGTGGATTGGCCACCGCCGGCAGCTGACAGTCGTCATGGTGATGAGAGTGCAAAGGAATGTCCGGTCCGTCGCTCCATTGTCCGTTGTGAGCAGCACAAAAGAAGCAGCGGATCCGGTCATCGGAGGTCCGCACATATCCCCGTGACGCCAGCCGTGGCCCGTGGTCCTCCCCATCGTGGTCCGGAACAGGAAAGGTGTGGAGCCTGGCCAGTTTGGAATAGAAGAGCCTGTAAAACGTCACAGTGTCACAAATCAAAAATAATTTAGCATTGTGTGGAGGCGTAATTTAGGCCTGTTGGCGCCCCTACGACCTCCGAGTTACGGGATAGGATAGGATAGGATAGGAAAGGAAGCAAACTACAAACATAAATCAGTCGGGCACCGCCACAACGAAGACACACTCACATCCTCTCACTCTGACTCAGCAGTTATACTAAAACGTCTGCTAAATGTAAAGCATAACACTTGAAAACCACACAAAAATATGTATATCACAGTAGGGCTAAGTGGGCAGCAGTGGGCAGTGGGTTTGAGTTAGATCTTGTATCGACCAGCGCCCTGAGCAGCTCATGAGCAGGAAAAGCGCGATATAACGACATTGAAATAAATACACATTAAAAATCCATAGGGAGGCACTGTGGTCTAATGGTAGTGCTTCGGCTTGCGGTCTAATGGTAGTGCTTCGGCTTGCGGATCTGAAGGTCCCGGGTTCGAGCCCTGGCCGGGCCATTGTGTTGTGTCCCTGGAAAGACACTTTACTCCTGTTTTCATACTCCTTCGGATGAGAGCATAAACCGAGGTCTAGTCTGTGTGTTGCATACATTCCATCATAACGGACTTTAAAGATCCTGACGCTCATGTCCTAGACGGGGGAGTGCCGGTAACAAGAACACACCCAGCATGCACTTGGTCCTTCTCCCCCATCCCTGGATGCCCAGGATTGTGCTCAGTTGTCCGGGCGTCAGACCACGTCGTGCCCAAAGGCTGCGGGTGGGCGTCTCGGGAGGTTTGAGTTAGATCCTGTATCGGCCAGCGCCTTGATCCTTAGGCTAAGGCGCCTTACAAATGACGAACATTATTATTATTAAATATAAATAAACAATGCACGCATACATTACTACTAAAGATGATGAACCAGCACAAAATACATAACAAAACGTAAACTATTAAGTAGCGAAGAAAATAAACAATTTCCTACCCCACCCTTCACCTGCACCATGACAGAGCTATAGCATCCACCTCTGATTAACATAGAACCAAGAAACAAAAAGTCATTAATAATTACGATATTTATTTATCTGTTAACTTAAACGTTCTTATATTGTAGCTTAAGAGCTGCTCAAGTCGCTGGTCGAGACGGGATCTAACTCTAGACTGCTTGAACAATTCAAGCTCTAAAAAGTATTTAAACGTCAAAGATAAGGCTGCAACAGGACAACATATATACAATTCTAACAAAGAAAGTCGACCCTTCACCCACCCATCCACCCCTAAGAGTGAGTGGCAACGGTTTGTGACGTGGGGTGGAAGAGGGGGAGGGTCTATACACTACCGGCAAATAAAAACTATCACAGATGGGATACGATCAACTAGTCCATTGCGTTTTTCTGGACCCCACGAGTTGTATATAAAAAAAATATTTTTAAAGTGTCTCAGTGAACCCTGCCTTAAAGAACCGTCGATCACGGTACTTAAGAAAGATTTACCATGACAATGGTTATAACGAACGCCTAGACGGGACATTTTCCTGTCAGGAATCAAAATACGTTTTTCTCTCACAATTATTTTGAGCGTTTGTCGGAACTTTGGATGAAATTTCGACCTTCTCCAAAATCTCTGCGTGTAAGTCTTTATTTGCCGGTAGTGTACAAGTACTTTAATTACGAGTGTAGACAGACAGTTTATACATACGACTGCATAACAGGCATAATCATCACACAAAGCCAGGCTTGGCTCTGAACTGATTAAACAACAAAAATAACAACAACAACATTCATTGACAGCAAAAAAAAAAAAAAAAAGGAAGCCTATAAAGCTGACTAAAACTAACAGTTTACAACAACAACAATTCAGAACCTACCTTTCGCCCATTTTCTAAATATCGTTGGTAAGGTGTTTCATTGTAGGTGGATAAAATAGACCCTACCCTACCCCACACACCAAAGACGCAATTTCTGGGTTGTGAAGTAACAGCGCGCGGTGCGCAAGCAGGCTCTCTCTAGCCAACGCGCTTACTCGACGTTTGACGCTATTTTTTGCGATTTTTAAATTAACGTCCCCGGACACATAGGAGCCTATAAATACCAAGATGACTTCCTTGTAGTCTTAAAGTCCCCTATACGCACTGTGTCCGGGGACGGAAATCTATCAAATCAATCAATCAATTGTAGTCTTCGTGGGGCCGGGTAGCTCAGTTGGTAAGAGCGTCTTGCTAGTAACCGAAAGGTCGCTGGTTCGAATCCCGGATTGGTCAACGTGTGATCATATTATTTTCCCCTTTACCAACAACTGGCCCGCTGGTGTCAGTATAAATCGGTCCAGTAGTCACCTATATGCGAAAGTGTCGTGTGACTATAATCTACAAACAAACAAACAAACTTGTAGTCTTCACAAGATCTAGAGTCTCCTCTCTGAAAATCCTTACCGGGAAGAGAGGGGACTATAAACTGATTAAAAAAAAAATTGTAGTCTTCAGGCGTTTTCCGTAGTCTTCAGTAGTTAAAAAGTGGTGTTTCACCCGTCCCCTATACGCTTATGTGTCCGGGGACGTTAAGCTAAAAAACTAAACTTGTAGTCTTCTTCTTATTACAACTTAATTTGCCCTCTCCTTGTCCCCTATATACGCTTCTGTGTCCGGGGACGTTAATCCAAATAAAAAAAAATTGTAGTCTGCAGTGAAGGAACGGAAAACGAAGCTTAACGTCCTATTGCATCAGCGTTAAGGACGATCACCACGTCGCCACCCTGACAATGATGATCATCATCATCATATCAAAGATGAGATCCTACGGATCTAAATTTTGTGTGTAGCTGCAAGGGAAGAGGATAAGGTAACATTGAAGGGGAAAGTCCTCCGGTGCGAAATGATTATATAGTTTAGTCTTAGACTTTGGCCGACGGCGCGGACAATAAAACAGGGTGATGGGTGATAGAATCGTGAAACCCCAAACTTTTTAAACAAATGAATAATTGTATATTTTTATAGTTGATCTTTGTGTCGACCGTCTTTCGGATGGCAATGCCGCAAACCTGGTGGCGCGTTGGCGCCATGAAACGGTCTCGGACCGGGTATGGAAATATCATTTTTAAATAAAAAAGCTAATTATAAATATATGGACGCTATATGTGTTCAATTTTCTTATTTTTTAGATATAACCTATCTCAAAAGTTTTAAATGTATTTTAGGATAGACATGCTTTTAACCTTGTCTTTTCTTCTGACAAATTTTATCCCTTTCTCTTTTTGGGATGGGGCCCGGCCACAACACCACACGGCTCACAATTCCGTAACTTTTTAATCCACTACGCTCGGCGCTGCGCCGACTTTTTCCCTCTCTTTTCCTCTCTAGACGCCAGACCTGGTTTGGCACTATTTTAAAGCTGGCCATTTTTGGCCAAACTTGATTGTCCTTAACATTTAATCATAGGACGTGAAGCTTCGCTTACTGGACACTGTAGTCTGCAGCAGCGCAGGGCAGTGGCTTCGCTCGTCAGCTGCGAACAAGCGCGGTGGTCCGACAGTCGTGGCAGGACTGTTTGCGGGGGTGGCAGTCCCGCGTTAGCGCTTCAGGAAGCGTTCAGACCGGCCGGGCGTGCTGTCCACTTCGTTGGATGACCTTCGCTGTTTCTTGCCATACTGAGGTCGAGAACGTTTTGGAGGTACGAAGACGGAGCGGCTAGCGCCTGACCGGAGATCCCGATACGATACGCCACACAAACTACAAACTTCATTTTCAACTTGGTAGAGCTCCTTCGACTGCGTGGCGGGATGGCTGCGGCGAAAGCGCGCCTCGTCGTTGTCTACCGTCTCACTTTCCCTGGCTGCTCTTCATTCTCTTACTACGACTAGGGCGACATTGGGACATCTGTGGAGGGTGGCGACCTCCGGGTTGCAGTTGCACGCAACGCCAGAATTTCCCTGTGCCTGCCTTCACTTCACTCTTGGCTTGACTTCGTGTCACACCACTTCGCTCCACTACGCTGCGATATCGGCGAATCTTCCACCTTGCGCACAACATTGTGCTACGACGTAAATGCTGCAGCGAATGACTATAAATTCGTCTTCAACATCAATCTACGATTCAACATTAATCTACGACTTCTTATATAATTGTGACTTCAACAATCACGTCTCCTATATGCGTCAGTGTCCGGGGACGTTAACCTTATTCAATCGAATCGAAAATTGTAGTCTGCCTTAGGTCCATGTTGACCGAGCAAGCTTTGGGCTCCATGCGAGTCCTTATTCAGGACACATCTTGCTCAGTTTTGGGCACAAGTTCTACTGAACTTAGTCCAGCGGGACAGACGTCCACCGCTACTGTACATTCCGCATAGATATAGTTATTTTTTCCCATGACGGATCTCTTTTTATCAATATGTTTTATAATTTCTTTATTTAAACTTGTACAAATTTGTCAGCCAATTTGGCCTTTTAACATTAAACCTATTACTAGTCGACTTTTAAAATTTTTTCTATAATTTAGACCCGATTCAGCACTGGCAATAGCCTGGCAGACCTGGTCTGTCCTTATACAAAAATAAATAAGTTTCCTTTTATAACTTGATAAATACTTATACCATATTATTTACCTTAGCTTTCCTCCCCTCCTCGCTGGCCTTGCCGAACCTCCCCTCCACACCCTTTTTTGGCTTCCCTTTTCGTCTGCCTTATTTCAACCTGACGGCTTCCCTCCTGCCGGTTGTCGTAGCAGCCGTCGCTGCTACAGGCGCTCCATTTTCATTTTTACCCCTTCAGCAAGACTTCTTATTTCAACGAACTACAAACATTTCCTTGTCCCCTATACGCTCATGTGTCCGGGGACGTTAATTTACTTAATGAATGAATGAATTGTAGACGTGTGTTCGTCTACAAGGTGTGATCATATTATTTTCCCCTTTACCAACAACTGCAGCTACAAGGAGGAACAACGAACTAGGACGTTAAGCTTCGTTGTTCCTCCTTGTAGCTGACAGTTAAAACTTTAGGATCTCTTGGCCTATCGGTTAGGAAGGAGTCCAACAACTCTAAGGCCGTAACCTAGGCCCCACATTTTTGTTGGGGTTTTAAATTTCTTAAATTTTTGAAATTTTTGTAACTCGATTTTATCTATAATTTAGCATGTATAACCTTTTGTAATAATTAAAGATCATTTAGATCTGCTCTCGAGCGATTCTTAAATTTTTTACATTACTTTTCACATTTTTTATATTGTAGACCCGATTCTGACCTATCAATAGCCTGGCCAGACCTGGTCTGTCATTCATATAAAAATAAATTTTTCAATACAATATCCATTTTTCTCCGTTGGGGGGGGGGGGGGGGGGGGGAGAGATTCGTATTCTTGACCACCTGACTTTCCGGTTACCTTTTTATCTTCCCGCGGTCCTTGCCGGCCTTCTTCCCTTTTTGTTGAGCCATCTTTGGCATTTTTATATAGACAGCATTTTTGCTGGGTTTTATTGTCCCGAATGTTCACATGGGGACGTAAAAATTCCTATATTTCCCCCCTTCTCAGTCCCCTATTCGCGCTTGTGACGCGGAACTTTAATTTACCCACCTACCTTCCTCAGGGTGAGCACTCGGCCGCCAGTCACCTATGTCCGGTCAGGAAGGAGCGCATGCTAGCCAACAGTCTGCGAGCGGTCACCTTTATGCCTCAGGCACAAGCTATTAGCTTGGCTAAGAACCAGATCCGTTCAGAAGCGACATGGTCATATGCTGCTGCGGTTTCTTCCGCGCGGCGGCCTGATGCGGCCTCCGGTGGCGCAGGGGGAGGGGGGGGGGTCCGCCTGGAGCTGGTGAACCGGTTCAAATTGGTAGTCCTGTTGACAGGCCGGGCGCGACTGCTGTGGTGCATGCACCGGGTGGCCGGGACAGCGGGCCGTTGCCCTGTGTTGGCGGCCGAGATACAGTGGTAGAAAGGGTGGGGGATCCCTGGGTGGCCATCCGGGGTTTGGAGGGGACCATCGAGCGGCTTACACGGACCGTGACCGCATTGTCGGCAACCGTGGATGCCCTAACTAAGTGTCTGGAGGCTGCCTCCTCGGCTGAGGAGTCTGATGATACTCCTATGGAGGTACCGGCTAAGGTCACTAGGTGTGATCGGTCTATTCAGGCTTCGACGCCTGCGCCGGTCTTAAGAGAGAAGATTTTGGGAGTTTTGGCCCCGTTACACGATGAACTAGGCCAAAATACAGTTAATTATCTGGAGAAGGCCTTAGTGAAATGTTTTCGTGAGCTAGCGTCGCAGGTTGTCTCTTTGGATAAGCTTGCGTCCGGGGCCAGCGATACTGGCTGATCGTAGCTCACACTTGATTGTAATTTTAATCTGTTTTGATGGGTTTTTAGTCTTCTGGGGTGGAATTGCGCCGGCTTGCCGTGCGCCTGCCCTGTAATATAAGTGTTTTGTTGTTAGCGTTGTGTTAGGCTACATCATGGTCAAGAAACGCTTCAGATCAAGCATCAACATTGGCAGGACACGCACTTTTCCAGGAGCAGACATCGGAAGTGACCACGATCTCGTGATGATGTCTTTCCTACTCCACTTGAAGAGAGTAAATACAGCAAAGTGCACTAGACTGAAGTTCGACCTGGACAAACTGCAAGACCCGGAGGTGGCAGAACTATTTCAGGCCACAATTGGAGGGAAATTTGCACCACTGCTCATTTTGGGGGCTGGTGAAGTAGATGTCAACACCATGACCACCACCTTCAACTCAGCTGTGACAGATGCCGCCACTGAGATCCTTGGCAAGCACCGACCAAAGAAGAAGCCGTGGATCACACCTGAACTTTTGGATCTGTGTGATAAACGAAGAGAGATGAAAAAGAAAAAGAACAGCTCACAGGGAGCTGATGTCTACCGAAAAATCAACAATGACATCCGAAAAGGCATGCGCACAGCAAAGGAGAACTGGATAGAAGATCAATGCCAGGAAATAGAGAACAGTCTGAACAAGAACAACAGCAAGAAGGCCTACCAGACTGTGAAGCGGCTGACAAGTGTCAAACAGCCCAAAGTCTCCACGATCCAAAGCAAGTCTGGCATATGCCTTACAGAAGAACAGGAAGTCTTGGACAGATGGACAGAGTACTGCTCTGACCTTTACAACCATACACCAAATGGATGCCCATCAGTTCTAGCTTGTCCCGAGAACAGAGAAGAAGAAGAAATCCTCCCAATTCTCCGGGAAGAAGTTGAGGCAGCAGTGCAAGCGCTAAAGAAAGGGAAGTCAGCGGGAGTGGACAACATACCCGCGGAACTGCTACAAGCAGGAGGAGAAGCGATGATTGATGCCCTCACCATTATCTGTAACAAGATCTGGCAGAGTGGGGAGTGGCCTATACCATGGACCCAGTCGCTTGTCATTACTCTTCCCAAAAAAGGTAACCTTCAGGAGTGTGAAAATTACCGCACCATCAGCCTCATCAGCCATCCCAGCAAGGTCCTCCTGAAAATAATACTCAACAGGTTGAAACCCCAAGCTGAACAAATCATAGCTGAAGAACAAGCAGGATTCAGGGCAGGGCGAAGTACCACTGAGCAGATTTTCAACCTCAGAATAATCTGTGAGAAATACCTACAGCACCAACAACATCTATATCATGTGTTCATAGACTTCAAGAAGGCGTTTGACCGAGTCTGGCATGCAGCTCTATGGGCAACAATGAAAGTGTACAACATCAGCCCTAAAATTATTGAAGTCATCAAAAGCCTGTATGACAAGGCTACCAGTGCAGTCCTCCACAAAAGCGCCATCGGGAACTGGTTCAGAACAACAATCGGTGTGCGTCAAGGATGCCTACTCTCTCCAACACTCTTCAACATCTTCCTAGAGCGCATCATGTCAGATGCTCTTGCAGACCATGAAGGCACAGTCAGCATAGGGGGTAGAGCAATCTCCAATCTTCGTTTTGCAGATGACATTGATGGATTGGCTGGAGAGGAACAATAACTTGAACAGCTGGTACAGAGGCTTGACACCACCTCCAGAGCCTATGGAATGGAAATAAGTGCAGAGAAGACCAAAATGATGACCAACAACACCAATGGCATCAATACGGACATCAAAGTCCAAGGCCAATCCCTCAACACAGTGCATAGCTTCAAATATTTAGGAGCCATTGTATCAGACAATGGGTCCCGACAGGAAGTCCTCTCCAGGATCGCACAAACAACTGCTGCCCTGACAAGGTTGAAGCCCATTTGGAAAGACAGGACCATCAGTCTACATTCCAAAGTAAGACTGCTGCGCTCCCTTGTCATCTCCATCTTCCTATATGCTTGCGAAACATGGACCCTCACAGCAGATCTCCAACGAAGAATACAAAGCATGGAGATGAGGTGCTAAAGAAGACTTCTGGGCATTTCCTATACCCAACACATCACCAACGACGAAGTCCGACAGACCATCACACAAGCCATTGGACAACACGATGGTGAAGAAACGGAAACTCCGATGGTATGGTCACGTCACCATATCATCAGGCCTTGCAGGGGCGGATCAGTTAGGTTTTGGTGGGGGGGGGGGGGGGGGGGGGGGGGGTTCCAAAATTCTATTAAAGGGACTTACTCGGTAAATGTTAATGATGGTCAAGAAACGCTTCAGATCAAGCATCAACATTGGCAGGACACGCACTTTTCGAGCAGACATTGGAAGTGACCACAATCTTGTGATGATGTCTTTCCGACTTCACTTGAAGAGAGTAAACACAGCAAAGTGCACTAGACTAAAGTTCGACCTGGACAAACTGCAAGACCCGGAGGTGACAGAAATATTTTAGGCCACAATTGGAGGGAAATTTGCACCACTGCTCATTTTAAGAGCTGGTGAAGTAGATGTTAACACCATGACCACCACCTTCAACTTAGCTGTGACAGATGCCTCCATGGAAATCCTTGGAAAGCACCGGTCAAAGAAGAAGCTGTGGATCACACCTGAACTTTTGGACCTGTGTGATAAACGAAGAGATGAAAAAGAAAAGGAACACCTGACAGGGAGCTGATGCCTACCGAAAAATCAACAATGACATCCGAAAAGGCATGCGCACAGCAAAGGAGAACTGGACAGAAGCTCAATGCCAGGAAATAGATAACAGTCTGAACAAAAACAACAGCAAGAAGGCCTACCAGACTGTGAAGCCGCTGACAAGTGTTAAACAGCCCAAGGTCTCCACGATCCAAAGCAAGTGGCTTATGCCTTACAGAAGAACAACAAGTCTTGGACAGATGGACAGAGTACTGCTCTGACCTTTACAACCACAAACCAAACGGAGACCCATCAGTTCTAGAATGTCCAGAGAACAGAGAAGAAGAAGAAATCCTCCCAATTCTCCGAGAAGAAGTTGAGGCAGCAGTGCAATCGCTGAAGAAGGGGAAGTCAGCGGGCGTGGACAACATACCCGCGGAACTGCTTCAAGCAGGAGGAGAAGCGATGATCGACGCACTCACCATTATGTGTAACAAGATGTGGCAGAGTGGGGAGTGGCCTTCACCATGGACATCACTTGTCATCACTCTTTCCAAAAAAGGTAACCTTCAGGAATGTGAAAATTACCGCACCATCAGCCTCATCAGCCATCCCAGCAAGGTCCTCCTGAAATATAATACTCAACAGGTTGAAACCCCAAGCTGAAAAAAATCATAGCCGAAAAGCAAGCAGGATTTAGGGCAGCGCGAAGTACCACTGAACAGATTTTCAACCTCAGAATAATCTGCGAGAAATATCTACAGCACCAACATCTATATCATGTGTTCGTAGACATCAAAAAGGCGTTTGACCGAGTCTGGCATGCAGCTCTGTGGGCAACCATGAGAGTGTACAACATCAGCCCTAAAATTGTTGAAGTAATCAAAGGCCTGTATGACAAGGCTACCAGTGCAGTCCTCCACAACAGCACCATCGGAAACTGGTTCAGAACAACAATCGGTGTGCGTCAAAGATGCCTACTCTCTCCAACACTCTTCAACATCTTCCTAGAGCGCATCATATGAGATGCCCTTGCAGACCACGAAGGCACAGTCAGCATAGGGGGAAGAGCAATCTCCAACCTTCGTTTTGCGGATGACATTGATGGATTGGCTGGAGAAGAACAAGAACTTGAACAGCTGGTACAGAGGCTTGACACCACTTCCAGAGCTTATGGAATGGAAATAAGTGCAGAGAAGACCAAAATGATGACCAACAACACCCATGGCATCAACACGGACATCAAAGTCCAAGGCCAATCCCTCAACACAGTGCATAGCTTCAAATATTTATTAGCCATTGTATCAGACAATGGGTCCCGACAGGAAGTCCTCTCCAGGATCGCACGAACAACTGCTACCCTGGCGAGGTTGAAGACAATTTGGAAAGACAGGGCCATCAGTCTACATTCCAAGGTAAGACTGCTGCGCTCCCTTGTCATCTCCATCTTCCTATATGCTTGCGAAACATGGACCCTCACAGCAGATCTCCAACGAAGAATACAAAGCATGGAGATGAGGTGCTTCAGAAGACTTCTGGGCATTTCCTATACCCAGAACATCACCAACGACGAAGTCCGACAGACCATCACACAAGCCATTGGACAACACGATGACGTGCTCACAATGGTGAAAAAACGGAAACTCCGATGGTATGGCCATGTCACCAGATCATCAGGTCTTGCAAAGACCATCCTGCAAGGCACAGTGCAAGGAGGTAGAAGAAGAGGGAGACCGAAAAACAGGTGGGATGTCAACATTCGAGACTGGAATCAAGGCCCCATCGACCGGCAGATTGCCAGGCGGAAGTGGCGCTGGGTGGGACACACTTTGCGGAAACCCCAACGGGACATCACACGGCAGGCCCTACAGTGGAATCCTCAGGGGAAGAGGAAGGTTGTTCGTCCCAAGAAGACCTGGAGGCGTTCCTGTGAGGAGAAGATGAAGAGCTGCAACCTGTCATGGGGTGAACTGAAAAAGGCTGCCCAGAACCGAGTGCGCTGGAGAACTGTTGTGGAGGCCCTTTGTTGCACGCGGAATTCAAGGAATTAAGCAAGTAAGCAAGAAACAATCAGGGTTGCTGAGGTCAGGGAAAGATCGAGTACGTTGGTTAAACGATCATCTGTGGTGCCCCTTGGACCTCCGAGTTATGGGATAGGATACGATAGGATAGGATATGTTATTTACTTTTAAGATTAAATTTTCAAAATAATAATTACCTCCTTTGCTCCCAAAATATGTACTGAGCTTTGCCACACCTTTCGAATCGGAGGGCTTCAACGACGGCGTTCGCGGCAGTTTGAAGCGCTGGGTTGCCCACAATATGACTTTTTTAGCATGCGAGGTACTTTTAAAATGACCAAGCCAAAATGATCTACCTACCACCAAAATGCAAAACATATTTATAGTCATATAATAGGCTGACGTCAATTTTTTTTTAATGCTAGCGATCTGAGTCACACTGCCTTCACGATGGACCGATCGATCGCGATCGACGTATTGGGCACTCCTGTCGTAATCCATTATATTATCCATTAGGAATATCGTTTCCTTTCTTTTCATTTCTTCCGCTCGTGGCGCCCACCCCCCCCCCCCCTCCCTCCTAAAAAATAAACAAAAACAAAAACTAAAAATAAATAAAATAAATAAATAAATAAATAAATAAATAAATAAATAAATAGAATGTCGACGAAGACGGGAAATATCAGCTTTGCTCTTTGTGGAGCACGAAAGACGGTGTTTGTCTGGAGATTGTTTAGAATGATTGCAATGATTGAAGTTTTTTAGGGAGAAGATTGCGAGGGCTTGCATATTGTGGGAAAAGTCAAATACTCGTACCCAAAAAAATAAAATTAAATAAATAAATAAATTAATATATATATAATTTATTTATTTATTTATTTTTTTTAAATAATTTTATGTATATATATATATTAAAGTGATTTTTTTTTCTCTCTCTTTCTCTCTCCTTCTTCTTCTTCTTTTTTTCCTTTTTTTTTTTTTTTTTTTTTTGGGTTGGGGGGGGGGGTTCCGGAAACCCCGGAAACCCCCCCCCCCTCGTCCGCCCCTGCCTTGCAAAGACTATTCTGCAAGGCACAGTGCAAGGAGGTAGAAGAAGATGGAGACCGAAAAAGAGGTGGGAGGACAACATTCGAGAATGGACTGGTTTGACACTGAGCGAAGCCATCAGGGCTGCTGAGGACAGAGAAAGATGGAGTATGCTGGTTAAACGATCATCTTTGGTGCCCCTACGACCTTCGGGTTACGGGACAGGATAGGATAGGATAGGTTGTGTTAGGCCTATGTCTATAGCTTGTTTGGGTTGATTGTTATTTCTGATGTATATAGTTTTAAATTAGATTTATTATTGGTCTTATATATGTATGTTTTGTTTTTTATCTTAACGTGTCTGTGGGTTGGATCGGCTGTTTTTTGCCGCTCTATGTTTATTTTAATATACCTCCTCGCCTGGCGCAGGTGGTGTTGGAGGGGGGGGAGGGGTGGCTGCTCTACCGACCACGTGGCTTAGCCGTTTGAGGAGTAAAACCGTTACATCCGCAGGCATGTAGGCCTACCCATCTTTCAAACTCTGTTCTTTTCTTTTAGAAGTCAGGAAATCGGAAAAATACTAGGCCTACATCTTTCATGTAATCTTTGAATGAATAGCGTTCATCGCGCAAGTACCATGGCTACCGGCATGTTTGTGTCGATGACGCAAAGGATTGTGGGAATGAATCTATTTTTAACATTGGGCTTGACCTTGGCCCGCGGCCTTGAGCTCTAAACGCTACGCTATGGAGATGTACGAATTGCGTCCGTTGACTATTCAATTCAATTCAATTCAACAAATCTTTATTACCTCTTACAAGGAATTATGACAGGCACTTGATCACTAAAATAAAACAAATAAAAAGAAAAATGCAAATAAAAAATTAAACATAGTATAAAGTGATATTTGTTGAAAATCTTTACAACAAGTAGAATACGATTATATATGGACAAACAAATACACACCCACACTATTAATTTATGTAGTAAATTATGTAAAAAAATGTAAAACAAATTCTCACAGAAGAGGCTATTCCCTCCAATCACAGACTCAGCCAGGGTACAGTTATTACAGAAAACCATTACCAAAAAAAAAAAAAAAAAAAAGGTTTACGTGCAAGATATCACAGTTTCATACAGGAATTAATAAAATTAAAGTTAAACTGTATTAACAACCAACACATTTAATATTTATTTTAAAAACGATACATGCGTCTATATACACATGTAACCTAATTTCGGGTTCCCACTCTCCCTCCCTCCCCTCCTTCCGCTTCATCAAACCACACATGCACAACCGCACGTACGCTTACACACTGTAGAGCCGATTACAACAAGCAAGAGGAGGAGGAAGGAGCCTCAAGCAGAGCCATCAGCGCGTCAGGTTTGATTTGATCAAGGCCACAGCAGAGGGGAGAAAACTGGATCGGTAACGTACTGTGCGGGTCTTAAGCTCATGAGGCGTTTCCCAGAAGGTAGAATTTTAAACCAAGAAGAGAGAGGGTGGGTGGAATCATCCTTGATGCTGATGGCTTTGCCTAGGGCCCTTCTCTGAAACAATTCACACAGAGGTGTCTGCTTTTCACCAATGATTTTGCTGCAGGTATTGGTAATACTGTTCAAGGAATTCCTACTTTTGACACTGAGAGATTGAAACCAGCAAATGAATGAAAACGTAAGAACTGATTCCACGTAGGCACGATAACAATTTTGACTAAGATATGAATGAAAAAAATCCAAGGTAAAAGAGCCATTGAGATGCAGTTCAAGCTTTTGGAGCAGTATGTAGTGAGTAACGAGAGAGAGAGAGCGAGAGAGAGAGAGAGAGAGAGAGAGAGAGAGAGAGAGAGAGAGAGAGAGAGAGAGAGAGAGAGAGAGAGAGAGAGAGAGAGAGATGACAGTAGTGTGTCATCGCTATTTCTGGAGAATAAGCGTTATGAATGAATGGCTAACCTGCAGCGCGCGCATTCTAGCCTTGGCCTATCGCTGCACAGCGACATCACGTGACAATATGAAGTTCCCACACAGGCACAGGCGTTACTGGCAGTAAAAGGACCTTGAACTTGACCCCAGGGTCAAGCGTTATTGGACATCACAAGATCGAGCTGTAGCTCACTGTATAAAGTAGTGGCCACATGGATTACGTTTTACAGCTTATAGTACCCTGAGTTATGAGATTTTTTCCTGACTTAGGAGTTTATTGGCCACCTTTGACTTAACGTTTCACGGCTTATCCAGTAGGTCGGAGATAGTGGCGCCATGTTTATCACGGCCCGGTTCTAATTTATAAACGTGTCGAGCTGTGTAATATCACTACAACAAGGCACTTTTTATAAATAAATAAATAAATAAATGAACTTCACTAAGATCTACACATACATTCAGAACAGATAATTAATCCATAGAGAGAGAAAGAGAAAGAGAGAGGGCGCACAAGTTACTTCCCTTTGTTCTCCCGTTTAAGTAGTGGCCACAGTTGGCTTACGTTTTACGGGTTATGAGATTTTTCACTGACCACACCTTATCAGTTTAGTGGACACAACTGGCTTACGTTTAACGGCTTATGTATAGGGTCGGAGGTAGTGGCGCCCACTGAACTAAATACATCAGTGAGTGGCGCCATGTTTATCACGGCTCGGTTCGAATTTATAATTCTTATAATTTTTTTTTTTTTAAGTAGACTATTTAAAATTATTTAATTTTGTATATTGTTTTTAAGTTTGATTTTGAATAGGTGCATATATTATACATCAAATCTACTTTTTGACTGACAAAGCTGTACCCGAGAGGTAAATGTAAGCCCTTGACAAGTGTCGGATATGCTATGCGTTTTTTTGACTGACAAAGTTGTAGATGCAATTGTTAGTAATCTTCTTGCTTGCTAGTTAGTTAGTCATTGCTTATAGCACCCACACTGCAAAGAGTTAGTTATTCATTGCTTACAGGGTCCAGCGGACTGCAAAGAGCCGAATCAGGACCACAAAATCAAGACCACAACTTCGCTCAAAGAGGACTCGCCCCTGATCCGCATAAAAGATCTGCCGAAACAACCCTAGTGGTAACACTGAAGGCACTCCACTCGCCGGTCACTTTACAAAAAAGACACCCCACGCTGGAGACGCTGAGGCTATACTCTAATTTATCGAACCCCCGTTTACAAAAACAAAATAGAATATAAACATCATTATAAAATATCAACAAAACACATACATATAAAATGCCTACATTGCCAAATAATAACATCATAGGAAGCCCCAGTGATCAATGGCAGAAAGCCTTCAATATTCTCAAGCTGATCCAACAGACCTCACACACAAATGAGAAGTTTTGTCCTGGAAGAGTTTAAAAAAAAAACGGTATGTGACTGGTCTAGAGGAGAAGAAGATAGTATAGTAGATTGATAGAACAGAGTATAGGAATGAGAAAGAACAAAGGATAAAGACAGCGACAGTGGGCATTTAAAGCACTAAATTTAATAATAAAAAGGAAATTGCTTTCTACACAGGAAAAACATACGACTTACACACAAGATATTTTTCTTGGCTATAATGTAGAGAACATGCGAAGAAAAGAAATGCAACTGATTAACCATATTTAATTGATTGGAAAAATGTGTATTAGTAAATTCAGATATGGAGACAGATTGATAATTGAATATATTTTTGATTATGAAATGAAGCTTAGAGGCTTTAAAAAAAAGATTAATAATGACGAACATATGCAATGACAACCGGAAAACTTCCTATTGCTTTTGAGAGGCTTACATGTTGTATAAATTTATGTTAAATTAGGTAAGTTTTCCTGCTCTCTGTGAATTGACTGCAAACGACGTTCAATTGATTGAGTTGTTGCTGTCAACACCCTCCTCCTTTTTTATTTTATTTTTTATTTTTATGTTTATTTATTTATTTATTTTCTCTGTTTTTTTTTCTCTTTTTTTTAAATTTGCCGGTTTTTTTTTCCTCTCTCCATTTATTTATTTTAATCTTTCTCATTTAAAATCGTTGCTTGCATTGTACTACGGTTGCCCCGTCAGGGCCAGCCGCCTTCCTGCAGTTCTGCCGGCTAAACAGCCGCCGCACCTCCGATTCTTCAATGACGAAGGGCGGGGCAGTGAAGAGGCAGAGTCGGGGGGCGTGACGGTAACGGGGGTGGTGTTCTGCCGATCGAACCGAGCGTAGAACTCCGAGGTCTTTGTTGTCTGCGTCAGCAGGAGGGGCCTTTTTCTTGATGTTGGTGATGGTCTGCAGGCCCTGCCAGACTGCGCGAGAAGTGTGCTTCCAGCTTCTGGCGATACTGCCACTTGGCCGCGCGGATTGCTTTTTCCAGTTCGCGCTTGGCGTGTTGGTAGGCCGTCTGGTCTCTGCTATTAATATTTTAAATAACTCAAAGAAAGCATTCAAGTGAGGTTTTGACCCACTAAAACGACATTTAGATATCTAATAATTTGGCATGTATCAATATAAAATTAAACCATTCATCCGTTTGAAAGTTATTTTCACAACCAAATAAGACATTTTTAAAATCTCGGTTTTGTTGCATGATCACGTGTGTTGTTCGTTTTTTTCAAATGTCGTTCTAAATCATTTCAAAACTTATCTGAGTGCGGACAAGCCCCTAAATAATGAAGAATTGTGTCTTTATCGCAGGACACTATGACCATCGTTATAATTATACAAGTTGGATGCAAGACAATAAAAACTTACTTTGACCTTGCTCGGTTTCATTGGCCTGGGCGCTGTGGGGTGAATGAACATTGAGGTTTAACCTCCACAACCTACCTTGGCCATACGGCAGACGGGGATAACCATCCCAGGGGTAGAGGGGGTAGGTACCTAGCTCAACACTGAATCACCAGAGCAATTTTCCAGTTTGTTCCATATTGTGACCTGCGTTGTATGACTGGATCTTATTGTAAACGGCTGTGGCAGACTGAATGGTCTAATCAAATTATTTCAAATTCTTCCAGATTTATCTGCTTCTTTGCCTAACTGCATCCATCCGCAAAGAAGAAACTGTTTTGCCTCGCCTTCATATTGGGCATACTTATGTCACCCATAGTTTCCTTTTAAAAGGAGAAGAACAAGTACCATGGTGCTTTGCATGTGACAAATCCTTTTTCGTTCGCCATTTTATGTCTGAATGTGCTGATCTGGTTGATGAAAGGGAAATATATTTTGGTTCAATACCTTTTGGTGAGATTTTTAAAGTATGCAATAGTCAGCACCTGTTTCAATTTTTAGTGCCAACCCCCTAATCTTCTTGTCAGTATTTCCGGACCCGTTTGTCAGTATTTTTTAACACTTGTCAGTATTTTTTTTTTCTCGCAAAACCTAGCCTATGACACTATAAAGTAACGACAGGCTTCCCTCTGTAACAGAAGGCTATTTTCAATCCTCTAAAATCACGATAAAAATCAGCTTGTTGAACACCACACTTGTTTTACTCTAAAATCACCATGAAAATCAGCTTGTTGAACGCAGCGACGTTCAGTGAGTGCAGGAGTACTATTATGAGACCAGAAACCGGTACAAAAGCGCCGCTGGCAAAGATAAACGATCGGAAGTCCCCTATACGCTCTATGTGTCCGGGGACATAAATTTAACTAAGAAGAAGAAGAATAAACGATCGGCAACTTTTCCTCCGTATTTTTATAAAAGCTACCGTATTTAATTCACTTCGCCGGAATTAAATACGGTCAATCCGTACTGGTTGGCACCAATGAATTTACATGATGTTGGTTTGTCCTATTTAAATGTTAACAGTTTAGCCTGACTTCACTTCATTTTGTGTGGTCCTGATTGGGCTCGTGACAGTCCGCTGGACCCTATAAGCACTGAGCACAAGCGCCTGTGGCACTGAGTATCTATCTAATCAATCATACTGCTAAAATGGACGGACAGTGAACATGGCCAGTTTTTATTTCGCCCATCATGGGATTCGAACCTGGGTCATCGGTGTGCCAAACGAACGCTCAACCACTTGAGCTACGGCATTAGGACACTGTGGAGGTATATATAAAACAAAACAATACAATATAATATAATATTTACAACACAGTAAAATACAATACAACAGTCAATAATACAATACAACACAACGCAACGCCTGTGCCTGCGTGAGAACCTTTTTAAAGTCACGTGATGCCACAGGGAGGCCAAGGTGGGCATGCGCGCGCGGCACAGTTGATCCATTCAGACCACATAACACAAGTACTCCAGAAATAGCAATGACACAGTTTTCGCCTCTCTCTCTCTCTCTCTCTCTCTCTCTCTCTCTCTCTCTCTCTCTCTCTCTCTCTCTCTCTCTCTCTCTCTCTCTCTCTCTCTCTCTCTCTCTCTCAGGATCGATCCTATAGGGCCTTTATTATTTTCTGCCTAAATAAATAATCTTCTCCTTCATATTCTACTTCACGTGAACTCTTTGCTGATGACACCACATTACACTCCGAGGATGCCGAAAAACGTAATTTAGCCTCCTCTTTACAAATTGGGGCAAATGAACTACAGGAATGGGCTGAATTTAATCACATGACACATTAATCCAGACCAAACTAAATCCATGCTAATAACAGCTAGACAAAAACGCCAAAATTCTATTAAACATTACTTAAATCTGCAATCTCATACACTATTCTATTTGGGACATATTCAACCATTTATTGATTTTTCTGTAACTATATTAGCAATGCCATGAAGCCTTTATTTAGGATTCACAAACGTGCAATTAAAATAGTTATTCTTAAAAACAAAATCTCTCTGAATGATTACAAACAGATCAACATACTACCTCTTTCCAACAGATTTAAATTAAATAAGGGAATTTTGATGCACAAGATCATTAATTTTCTGGTAATACACCCTCCTGTAGCTTATCTCTCTTCTCTTTTCTCTAGGAAAACTGCCAGATTTTTTATCACACTAAATATCCCATTCCTAAGAATTGATCTGTTTAAAACCAGTCTGTCATATTCAAGTTCCATTTTATGGAATAACTTTCTAGAAGTTCTCCGCAGTGCAGTCACTAAATACACATCCTTTAGAAACCATCTTTTACAGCACATTAAAACTTAGTTAATTAGCTACTTACCAAGAGTTCTACATTCATAATTAGATTGTTTTACATATGTTGTGTGTGTGTGTGTGTGTGTGCGCGCGCGCGTACGCGCATATCTTGATTATAGTGTTGCATTATGATGTTATTGTTATACAGTTATTTTGTTATACTAATTGTTATTGTTACAACCCCCAAGGGCAGGATGTAAAAAAGCACACCTAGTGCTTAATCTTTTACCCTTGTTAAATAAAATTCTCTTCTCTTCTCTTCTGTTCTCTTCTGTTCTCTTCTCTTCTCTTCTCTTCTCTCTCTCTCTCTCTCTCTCTCTCTCTCTCTCTCTCTCTCTCTCTCTCTCTCTCTCTATCTTACAACTTTAGATATAAATCGTCTACCAACTGCCCTACCCGTAAGTCCCCTATATGCTCATAGTGTCAGGGGACGTTAATCTACTTACCTACCTACCTACCCTACCCGTATACTTCTGAGTCCCATTCACTATTCTGTAAGTCAACCGTTCCTTCTCATAAACACACCCACTTACACACACACACACACCCACCCACACTGTTACACACTGTTTTTTTAAATATCAATAGTTGATTCAGCCCCGATGCTTGAATCTTGATAAGTGATAAGTGTAACTCAGATTCCTTTATCCACGCAGCATGTTCATTCAGCAACAAGGCAGGAGTCGTCGTATAAAGTTTTCCAACTTTATTCAGCAAACATCAACAACTGCATTAACGATCGCTTTCCGAAAATCACTTCAAAGATCAGACACCTCCAAGCAGACACAGTGCTTTATATAGCCTCTCAGCAATCAGGAAAAAGTTGGAACATTCCAGCATGACGCAATAACACCCATTCAAAGTAATATTCGTCACCGGAACTATTACATCATTATGTTTAGGAGAATCGCTTAACTATTACCAGATTTATCTCGAAGCTTCGGTCGATAGTAAACAAGTAATTCCTGAAAATCTCAACAATATCGACCGAAGAAAATTATACAAAGCTTCTTCTAGCAACACTCTGTTATTGCATGCTTTGCAAAACAAATGATCGGATCTATCGTGCGCGTCTCAAACGTAACACACACACACACACACACTCACACACCCACACACACACACACACACACAAACACACATGCAAACGCACACTCACAAACACCACCACCACCACCACATGCTTCATAACAAAACCAGAACAAGCAGAAACAGTGATGTGAACATACTGAAAAGTCACGTTAAATTTGTCACGAACACTGAAGAAGAAAAAAAAACAAGAGTCATTATTATATTTGCACCGGGTGGACATGTAAGGAAATAGAAAAAAAAACACTCCCCCCCACCCCACTCACCAACCCTCACACTCCATACCCCAACCCCCTCTATTCCCTTTCACTGCAACAAAAAATAAGCAAATAAATGCAAGATAACTCTAACTGCAACAACAACAACAGCAGCAACAACAACAACAACAACGATAATAGTAATAATAATAATAATAATAATAATAATAATAATAATAATAATAATAATAATAATAATAATAATAATAATAATAATAATATATTTTCTCATTCACGTTCAAACAACAACCAAAAAAAAGTGTCATCTTGGCGATTAGATTCACTGTGCACGCACAAGTAGGCCTACAGGTTACACTGAAGTCAGGATACGATGCGTGCATACAAGTATGGATGTGTAATCGGAAAGCTGAAATCGGTGCTCAAGGTCAAGGTCACCCAACATACAGCCTTCCGACGCCTTGTCCGCTGTCCTGCACACCCCTCACCAGAACGACTCTGATGGCGACTCCCATGCTAACGTCAACCACCACTCTTGTCGTCGCTTCCTGGGGAAGAGGCTGTGGATTGGCCTCCGCCGGCAGCTGACAGTCGTCATGGTGATGAGAGTGCAAAGGAATGTCCGGTCCGTCGCTCCATCGTCCGTTGTCAGCAGCACAAAAGAAGCAGCGGATCCGGTCATCGGAGGTCCGCACATATCCCCGTGACGCCAGCCGTGGCCCGTGGTCCTCCCCATCGTGGTCCGGAACAGGAAAAGTGTGTAGCCTTGCCAGGTAGGAATTAAAAAGCCTGTAAAACGTCACAGTGTCACAAATCAAAAATATTAGCATTGTGTAAAGGCGTAATTTAGGCCTGTTGGCGCCCCTACGACCTCCGAGTTACGGGATAGGATAGGATAGGATAGGATAGGATAGGATAGGATAGGATAGGATAGGATAGGATAGGATAGGAAAGGAAGCAAACTACAAACACAAATCAGTCGGGCACCGCCACAACGAAGACACACTCACATCCCCTCACTTTGACTCAGCAGTTAAACTAAAACGTCTGCTAAATGTAAAACATAACACTTGAAAACCACAAAAAAATATGTATATCACATTAGGCCTAAGTGGGCATTAGTGGGCAGTGGGTTTGAGTTAGATCTTGTATCGACCAGCGCCCTGAGCAGCTCATGAGCTGGAAAAGCGCTATATAACAACAATGAAATAAATACAAATTAAAAATATAAATAAACAATACACGCATACATTACTACTAAAGGTGATGGACCAGCACAAAATACATAACAAAACGTAAACTATTAAGTAGCGAAGAAAATAAACAATTCCCTACCCCACCCTTCACCTGCACCATGAAAGAGCTATAGCATCCACCTCTGATTAACATAGAACCAAGAAACAAAAAGTCATTAATAATTACGATATTTATTTATCTGTTTTCTTAAACGTTCTTATATTGTAGCTCAAGAGCTGCTCAAGTCGCTGGTCGAGACTGGATCTAACTCTAGACTGCTTGAACAATTCAAGCACTAAAAAGTATTTAAACGTCAAAGATAAGGCTGCAACAGGACAACATATATACAACTCTAAGAAAGAAAGTCGACCCTTCACCCACCCCTCCACCCCTAAGAGTGAGTGGCAACGGTTTGTGGCGTGGGGTGGGAGAGGGGGAGGGTCTATACACTACCGGCAAATAAAAACTATCACAGATGGGATACGATCAACAAGTCCATTGCGTTTTTCTGGCCCCCACGAGTTGTATATATATATATAAAAAAAAAAAAATTTTACAGTGTCTCAGTGAACCCTGCCTTAAAGAACCGTCGATCATGGTATTTAAGAAAGATTTACCATGACAATGGCTTTAACGGACGCCTAGACAGAACATTTTCCTGTCAGGAACCGAAATACGTTTTTCTCTCACAATTATTTTGAGCGTTTGTCGCAACTTTTGATGAAATTTAGACCTTCTCCAAAATCCCTAGTGTGTAAGTCTTTAAGTGCCGGTAGTGTAAAAGTACTTTAATTACGAGTGTATCAGTTCACAGACAGTTTATACATACGACTGCATAACAGGCATAATCATCACACAAAGCCAGGCTTGGCTCTGAACTAATTGAACAACAAAAATAACAACAACATTCATTGACAGCAAGCAAAAAAAAAAAAGGAAGCGTATAAAGCTGAGGAATACAAATAAAATTAAACGTGTACTACTAAAACTAACAGTTTACATTCAACAACAATTCAGAACCTACCTTTCGCCCATTTTTTCAATATCTTTGCAATTGCAAATATTTCACACACTCTTTGTTTAAAACAACAAACATAAATTGCGGGTTGTTGCTAAAAATGTAAACAGTATGAACCACTTAATTTAATGTTAATGGACTATGAACAACAATAGTTGCATCTACGATATAACCTTCTAGAACCAGAAAACAAACCGAAATGAAGCGGACTTGCAAACCTCTAAACATGTGAATTGACGGGATAATTCGGAAGCGCAAGCCTTTACCTGCGTGTCCTTCTTATTATATACTCTGTATGAATTTGAAACTGTATGAAAGCTGCATAATTATGAGGCACCCCAACGTTGACTGTACGCACATCTCAAACCTTCCACAAAGGTAATTCCCAATGTCAACTTTCTCACACACATGAGCATGTGCCCAGAATAGACACATTCAAAGAATAGACGCATACAAAGAATGGACACACAAAGAATAGACACATATACATAAGCCTGACAATGTCCTTCCTATCCTATCCTATCCCGTAACTCAAAGGTCGTTGGGGCAGCACAGATGACCGTGTAACCAGCGTACTCCAAAATGACAGCTACCAAAGCTGGTCAGAGACAGAACCCGTAAAAAAAATGTTGGTAAGGTGTTTCATTGTAGGTGGATAAAATAGACCCTACGGTACCTACCCCACACACCAAAGACGCAATCTACAAGCCGCCTGGTTCACTCTAAAATAGGGTCAAAGGTCACACGACTATGGAACCAATGTACCATGGACTCTATATATATATTATATAGTGTCCATGAATGTACCGTTAAAAAACAGGGGAAATCACTCCCTGTCAGAACAGAAATGGAACATTCAAACTTCAGCGGTTGGTTTGAGCAACGTAAGCCCATTTTATTATGGTTTAATGTTATAACAATGCGAATTTTAGAGTAAACCGGGGTTTTCACCAAAAGTAAACAAATATCGTATTGGGGCCTTTTCAGAATATGGACAAATAGCTTGTTTGTTTTGTTAGTGTTTTGATGACGTACATGTCTGGATCTTGCATTTCTAGGCAAGGACACGTGACTTTTAAAAGTCTAACAGACGACGTCTTACTTGGTAGACAGGCAGTTTGTGTAAAGCACAAGTGATAAAGGTGGCTCGTCTAAGGAGATGAACTGGAGTTTATTGATAGCATGTTGGATACAAAATCCTTATTAGCTGCTGTCCTCCCTGGATAACCCTGCGTCTTACTTGTTTCTCTATAGTGATATAGCGAGCGTTGTGGCCGAGTGGTCTAAGGCGGCACTAACTTGCCTTGTCCACAGGCCAGAAACCAATGGCGCCTGACAAGTGTGGGATCGATCCAGCATAGGGCTTTATGTTCCTCCGAATATTATTTACTTTCGACTCGGGCAACATCTCGAGGGTTTTCTCCGGGTATTCAGTTTTGCTCCCCCAGCAAAATTTTAACTAATATTAGGTAGGTTGGGGTTGGGCGCGCCACAAGCTGCGACTACGCCTTCCCCAAGGGAGGCGGCCCAGAATTTCCCGATTAAATGTTACAATAAAGAGTTTTAAAAAATTTAAATTAAAAAAAATTGTTATGTGTTTCAGATATTAATGTACTGACAATAACTATCAATCATCACAATGTAATCACATATTTAGGTCTAATCACGTAATGTTTAACACGTATGGCTTTAAAGTGTACTTTCATTTTTAGGTCAAATGATCTACGCTTGTGCTTATTTTGTTTGTCTGAGATAATAAAGATGCATTGTATTGTATTGTAGTGTAGTATACATATTGTATTGTAGTGTAGTGTAGTATAGTGTAGTGGAGTGTAGTGTAGTGTATTACAGTGTAGTGCAGTATACATATTGTATTGTAGTGTAGTATACATATTGTATTGTAGTGTAGTATACATATTGTATTGTATTGTAGTGTAGTATACATATTGTATTGTAGTGTAGTATACATATTGTATTGTAGTGTAGTATACATATTGTATTGTAGTGTAGTATACATATTGTATTGTAGTGTAGTATACATATTGTATTGTAGTGTAGTGTAGTATAGTGTAGTGGAGTGTAGTGTAGTGTATTGCAGTGTAGTGCAGTGCATTTTATTTTATTTTTTATTTTTTTATTTTTACAACTTTATTACACCGAGATGAAATTCGGGCACTTTCTTTTTCGAAAGTACAGCAGCCCCAAGTGAAGCGCTTTACCCAAGGTACACGCTGGGTGTGTTCTTGTCACCGGCACTCACCCGTCTAGGACATAAGCGTCAGTATCTTTAAAGTCCGTTATGATGGAATGCATGCGACACAGACTAGACCTCGGTTTATACTCTCATCCGAAGGAGTGGGAAACGGGGGTAAAGTGTCTTTCCCAAGGACACAACACAATGCCCCGGCCTGGGCTCGAACTCGGGACCTTCAGATACGCAAGCCAACGCTCTAACCACTCGACCACCACTGTGTACATATTGTATTGTATCACAGCACAGAGTGTTGGAGATTAAAAATCAGGTCAATTTAGGTAGATTCCATCGTTAAGTAAATTACAACCATCACAATTGCTAGATACAGATATTATTCACAAATTTTGATCCTGTGCGCCATTCTGCTGATAATTCTCAAGTGTTATATTTATTTATTTATTCATTCATGTTTTGTTTTTGTAAAAAAACTATTATTTTGTTTGTTTGTCGTCCTTCAGAAACAAGAGTAATGTTAGTGGCATCATTATTATATTTTACTCTTGTTTTCACACTGCCACTTGCTCATCAGCACAAACTACGAGTATTGTCTTATATTGCAATACCACCTGCAAACAAGAACTATAACCAGACGAGGCGCGCAGCACAGTCAGCGCAATAAAAAATAGTAAAGGTAAAGTAAATAGTAAAGTGACGTTGTCCCCAATACGCTTAGGTGTCGGGGGCGGTACATTTTACAACAAATGATCCTATTTCTGTAACCACGTTAGTTAGCGCTAGCCAATCGCACGAAGCACCGACCTGTTAAGCACGGAACCCCGCCAAGGCTATTTTAAGCCGCACAGTCTCCTCTCTGAAAATCCTAACCGGGAAGAGAGGGGACTATAAACTGATCCCGCGAGTCTGTGCGAGAAGCGATCCAGCTTATTGTTGTAAGTAACAGTAAAATTATACAGTTTTGTGAGTTGTAATGACTTTATGCGAATGCTTACAAATTATATGAATTTTCGTTTTCTGTAGTTAACGAGCTATAGATGATTTTTTGTTTGTTTGTTTGCTTGATTCCATTGTAGTTGGTAGGATGGTATGGCACTTGAGTCTTACTGATAGATCATAGTGATGCCAAAGTTAGAATTGCTGATGGATTCTCTCTTTCTGGTTGACTTTTTATTTATGTATGTATTTATTTACAATTTATGTGTTTCAGGATGACTAGGAAGAATTGTTTGAAATGTCTCCAGCCCCGAAGAAATCATCAGTGGCACCAGTTAAAGTGTTAGTTCTGGTAAGTTTGTGTGTTTGCAGTAACAGCTTCTTGATTGTTGTTTTGTGGGTCAGACTATCTGCAAATATTTATTAACAGTCTTCATTTGAAATATGTAAAAGATGATGATAGTGAAGGTGGAATAGAACCAATAAAATATAAGAAAATATCAAAATAAAGTAACATGTGTACTGAACCTAGCATGCCACCTTATGCATAGAGAAAAGTACACAAACCAAACACTTACCTTTAGATAAGAAGATAGTCCATCAATGTTGGGATGGATCCATCTTTCAGATGAATACACTGCCCATTTGCATCAAAGCAACTCTTTTCAAAGTGTTGTGAACAGATCATAGACTAGAATAATTAATCGTTCACATTTACTGCAACTCAACAGCAGGTGTCATGAGACCTGATTTTTTAAAAATAAATAATAACTTTCATGCTGTAGGAACAAATTTAAAAAAAAGAATTAATGCTTTAACTTCTTATAATTAATTTTTAAACTTATCTGTTAGTGTTACAATTTCTAAAAACATTTGCAGCATATGACAGATCCTTTGTCATCCACTGGAACTCCTTCACTTGGGATGTCAACATGTCAGTCTCAAACAAAGAATAAGAAGGTACTTATGAAAAAATGACACAAGGGTTTTCGACATTTTAATTTAACACCATTTATTTGTGTTCCTTCATATATTTACCACATTTGTCTGCTTGTTATGCCATCAACTCATTAGTTTCAAGAATAGTAAGTAAATAGGCCACTAGCAAAAGTGAACACAAATAAAGATAGTTTTGAATTTGCTGATAATGATATCACTGTTTTTAAGCAAGTATGTCCACTACTAGAATATTAATAGTTTACATTTCCTGCAACTCAACACAGGTTTTCATTGTGTCATGATACCTGATTTTTTTATTATAAATAATAACTTTCATGCTGTGGGAGCAAATGTAAAAAAAAGCATGAATGGCTAGCTCTGTATGAAGCCAATGTGCCGCCATATTGGAACTCGTATTCTAGTTTACTTTCGCTATTGTCGCTAGCAGGCATGAGGCAGTCTATGCTCTGTAATTCCAATAATTCAATTACTGAATTATTCTTGCACTTTGAAAGAATTACGATAAAATGTCATGCAACAACATAGGTTTAGAGTTGACTATCACGATCTAAATGATTTACGGATTTTTAGATCGTCACATTGGCACTACGATCAAGCTAAAATTAAAATTTTTGTTCGTGTGGGCTGTTTTTATCTAAACGTCATCTATTAAAGTAGCCCTTGGACTAACTAAAAGACATATTTGATATGATGATGATAATCATTATTGTCAGGGTGGCGACGTGGTGATCGTCCTTAACGCTGATGCAATAGGACGTTAAGCTCCGTTGTTCCTCCTCCAGTCAGCTCATTTGCATACTATATCAACTGCTGTTATCTGAATAAAATATTGGGGTTAATTGTAGTGAATGCTTGTTATTGTTAATTTGATGTTTTGTTATTTTCTTTTCATTTTAGAACATGGGAACTTTTTTCAAGATTTCTTATGTGCTATTTATTTTAAGTCCTTGTTTCTAATACACAGCATATGTATGTGTGTGTTGTAAAGTGCTAAGGAAAAAAAGCTCGTTTTGAGGAGCAAGTTTCAAAATAAGATCCGAACAACTATAGAACAATCAAACCACATAGAGATGATAGAATGAGTAGAGAATGAGGACAGCAAAGAGGAGATCGCCCAATTTAGGTTGGTTGTAATGTCAATGCCAATTGAAAATTGTATAGAGGAACACAATACCATGTGAACAAAGACATTACATTACATTATTATTGCTTTAGGTCCAGCGGACTCTTCCGAGCCAAATCAGGACCGGACAACCCCTGATCCGCATAAAAGATCTGCTGAAACAAACCTAGTGGTAAAACCGAAAGCTCCCCACCAGCAAGTCACTTTACAATAAAGACATCCCACGCAGGGGACGGCTGAGGCTTCACCCCAACTTATCGAACCCCCGTTTACAAAAACAAAATAGAATACAAACATCATTATAAATTATCAACAAAACACATACATATAAAATGCCTACATTGCTAAATAATAAAATCATAGGAAGCCCTAGTGACCACCTGGCAGAAAGCGTCCAATATTCCCAAGCTGATCCAACAGACCTCCAGGGCGCGAAATTAACTTTTTTCTTTGAGGGTAAACAGGACCCTTAACTTTTAAAAAGTGAGGGTCCTGTCTGAAATGTGAGGGTCCTAATACATAATAAACAATCGCACATAAAAAAATTCAAACACATTTTAATAAAACAGAACTTTAATTCCCTCTTTTTATTCAATAACAACTGATATGTTTAAATAAGTACTGGTACTCTATCTGAGTCCCAAATTTTTAATTCGAAAAATCTCTCTCTCTCTCTCTCTCTCTCTCTCTGATTCTTTTTACTCTTTTTGTTTAAAAATGTTTTGATTAATTACTTTCTCAATTAAAGTGTATTAATAATATTAATACGTTAAGCTGCTTCATCTGAAACAAAATATAACTTTAAAATAATGTTAGTTTTATCCCAACTTTTTTTAATTAGAAAAATCATATGAACACAGAAAATGACTATAACAGAAAATACTTTAAATATTCTGAAACCTTTTACCTGAGGCCTTTTTAATGAAAGAAAAACGAAGGTAAGCAGAAAAAAACTGTTCTAGTACATACATGACGTCTATGTTTATTGGTAAAAAACAGACAGTCAGCCAACAATAATGAAAAACATGACTAATTAAAAAAAAAAGTTTCTACAGTAATTTAAAATAAGTTTCAATGTTATTGGAACACAAAATAGCTCATTTGGCTTTAAAATAATGTTGTTGTATCTCAAACTTTTCTTCTGTAGAAAAAGTCTTGGAAATGTTCTAGATTTGAAAAAAAAAAGAGAGTAAAATATGTAAGTTTTTATTTTGTTTCACTTGCCAAAAAGCGTGACTCCGAGCCAATAAAAAAAGACGTACTTAATATTATTCAAGGGTAATAACTCGAGTGACAAATACCTCGCATCCATAGCAACATATAGCGCGATGGGTACTGGACATCGATTTTCGAAGATTTATTATTGCCTTCTACTTTTCACTCAAAAATAATTTTTGCATCGAAGATTTTTTTCGGTAAAAATGAATTGATTACTCAACTTTGTAACGTAGTTGACATTTTTTTTGCGGGTAAATCGGGCACGCTAGAAATGAAAAGAGCGGGTCCGAATCAACATTTGAGGGTAATTCGCCCCGGACCCGCCTTAATTTCGCGCCCTGACCTCATACACAAATAAGGAGTCTTGTCCCGGAAGAGTTTTCAAGAAAAAAGGTAGGAGACTGGTCTAGCGAAGAAGAAGATAGTATAGCAGATTGATAGAACAGAGCAGGAATGAGAAAGAGCAAATGAGAAAGACAGCAACAGTGGAAATTTAAAGCACTAAACTTCCAGAAAGTGGGGATACTATTTATACTGAAACCCCTGGCACCCCAACGGGGGTGTGAACAAAGACACTATACTTACAAACAAGTCTGAACAAAAATGAACGTGTGCAAGGTTAGAAAATTTTATTCATTGTAAGAACCCTGTACTCAACAATTCCACCCCGTCAGCAAACGTGTTCACAATAATTACATCTGTGTACATGTCCCTATCGCCAAATACTGTTGCCTTTTTTAACCAAGATAGCAAAATTCAACACAACTGTACAAAATACACAACAGCAGTTCCTATCACAAATATTTATTTAACATCATCATGTCATTCAGACCTTTGCTAATTAAGTTTTAATTGTAAATGATGTTTAAAGAACAAACACTTTCTGTTTATAGGTACATAAGTTTAAATGGCCACACTGTTTAATTTGGGTGAAAACGGGGTTATTAAAAATTTGGATCTGTCATTAAACAATGATAATGCGAACCAATTGCTAAAAGTTTGAATTTTCTATTTCTGTTCTGACATGGAGTTATTTTCCCTATACCATACGCTCTTACAAGATACAAAGTGACCAGTGATCACACAAGGAAGGTATTTAATGTTGCAGCATCATAAAAGGAGTACAAATAAAACAGGGTGACAGCACATGCAATATAGGATTACAAGATTTAACATTACATATTAACTGTACAAGGCAATACAACATTAAACAATTAAAATAATATCTTTTTTTTCCACAAGTTTTTATTTCACCTCTTTCATTCTTCCATTCCACAGTTTCTTCAGACTCAAGGTTAAAAAAATTCAACTATCTCATCCCTCAATATATCATACATTACAATAAAGCGATATCACTATGGCAGTTATTTATATGATGATAATGATTAACTGAGGATGATAATAAAATGAAATATGATATAAGAGGCCGTTTTTGTATATATTATTAGTGAACTTTTATAATACTACATTCACACCCACACAAATACAAAGTGAACACAACCGAAGTACTTCAAATGAAGATAAACTCACACATTTGTAACCGATAAATCCCAACTAACATAAACAAGAACAGGCAAATCATAATTGGAAAGAAAAGGTAAAAGATCCTCTGAGGGAATTTACAACAAATAACTGGTGTTGCCATAATAAGTATAAGACACAAATATAAAGAAATACTCAGCTATGACAATATCTCATTCAGTAAAGTGAAAGAAAATTAAAAATATGATGCAATCAATAATAATAATGATAAAACAATAATTATTAGCAAATTTACCAACAGGTTCACTTAAATATTCTCAGATACAAATCTTTAATTAAGACAAAAAAACAAAATTACAAAACATAATAAATTTAAAAAAAAAAAAAGAATAAAATAAATAAATATAAAAAAATATAAAATAAATAAATAAAATAAAATTCAATAATAAATCTAGTAAGGGGAACACTTGAAACAAACCATGACATACTTACTTGAAAGTAATGTCAACAGCAAAATACACAAATGATCACGTCTGTTATGATACCTACTTTTCAATCCATCCTCTGCAACTACCTAGCCATGCAATGGAAACACAATTGTCAGGGAGTTTCGGTGTTACAAATTATGCTGGTGAGCAGCAACAAGGCAATTTCCATTCTTTGTGAAACACGATGGTTTGCTGCAAACAGAACACATAACTTGAGTTTTTCTTTCAATTTTTTCATTACTGTAGCACAATTTTTGCATTTTGGCATCCACTCAAGTTGCATTGCATGGTCAAGCGTAAAGAGGTGGTGCAGCATCTTGACTTGAGAGCAAGTTTCCTGGAAAAGAGGCACTTCTAGTAGTGGGCATACTTGCTTAAAACATAATCAGCTAATAAAAAACTATCTTTATTTGTGTTCACTTTTGCTAGTGGCCTATTTACTTAATATTCTTGTAGCCTCACACGCTCTAGCAGACAACACAAACAATAGTGACCGCGAGGCTCATTTCCATCTGATTTTGTAGGAAGTTATTACTATTGAAGGTGAGGCAAAATGGTCCTACATTGCCAGTGGGGTACCCGCAACGGAGATGCAAGGTTTCCCAATTCGATCAAAGGCAAACTCTTGCCATTTCCTAATCCCAAAACAAGAAAAGTCGTCGCAATGGCGTGGGTAAAAGCATGCGGTCGGCCACACGAAGACTTGAATGTTACCATCTTGGAAGATAAAAACAAGCGAAAGAATCGAGGCGTTTGCAGTGGGGTAAGTGCACGAATGTTTGTTTTTGCACTTTGTGTAATTAGTTACAAATGTATACCACTACAACTGCATCATTTAAAGCTGTAATGTTGTGCCTTTTTCTCTCCTTATGAATCAAGATGTTGGGTCAAGGCAATGTTTTGCTTCATGAAATGCTCAGTTAGCCTGATTTTATTCTTGTATTGTTAGGGTTGTTGCTTTCATTTTGGAGAAAAGTGGGAAAATAGCTGAATGTTTATGTGAGGTTGCTTTATTGTAGTTTGTCGGCTACTTATAAACTATACACCATTTGCTGTTACTAGCCTTTTACCCGAGATAGGAAATGTCATATTTTGCCAATTTAAAGTATGTGTTATACATGTCAATAAAGCAGCACACACACACACACACAGAGTGACCATACACTAAAATGAGAGATCTATAGAAAATCACACAGGTACATATACCAGGCATATTTTTAAAACGCATGTTATTGAGTATTCTTTTTTTTTTAATGTATTCCAGCATTTTATTGATGGGGGACCTAGTGAGCTTCACCCCTACCCAATACCTGCAGATGGGTCTTCTGTCCACAAAGCCAGGAGACCACAAGCAAAAAGAAGATACATTCCATGTCCTACAGATTCTGCAAATTCTAAACAAACCAAACGACACCACAAAGATGAAATGTAAGTTGTACTGTTACCAAATATTTTTTGGTGTAAGTGTTTGTTTTTTTCCATAATCGTGGTATTAAAACTTACATTTAACACACAACAGAAACTTGTCCAAATGTACTTGACATATTTGAACTTTTATTTTTTCCCTGATATATCATACACTATTTTTTTTGTCTTTTTCTGTACTTGGGAATAATAGACACTAACAATAACAGTTTCCATGATTCATGTACTTGGGAATAATAGACACTAACAATAACAGTTTCAATGGTCACCATGCTTGAATAATCAACACAAAACATTCTGCCCTTGCCAAGAAATGTGATTATTGTCAGTCATTCCCACAATTTAATAATCATCACAAAGCAAGTTAAACATTCTGTTCATGTCAAGAAATAAGACTACATGTATTGTCAATCATTCCCACAATTTATTAAACATCACAAAGCAAGTTAAACATTCTGTTCATGTCAAGAAATAAGACTACCTGTAGTGTCAATCATTCCCACAATTTAATAATCATCACAAATCAAGTTCGACATTCTATTCATGTCAAGAAATGTGACTAGTGTCAAAGTAATAACCATCTCAAAGCAATGTGAACAAAAGCAAGTTAAAAACATTCCATTAGCATAAAGAAATAATTATGGCTTATTTCATTCACAGTGTAATAATCATCACAAACTGACAAAGCAGGTTAAAAATTCTGTTTATGTCAAAGGTGTGTTTTGTTTTATTCCGAATTGAATATTAATCTCAAAGCAAGTTAACCATTTGGTCTATGTCAAGAAATATGACTTAACACTGTCACTGATTTTTTTTTCTCCAGAATATTTCAAGATGCCACAGAAAACATCAACATGGCAGATCAGAATGAACCAAAAAACATCAACAGAGCAGAACAGAATGACAACACAATTACAACAGCTGCAGAAAAAGGTACAGTACATTACATCTTAGTGTAATCATAATCATAATATCTCATTTTGAAACTGACTATTGTGAATTGACTGGTTATGACTAGTCTTAGAACAATATGGAAATAATATCACTTTGGAAACATGGTACATGTATATATAGAGATACTGCTTGAACCCCTATATGACATCTATGTTACACAAACTGCATACTTTCTACAGAGACCATGTTTGGTCTATGAGTGGCTGTGATTTTTTTCCCCAAGATATGGTCTGACATGGTCTCTGTAGAAAGTAGACAGTTTGTCAAGCATTTTTGTTATAAAGGGAATGTCAGGCATGATGCGCTGGGTGTGCAGGTCTCTTTGAGTATAGACCACAAAATCACAGAAATCACACCCAGTGATCATTAGCTGCCCCTGCACCTGTGCGTAGTATGAATGTGTTGTTTTTAACTGCACTACATTGCTTGCATTGACATGTAGGCAAAAATCTGGGAGCTGGCATGCTTCTAAAATTGAGGAGTTTCTACTTGAGTAGGGACATTTCACTTCTAGGATGCCCGTTTCCCCATTGTCACAAACCTTGCCAGCAGGGCTTGCGCCAAGATATGGGAATTTTTGGATTTATGATAATCCCACACTTGTGTAGGTGCCTTTTTGGGTGTTTGTCGAGATACGTTGCCTTGGCGGTATCTTCATGCCTGCTACCATAAGTAGTAGCAGGTGCTGAGAAGGCAGTTGGAGAAAAGATGCTGTACAGGAATTTTTCTGTTATTTGGGCTTTCCTGATCTGTCATCAGCACCCGGTGGAAGTTGGATGCTGTCAGGCGTTCCTGCCTGGCAGCTACCCACACTTTGGAGGCTGCTTGGTCTCGTGTGAGTTCCTCCAGCTGTGTGGGAGATCTGCAGGGACACAAGGTTTGCAGTATGGCGAATTCAGCAGGCAGGCTGATAGGTGATGCCTAGGTCACTATCATGTTTCCGCATTTCTGTTGGGTAACCGGCCTCAATTGAGGTTTCAAGTTCCGTGTCTGTAACAAAGTATTAATAGTTTATAAAGCTGCTGCAATAGTATGTTTGTCAACAAACAAAATTTAATATAAACCTTTTTGTTTGTTTAACATGGTTGGATGACCACGCCTATGCTGCAACACCAGACAGCTTGACAGAGAAAAGTTGAGTCTGATCAAAGAAAATCTTAGTCTCCAAAGTGAAAATTTTAGTTTGAAACAAGAGGGTTCAGATCTTAGAGACAAAATAAATGTTCTGGAAGCAGAGCTTGCGCACCTGAAAAAGAAGTCAACAACAAGATCTACCCAAACACACCCTTTACCAAATGAAGTTTTTGGGGTGGCTGCTGTGAGAAGGAAACAAAAGACTGAGGATTCTCTTTTTCAGTTCTACACCGGGCTAACTTACATAAGGTTCACAGCTTTGTTATCTTTTCTTGTACCTAAAGGCCAGCCATTTAAGTATGCAGAAAACCGGTCAGATTTTAAACATCTAGAGTCAGAAGATGGGCTTTTTCTGACACTTAGTCGTTTGAGACAAAACTTTGCTCTTGTTGATCTTGCTGTCAGATTTGGAATGTCTTCCCAGTCAGCAGGCATTGTGTTTTCATCTTGGTTGCAGTTGTTGTATACAAAACTGGGACAGTTATCTATCTGGCCTCATAGACAAGCTATTCTTGACTGTTCATGCCGAAAAGAGTTTCCAAGCACTATTGTAATATTAGATGCCACTGAAGTAAAAACTCAGGCTCCATGGGCTCATGGCACTCAAAGCCAATTGTACAGTGAATATAAGTCTAGTACCACTTTCAAAGGTCTTATAGGTTGTGCACCATCTGGTGCACTAATTTTTGCATCATTCAGAGCTATACACTGGGTCTATTTCTGATAAAGCTATCTGTCAGGAAAGTGGCTTTTATGAACTGATTCAGAGGCTCAAATCTGTTGGCTACATCATTGATGGTGATGCAAGACATTCATGGATAATTTCAGGCGTCAAACAAAAACGACAAGAAAGGAAAAGAGCTTGCGAAAGCAACTAAAGAGAAAGTCATGTGTGGAGTGAATCAATGTTTGTAAGGACCTGAGCTTTATACGCATTAAGGTTGACATCACATTCTCTTTTTTAAAATGTTCTTGTAACAATGCAAATTATTCAATGTCATCTTTGTGTGGTAAAGTTTTTCTGAATCATATGCCTTGAGCTTTTGCATCCTATTTAGTATGAATTGTGAGCTATGTGTGAGAATGCAAGAAGAAATGAAGACAACCAAGAACACAAGACTCCAAATTCAATTGCAAAGATTATATATAATTATTGCAAAAAAACACACGCAAAATACGGTACAGTAATAATAATAATAACATATTGGAAAGCGCAAGTACAATCTAAAAGGTTGCTCAGAGCGCTGGCACGCATTCATACACTCGTGATTAAACATTTCTTACAAAATACAAGCATAAAATGAATAAACATGAATGTACAAATTATACCAAATAAAAAAAACAACAACATAATATTCAATTGTACACAACAAAAATGGAAAAAAATAAGTTTAGGGTAGGGGGTAAAAAATATGGTATGTTGGGATACCGTAAACAGATTTTTGTGTTTTTTTTCCCCTAAGCAATACACACAAACCAACACAGATGTACGCAGTCAGACGCGTCGTTGTTGTTATATATACCGCACTTGCCATGCCATCTCAATTAAGGCTGCTCAAGACGGTGGTCAGCTCAAGGTGCCCACTTTTGCTGCAAGCCTGCGCACCGACGCCACATACGGCCTGAACCGACCGATGCATGCTGGGTGTGTTGGTGTCACTGACCCGTCTAGGACATCAGCGTCAGGATCTTTTAAGTCCTAGTTTAGATGTAAAGTGCATGTGTACTCAGACTAGACCTCGGTTTATACTCTCATCCGAAAGAGTAGGATCACTGCACCTGACCAGGGCGTCAGGATCAAGTTACCCACTGACTTCAAAACTTGGCAGACACCCATCCAAGTACTAACTGAAGTCGACATTGTTTAACCTGAGATTGCAAAGCAGCACTCTACCAATCTGCTACAGCTTCACTGTTTATTGTAACTAACATAATTATATCCACTTGTTGATGCCATTATAACACACACACACAAAGTCTTAAAAAATACACGTAAAACTACTCCATTTCAAGTTATGCTTAAAATGAAATAAAGTTTCATAGTAATAATTTCTGGGAAAAGTAATGCAACACATTAGCAAAAAAAAACACAAAGAAATAGTCTGCTTACGGTAACATGAAGGCCAAAAAAAATAGGGTCGGTAGGTACTTTTTTTTCTTCATCCCCCCCCCCTCCTTCTTCACCAAGACTGCTGGTTAAGTGCAAAAAGTTTGTTTTGGGCTTCATTTTTTTTTCTCAACAAAAATAGGATAAAAATTTTGAGAGTTGGGGGAAGGGGGGGGGAGGGTGTAAAGAATAGGTTCCATCGGGATACCGTAAACCGACCATATTTTTCTTTGGCCTTACACTACAGTTACACCCATTGGCATTAAATGAATCAAAATAGATTGGTACTTTTGCATTTTAAGCATGTTTAGATCATCACAAATGGAACAAGGGGCAAACATTACTTGGTTTAATTCTTAGTTAAACAATCATTGATCACATTTGTTAAAAACATTAATTATTATTTTTTTCAAAGTAATAATAAACTAAAGTAATATCTAATAATAATAATTTAAAAAAATGCAACAATAACAAAAATAATCTTTAACATACTTTGAGCTCCATTAATTTAATCCAAGTTTATAAATTAATCTAGCCACTGTTCTTGAACAGCTAATGAAATTAATGTTATTAATCCCTGTATTATTCAATTTATTTTTTTTTCTTTTAAATTCTAAAGAAAAAGAGCAAGACCAGATGTGATGAAAAAGCCTAAGCACAAGTGGAAGCCCAATTACCACATGAAAAATCCATGAAAATCAGCATTCAGGTCTCAATTGTAAAATTTTAAAAAGTCTTCACAGGAGGGTAAATTTACTGATTATAACTCTTAAGAATGAAATATTTCAAAGGATTAGGTCTTCTTTGAGACAGTCTTACTCAAGTTATTGCGCTTTACTTGCGCTTTATTTTCTTCATTGGACTGATGCTGATGCTGATGTCCGTTTCACTTTTCCTAGTTACATTCCCCCTTGGCTGAAAGGTGTGTGCAAGTTGGCACTGCAAGGTCTCTCTGCTTCCTCAGTTTGTTTTCATTGTATCCAAACATCCACAAATTCGGGTTCTCACATCTGCGACCAAGGCCTCGCTGCCGTCCAAAATGCTGCTCAATTGGATCCTGGAAAAACCGGTTGCTGAGAACATACTCAACCCCACTGTTTAGCAGGAAGCGAGTGGCCTCTGGAAAGGCCTTCAGGGTCATGCAAAGGCCTTTGAATGTCTGGGGAGTGAGGAACATTTTGTTTCTTTCAGTCTGGCTAAAATCTCCTGGCCGTCTTTGAACGGAATCCTTCCACGACAACAAGAAGCCCAGGAACTCTTCCAGAAAGTCAAACCTGGTATCCTGCACATCACGGTAAAGCGCAAGATTTGGTTTCCGTTTTTGTGTAGCTTCAGTCACACAACGAACGTTTAGACAGTCAAAGAACTGGTCCATCAGTAAAATCAACTTGGCCGTTTCTCTGCACTCAGGACCGCCCAATTCTAGCATCAACTTCCCCACTCGCTCGCTGAGAACCTGGGCAGCCAGTCGCACATTCATCACAGACTGTGGAGTCAAATGTACGTGGTCTGCAGTCAAGCGTGTCCTGCGGAGAACCTGTTCAGCATCACTGTGGTACAAATCCACAATATGTTTCCAAAGCACATCCTGTCCATTGAGCCACATGTTGCGCGTATTTCTGCCCGAGCCTGAGCTGCTGAAGTTGTTTCTCACAGTTTTCACCAGATGAGGAACATCCGAAAAGTAAAAAATGTTTCTGTCGGAGGAAAACAGGTTTGTTGTCTTGTAGCACACAGCAGCTCAATGCCTATGTGAGCAGCACTCTTAGGTTATCCCACATTTTGCTGGCTGCGGGCTATTTAAAGCTTGCCTACACCCTCCCTTTCAGTGAAAGGACAGGAAAGAAGAGCACTGGCAAAGCTATTTATAGCTAGCCTGGCTGAACTAGCTTCAAAACCTAAAAGCTTTGGTTGAGTCGGTGTGAGCATACAGCATTGCCAGTGCCATGAAGGTCATAAAGTCGCTGGTTAGGGGAGGCTTTATCGCTTGTTGAAGCAATGACCTTCAACTGACATGTTATCTCCAGGAAACCAACTGCTTTCCAAAACAGCTGGTACAGAACATCTGCAGTTATGGTGCGTGTCCCAAAGAAACCCAGACTCGTGCTCAGGCTGGTGTTCACTCCCACAACGTAGAACACAAGGGCATGGGTGGCCAAGTTTGCTTGCCCTTCATCATTTGTGACGAAGCCAACAAGTTCTCCTGATCTGCGATCGAAAACTAAGTCTGACTTGATGGTCATTTCATCATGAAGAAGTATCACAAATCTTTCATGATCTTTGTAATGTTTTGTTGATTTAGAAATCGAGTCGAGGACATCACGTCGAAATCCAGCTTTAGGATGATATACATTCGTGTAATCACGCAAAGTTGATTCTCCAGGTAAGCGTAGAACATCCAATCTTGTTTTATTATGTGACCACTTATGTTTTGTTTAAGCTTAATTTGGCTTATTTATTAATTTATGTATGCAGTATGTGCAGCTACCACTGCCCTGTGTGAATCTTCAGGGAAGATTGATCCAAAGTCTACTCAGACTCCTCCTGTTTCTTCTGGAAGAGGAAGTAAATAGTCAAAATTTTCTTTATACATATATTAATCCATCAGGCAGTGCCTGTATTTGTTCCAGTTTATGGTCACTATCCATGAGAATTTATTTTGCACCTGTCAGGGTCCCTACTTGTTTATGTATTTATTAGCTATTAATGTGTGCTTTTTAATTCAGTTCTTCATATGTTTTCAGAATGTGCAGCCACCACTTCCCTATCTGAATGTTGAACTCAGATCCAGATTGTGTCACAGCTTACATCATCTAGTCTTGCTCCTTCTGCCATAGAAGGTAGTATATCAAATAAGTTACCCACTTTTTGTTTGTGTAAGTGGGGGTGGAAAGAGGTAGGGCAGTGTGTGTAAATGTATTTACTTGTTTATTTATTGTGTGTGTGTATGCGTGTGTCTGCTTGTTTATTGTTATATGCTTGCACATAGTTATTACCTTTAAAATTAGTTTGCACTTTATTTGTGGTCCTCTTTCAAACTCACTCTTCATGTTGTGTCATTTGAATTTAGGCAATTTAATTATTCACAGTGAATGATCCTATTCTTTTTTTTTTGGTTTTTGTAGGACCTAAACTGTGTCTGTCAGGATGCTGGGAAGAAACCCTACCAAAGGAAGACCACATCTGGGTTTCCAAGGCACTGTTTAAAACAACCAACAAGGGGTTTGCTTCTCTTGATATTTCTGCAGTAAAAGGACTCTGGCTATATCCACCACAACCAGTTCTCCGCACCAGCTTGCCTGTCATGAGAACCTACTTCTCTAGTCCCCTCTTCATTTGGATGCCCCGACAACTCTGGAGAATGGTACTGAGGTGCCCCCCATTTCTTTGAGGGTCACTGGCGCATGCACCAGGTTCCTCCCCACCGGCTGGTGGGCCCTGGAGTGGTGATTGACGTCACAGACAAGGCCAAAGGCAACGTCGACTATGCCGTCACTCTTCAGGACATTCAGGTAGCTGATGATGATGATGATGTTCGAAAGTCTTTGGGGCACCACATATGATCGTTTAACCATCGTACTTCATCTTTCTCTTTCCTTAGCAGCCCTCGTGGATTCACTCAGTGTCAACCCAGTCCATTCTCGAATGTTGTACTACCATCTCTTTTTCTATCTTCCTCTTCTTCTGCCTCCTTGCATCGTGGCTTGCAGGATTGTCTTTGCAAGACCCGATACTATAGGAGTTTCCGTTTCTTCACCTCTGTGAGCATCTCATCCTGTTGTCCAAAGTCTTGTGTGACGATCTGGTGATGTGCTGGGTATAGGAAATGCCCAGACGTCTTCTGCAGCACCTCATCTGCATGCTTTGTATTCTTCGTTGTAGATTTGCTGTGATGGTCTATGTTTCGCTTCGAAGATACTTTTCTTAAAGACTTTTATCCTCCTCCTCCTCATCCTCATCATCATCATCGTCGTCGTCGTCTTCATTAACATCAACATAATCTCATCGTCGTCGTTCTTCTCGTCTTCGTCCTCCTTATTATCATCATTGTCGTCTTCGTCGTCGACATTCTCCTACTTATCGTCGTCGTCCCCATCTTTACCTTTATCATCATCATAATCATCATCATCAACAACAACAACAACAACAACAACAACAACAACATCATCATCATCATCTCCGTCTTCCTCCTCCTGGACCCTGTAAGCAATGAATAACTAACTAACTTCTCATTGTCCATTATCATCATCGCCCTATTTATCTCTGTTTGGCTGGTGCGCAGGGTTCAGTGTCCAGGCTGCCAAATTCCTGGCCACGGAAAGAGTGATTATCGCCCTTGGTGGGGACTCTCCTTCCCCAGATCCGGGCGCCACACGTGACTTTGCCGTGCACAAAGTAAGTCATAAAATGAAAATTATTGGCTTGTTCTTACACAGCACTGTTACCTATATAGATGCTACTCAAGGCGCTGATGTCACTTGATTTTATTTCGTGTATGTTATTTCATGCTATTTTATTTTAGTTTATTTTGCTGATCCTTGTGTAACATGCGACTTTGCTGTGCACGTGTAAAAAGTATTCCAGTTACGATTTGTATTATGACTATTGATATCATATGACTGTTGTTGTTGTTGTTGTTGTTGTTGTTGTTGTTGTTGTTGTTGTTGTTCTTCTTCTTCTTCTTCTTCTTCTTCTTCTTCTTCTTCTTCTACTTCTTCTTCTTCTTCTTCTTCTTCTTCTTCTTCTTCTTCTTCTTAAGCCTCCTTCGAAAGAAATACTTTTTATGAACACCTCGCAACAGAGACCAGCCGAGGTTTAACGTTGAGCTCATGGGCTAAGTGTCTGCTAGTCAGTGTGTATGCTTCTATACGTTGTGTTACTTTGCAGACGATGTTGGGTAAGAACATTCTGCTGCTGGAGAACGTGGCCAACGTGGACCGGCTTCCCCCTGTAGGAACCACCATCGTCCTGGGCGCTCTCAACATCTACGACGGCAGCGGCGCTCCCATGCGAGTCCTGGCTCTGATGGATTTGAACTGCGGCACTTGGGGCACCGGCGGGGCGATGAGCAGTAGGTCGTCGTCGTCTGTCTTCTTCTCCTTCGCCTTGGCGAGCTTGATTGTCTCTGCCGTGTTGAAGATAGTGGGGTAGTTTGTTTTTTGTTGTTGTTGCAGTAGATTATTATTATTATTATTATTATTATTATTATTATTATTATTATTATTATTATTATTATTATTATTATTATTATTATTATTATTATTATTGTTATTATGAGAGAAGATTCAATTGATTCCTAACCACTAAAGCGCAGATACTTTTTTTGTACTCGCATCGTAGTTTATGAAAGAATGTACATGAAATAAAATAATTGTAGCTTTGTTATGGGTTTGAGTTTGCTTTTCTGGTTCTTCTTGCTCTAGTTCTTTCTTGTTCTTTCTTTTTGTGTTGTTCTTCTTCTGGTTGTACTACTACTACTACTACTACTACTACTACTACTACTACTACTCCTACTACTCCTACTACTACTACTACTACTACTACTACTACTACTACTACTACTAGGCCTACTAACTAACCAATAAGCCAACCAACTTTTATTTTATTCTTTCTCCTGATTCTGCTTCTTTTTTTCATGCGCTTTTACTACCACTACTAACTATAACTACTAACTAACCAACTAGCTAACCAACCAACTTAATTTTCTTATTTCTCACGATTCTGCTTTTTTATGCTGCTACTACTACTACTGTTACTACTACTACTACTGCTGCTACTATTTCTACTTCTACTACTAGTATTAAGGTTACTACTACCTACTACCACTACCTAACTAACTAACCAACTTTCTTTAATTTATTTATTTCCTTTTCCAAATGCTGCTTCTGGTTGTCTTCATGCTTTATAAACACTGCCTTCTGTCCGTCCTTTCTTCTTTCCATTGTTTTATTCTTTCTTCCATTCCTCCTTTACTTTCTTTTCTCTCAGCTCCGGATTATTCATTCCTTCTTTTGTTCTTCGGACAACTTGAGTTAGATCTTCTTGAGCGGGGATAGCGCTGTATAAGAATAATAATGACAACAAAGAAATAGCTAATTGTGGTTGCACATATGTACATACTAGTGGTTTTTGTACCCTGGCAAGCCAGGGTACACAGGTTGCTGTTTAAAATGTAGACAGAGAGACAACTGTTGTGTGCGAGTTTCATTTGGACGATGATACCTCCCCATATCATCCTTGATACCTCACCATAACCCCCCCTTCCCTGATATCTCCCCGCCCCCCCCCCCCCCCATGATGCCTCACCAAACCCCCTTGATACTTCCCCGAACCCACTTGATACCTCCCTATACCCCCTTGATACCTTCCGTACCCCCCCTTGTAACCTACCTGTACCCTCCTTGATACTTTCCCGTTGATCGTTTCGCAGGTATGGATGAAAGGAATCGACCATCACCATACCCCCTTATATATACCCGTATCCCCGTTCTGCCTACCCATGCCCCTTTAAACCTACGCGTAGCCCCCTTTTACCTACACGTACCACCCCATCCCAATCCTTGGTAATAATAATTTAAAAAAATAATAATAATAATAATAACAATAATAATAATAATAATGAACATAGAATAAAACAAATAGAAATCATAAAAAACTCCAAGGTTTTAAAATAAAATTTGATATAAGATATAATAATAATAATAATAATAATAATAATAATAATAATAATAATAATAATAATAATAATAATAATAATTATTATTATTATTATTATTATTATTATTATTATATTATTATTATTATTATTATTATTATTATTATTATTATTAGTTTATAAATAATAATAATAATAATAATAATAATAATAATAATAATAATAATAATAATAATAATAATAATAAATAAGTTAAAAGTAAAAAGCCTAAATTAAAAAGAAAAATATCCATATTGTAGTGTAAAAAAAAAACCATAAAAAATATGGCCCGCGAGAGATTGGAACTTGGGTCGCCTGCACGGTAGGCGAATGTCTTACTACTACTACTACTACTACTACTACTACTACTACTACTACTACTACTACTACTACTACTACTACTACTACTACTAAAAAAATAATAATAATAATAAGAAGAAGAAGAAGAAGAAGAAGAAGAAGAAGAAGAAGAAGAAGAAGAAGAAGAAGAAGAAGAAGAAGAATATCGAATATAGAATAATACAAATAGAAATAATAAAAAACACCCAGGTTTTTTAAATAAAATTCGATATAAGATATAATAATAATAATAATAATAATAATAATAATAATAATAATAATAATAATAATAATAATAATAATAATAATTATTATTATTATTATTATTATTATTAGTTTATAAATAATAATAATAATAATAATAATAATAATAATAATAATAATAATAATAATAATAATAATAATAATAATAAATAAGTTAAAATTAAAAAGCCTAAATTAAAAAGCCTAAATTTAAAAGCCTAAATTTAAAAGAAAAATATCCATATTGTAGTGTAAAAAAAAAATGTGGCACTTGGGAGGTTTGATCTTGGGCCCACTGTCATGATAGCCGAATGTCTTACTAACTCAGCTATCAAGGATTCCTATGAAAATCCGCAATTTTTTGTTCTATATGAGAAAACATGCTGAAACCTCGATTCGATTTTTAATTAATCAAATTTAATTAGGTAAACACAAAAATTTTGTAAGATTGGTGACCAGAGTGCAAAAGTGTTTTGAATGGAAATAAAACAAAATTAGCGTTATTACGAAACGGCACGTTCTAGACACGGGTTGAATGGAAACCGCGCGCGGAATGAGGCTATTGCAGTTTGTGGACATTTTGTTTATTTATTTATCTCAGAAACGGTTAAACGTTCGGTAAGGAAATGTCGGCTATAACGATTTCGTGGGTTTTGAGCACACAACAGGCCGATCCACAGCACCCAGCACCTGCCCAGATCAGCGTCCATAGGGGACAAACTTTATAGTAGAGGCGAAGAAGGACTTCCGGCTAAGCAATTTAGAAATATAGATGTGTAGAAAAAAAGAAAAAAAGAAAAAGAAGAAAAAAAGCAGGCAATCCTACTAAATGATAATGAGGTTTAGTCACATGTAGGGTAAATAGCTAATTGTGGTAGGCTTTTTTATGTTTTACACGTACCTCACAAGCGGACCACCCCATATTTTAGTAATCAGAATTAGTCAGTTACCTTGAACAATGACTACATTATCCATACATTCAATAAATACACATATAGGCCTCTGGTCCAGTTGTTCCTACAAGCTTACTCTGTTTTTGCAAGGATAGCAAACTTAATGTAATCGTAACTACTAACAAAAAAGAATAATTTAATTTCTGAGGTTAATTACCCATTTTAATAATGTAATCCGTTATTATATTATCGACGTGGATATACAAAGATGAACAAAATAACGCTTATTCCTCCCCCCCCCTCCCCTTTACCCAGTAGGTTAAAAGGCTAAAAACCCCAGCATCTATAACTTAACTGGACATTCAAACATATTGTTTAGTTATTTCATATACATTTGATGTATGTAAGCCTATGTATTAATTTACTTATGTACTCATTTATCAAACTAAAAAACACACAGAATAAAGAAACGAAAGAAAAAAACGAACGGCGGAAGAAGAAGAAATAAACCCATACCAAAACGGAACAAACCAACAAATCATGAAAGAATGAAAAGAAGAAAAGAAAAGGGAAGCAATATATAAAATTAATAAAGACAGACAATGAGACATAAGTAAATAAAGAAATTAAGAAAGGAAGGAATGATGGAAGGAAGACAGAAAATTAATAGATAAAGAAAGGACAGACAGATAAAAAGACCAATTTTTTTAAAAGGAAAAAAATACACACAGACAAGCAGATACTGAGAAAGCCAGAAATAAAGGAAGAGAAGATAGAAAGAAATGAAAACAGACAGGCAGCAAGACAGACAACAACAAAAAAGACAGGAAAAAAATACAGACAGTGAGGAGGAAAGCACCCATGCAGGCAGTACGTAGACTGAGGGACGCGCGCTTTATAGGAAGATGCTTTACGGGAGCCTGTGGTACAGTTTGAATCGACCATGCACAGGATCCAAGAGGTTATATAAAAGGGAGACAACAAAGTGTGTGCAAAACACAGACAGTTGTTATCTCCCCTCAAAAAGCGGACCTGAAATATTGACAGCATCTTTAATATAACTCGTATTAGATGCTCAAGGATGTCGTTTGGGTCGGATCTTCGGCTTTTAGCCGAAATTTTTATTAAAAAGCCGATAAACTGTCCGTCATATCGGCTCGCCGAGCCGAAGTTTTCACGGGTGAATCGGCTCAATTTTGTCCATTTTTGCGATATTCCTGTGCTGTACGCTTGCAGTTTAGGTGAGGATTCGATAATTACTAAGGTTAAACCCAGAAACTCTGACAGTATTGTGGTCTGTCAAGGGACAGTCTAAACTTTTTATTGTTTTTGTGTGTCTAAAATTTAAGAAAATAAAATTTCTTTTCAATGTTCTTATTCTACTTTTAAAATCATGTTTTATTACAAAGATATGCATCCACAGAACATCTTTAATATATGGAGGTGGAGGGTGCACGTTAATGTAGTGAATCTAGTCAAAAAACTTGTGAGACTGCTTTGGAAGAGAGAGCCGAAACTTTCTGCAAAAAGCCGAAAGTTTCCCGGTTGTTTCGGCCAAATCGCCGAAGAAAAAATTTCCTAGCAACATGCTATCTTCCGGAGATAAGCTTACCAAATAACTTATGCGACTGATAGGTCCCGTGACTATGAAATTCCCTTTAAAAAATAATTATTTGCAATTTTTTAGTGCATTTAAAAAGAAAAATTATAATTTTTTTTTTAGTAGAACTTTCAGACAAATAAACTTTATAGAGAAGAATATTTTCAAATTAATAATTTGTTTACAAACAATGTAAGATTTCTCTAAATAATATAAGTAAATAAATCATGACTTGTTGCTAAATAAGAAATAATTTACCTATATAATTAAATTATTTTGCAGATAGTGTGAAATCATGTTTTATTTAGAAATGTTTTTCAATAATAAATTTTTTACGTGAATAATGCATTATTTAGCAGAATTTCTTAAATAATGCATAACGTAAGAGTTTCCTGTATTCCCTTGAAAACTTAGTTTTTCTAATTTGACTGCATTCTATAATGAAATGCAAGGTCTTACCAAAGATTCTTTATCCAAAATGTTGTGATAATAATTTATTTGTCAACATAAATCACTCCACAAATTCGAAGATAAAACGTCTGTAACGTCCCGAACACCACTGATCTAATAGTTCAGTGCCCGAACACAACCAAAAGGTCAAGGTCAGTTTTGTGCGGGAGTGTTCAGTGTTTTCAGTATCTCCGTCAGAAGAAAATAAAAGCTTTCTTTTTGTATTTAATTCCCCCAAAACGCAGAGATAGATGTAGAAGTAGTGGCAGTGGCAGGAGTATTGAATTGTTGAAAAACTGCAATCAACGCTTCGGCTATTTTTTTCACAAGATCGCCATTAGCTTGCAAATTTTCCATGTTTATTTACTCTGAACATCACCATCACTGTTAACATCACCATCATCCAGATCTATGCCCCAACATCAGACTATATATGACAGCGAAGTCGAGGACTTCTATGAACATCTACAGGCTGTCCTTGACCAAGTGCCGAAGAAGGACATAGTCATAGTGCAAGGCAACTGGAATGCCAGGATTGGCCAAGATGCGCACTACAACTGGGGAGACACATGTGGACCCCACTGCAACAACGAGGCAAATGACAAGGGTCTGAGACTCTTGGAGTTTTCCAGATACAACAATCTGATACTGGCAAAACACGCTTGGTCTCCACAAAAAATTCAGACGATGGACATGGATCATTAAGGAGCATCACAACCAGATTTACTACATCATGGTCAAGACACGCTTTTCCAGGAGCATACATCGGAAGTGACCACGATCTCGTGATGATGTCCTTTCGGCTCTACTTGAAGAGAGTAAACACAGCAAATTGCACCAGACTGAAGTTCGACATGGACAAACTGCAAGACCCGGAGGTGGCAGATATATTCCAAGCCACAATTGGAGGGAAATTTGCCCCACTACTCCTTTTGGGAGCTGGTGAAGTAGATGTTAACACCATGACCACCACCTTCAACTCAGCTGTGACAGATGCCGCCACTGAGATCCTTGTCAAGCACCGCCCAAAGAAGAAACAATGGATCACACCTGAACTTTTGGACCTGTGTGATAACCTTATGGCGCTTCTTGACCTCAGCGCGGCTTTCGACACGCTGGATCATTCTGTACTGCTTCAAAGACTTAACAAATCATTTGGCCTACGTGGTGTTGTTCATGACTGGTTTGTGTCGTATGTGCAGGATCGCTTTCAGTCAGTTCTGGTTGATGGTGTTTTATCATCACCCGACTCACTTGTATTTGGTGTACCTCAGGGTTCTGTGTTGGGGCCTGTGTTATTTACATTGTATTCCCAGCCACTTTCAGACGTCATCACAGACCATGAATGTAATTTCCATAAATATGCAGACGATACTGAACTGTCCAAGAGTTCTCAGCCATCAGACTTTAAGACTGTGCAGTCAGACATTCAAACTTGCATCCATGATGTTCTTTCCTGGATGGATAACAATAAGCTTAAATTGAACACTGAAAAAACTGAAATCATGCCAGTAGGCAAAGCCTCGTGTCTCAGGCAGGTCGGCAGCGACTCCCTAGTTGTAAATGGCAGCAGCATTCCGTACCAAGACTCCGTGCGCTATCTTGGAGTCAAAATTGACCAAACCTTGTCAATGCAAGATCAAATTGGTACTATTTGTCGTGCTACTTTTCTCGAGATGAGGCGCATTGCCTCTATTCGACCGTTTTTAACCGAGTCAGCGTGTGCAGCTCTTGTCAATGCTTTTGTGACATCACGGCTTGACTTCTGCAATTCTGTTCTGGTGGGTCTTCCAACTGAACAAATAAATCGCCTTCAACGCGTACAAAACAACGCAGCGCGTCTTATTTTGAAACGGAAGAAAAGGGATCACACCACTCCCTTACTATGCAAGCTTCACTGGCTGCCGGTGAAGTTTCGCATTCAATTCAAGGTCTGCATTTTGGCATTTCGGTTCTTTGAAGGCACACTACCATCCTACCTAGCCAATGCACTTGTAGCCTATAAACCAACTCGGGCACTACGTTCTTCGTCTGAACGTCTTTTAACAGCGCCACTCCGAAATATGAAAACTTTCGGAGAACGTGCATTTTCTTTTGCTGCGCCTACTCTCTGGAATTCGCTGCCGGCAAACATGAGAGGGGTATCTGACTTGGCAACATTCAAATCGCAACTGAAAACGTATTTGTTCAAGCTTGCGTTCAAATAATTATTATTATTAGTTTTGTTTTTATTTCATTGTAATATTATGCCATGTGTGTTGTAATGACAGGATGTACAATGGATGAATGCGAGTGGGTGCGCAATGAGTCACAATGTGAGATTTGCGCGATATAAGTACCATTCATTATTATTATTATTATAAACGAAGAGAGATGAAAAAGAAAAAGAACACCTCACAGGGAGCTGATGCTTACCAAAACATCAACAATGACATCCGAAAAGGCATGCGCACAGCAAATGAGAACTAGATAGAAGATCAATGCCAGGAAATAGAGAACAGACTGAACAAGAACAACAGCAAGAAGGCCTATAGACTGTTAAGGGGCTGACAAGTGTTAAACAGTCCAAGGTTTCTACGATCCAAAGCAAGTCTGGCATATGCCTTACAGAAGAACAAGAAGTCTTGAATAGATTGACAGATTACTGCTCTGACCTTTACAACCACACACTAAACGGAAACCCATCAATTCTGGCATGTACCCAGAACAGAGAAGAAGAAGAAGAAATCTTCCCAATTCTCCGAGAAGAAGTTGAGGCAGCAGTGCAATCGCTGAAGAAGGGGAATTCAGCGGGAGTGGACAACATACCAGCGGAACTGCTTAAAGCAGGAGGAGAAGCGATAATTGACGCCCTCACCATTATCTGGAACAAGATTTGGCAGAGTGGGGAGTGGCATACACCATGGACCCAGTCGCTTGTCATCACTCTTCCCAAAAAAGGTAACCTTTAGGAGTGTGAAAATTACCGCACCCTCAGCCTAATCTGCCAATCCCAGCAAAGTCGTCCTAAAAATAATACTCAACAGGTTGAAACACCAAGCTGAATAAATCATAGCTGAAGAACAAGCAGGATTCAGGGCAGAGTAAAGTGCCACAGAACAGATTTTCAACCTCAGAATAATATGCGAGAAATACCTACAGCACTAACAACATCTAAATCACGTGTTTGTAGACTTCAAGAAAGCGTTTGACCGGGTCTGTCATGCAGCTCTGTGGGCAACCATGAGAGCGTACAACATCAGCCCTAAAATTATTGAAATTATGAAAAGCCTGTATGACAAGGCTACCAGTGCAGTCCTCCACAACAGCGCCATCGGAAACTGGTTCAAAACAACAATCGGGGCACGTCAAGGATGCCTACTCTCTCCAACGCTCTTCAACATCTTCCTAGAGCGAAACATGTCAGATGCCCTTGCAGATCACGAAGGCACAGTCAGCATAGGGGGTAGGGCTCTTCAACCTCCGGTTTACGGATGACATTGATGGATTGGCTGGAGAGGAACAAGAACTTGAACAGCTGGTACAGAGGCTTGACAGCACCTCCAGAGCCTATGAAATTGAAATAAGTGCGGAGAAGACCAAAATGATGACCATCAACACCAATGGAATCAACAAGGACATCAAAGTCCAAGGCCAATCCCTCAACACAGTGCATTGCTTCAAATATTTGGAGCCATTGTATCAGGCAATGGGTCACGACAGGCAGTCCTCTCCATGATCGCACAAACAACTGCTAACCTAACAAGGTTGAAGCCCATTTGGAAAGACAGGACCATCAGTCTACAATCCAAGCACAGGCGCTTGTATCTGGACACGCGAGCGCCTATGCATGTGACGCGTCTCCCTTTTGTTATCTAAGGGAGACGCGTCACAGGCAGAGGCGCTCGCGTGTCCAGATACAAGCGCTTGTGATTCCAAGGTAAGGTTGCTGCGCTACGTACCTTGTCATCTCCATCTTCCTATACGCTTGCAAAACATAGACCCTCACAGCAGATCTACAACGAAGGATTCAAAGCATGGAGATGATGTGCTACAGGAGACTTCTGGGCATTTCCTATACTCAGCACATCAGCAACGACGAAGTCCGACAGACCATCACACAAGCCATGGGACAACATGATGACATGCTGACAGTGGTGAAGAAACGGAAATTCCGATGGTATGGCCACGTCACCAGAGCACCAGGCCTTGCAAAGACGGTCCTGCAAGGCACGGTGCAAAGAGGCAGAAGAAAATGGAGACCGAAAAAGAGGTGGGAGGACAACATTCGAGAATGGACTGGCTTGATACTGAGCGAAGCCATGAGGGTTTTTGAGGACAGAGAAAGATGGAGTACGCTGGTTAAACGAGCATCTGTGGTGCCAAAACGACCATCGAGTTACGGGATAGGATAGGTATGGATATATATGTTGCCAGATACCTTTGATAAAGTCCGGAATGAAGGGCGAAAGCTTGGGATGTTGACTAAAATGAATAATAGAAAAACAAGTGAGAGTATGAGTGTGCAGTGTTTGGTATTTTGACTGTGACTGTCTATCGTCCGCCTTGAGCGGTTTGAATGCTTGCACCTCGCCAAACTTCAGTGGCACGGTTTCCAGCTTATTTCTTTTATTCTTTTTTTTTTTTTTTTTTAAATAAACTTTTTTTTGACCTACGGTTCAACAGAATGAGGTGATTCTTTACAGAATGGGTGAGACAAAGCAGCAAAGGAAAACAAAATAATATAAAATTTAAAATAACCTATATAAGTTACCAGCAGAACCGTTCAAATAAATCTAATAATATTGGAAAATAAAACAAGAATTGGAACAGGAGTTCTTCATGACAAGTAGGCCTACACACTATAACACAAGCCCGTCAAAAATAACATTATATAAAAGCCATTTTTGACAAAACTGGTGGTGTCGTAGTTCAATTTTGTGGATATATTCATCCACTTGATATTAATATTTTAAATAACTCAAGAAAGCATTCAAGTGAGGTTTTGACCCACTAAAACGACATTTAGATATCGAATAATTTGGCATGTAAGCTTATCAATATAAAATTAAAGCATTCGTCCATTTGAAAGTTATTTTCACAACCAAACAAGACAAGCCATTTTGAAAATCTCAGTTTTGTTACATGATCACGGTTGTTTGTTTCAAATGTCGTTCTAAATCATTCCAAAACCTAAAAGAGTGCGGACAAGACCCTAAATAATGAAGAATTGTGTCTTTATCGCAGGACACTATGACCATCGTTATAATTATACAAGTTGGATGCAAGACAATAAAAACTTACTTTGACCTTGCTCGGTTTCATTGGCCTGTGCGCTGTGGGGTGAATGAACATTGAGGTTTAACCTCCACAACCACCCTTGGCCATTCGGCAGACGGGGATAACCATCCCAGGGGAAGAGGGGGTAGGTACCTAGCTCAACACTGAATCACCAGAGCAATTTTCCAGTTCTTCCATATTCTGACCTGCGTTGTATGACTGGATCTTATTGTAAACGGCTGTGGCAGACTGAATGGTCTAATCAAATTATTTCAAATTCTTCCAGAATGAGATTTATCTGCTTCTTTGCATAACTGCATCCATCCGCAAAGAAGAAACTGTTTTGCCTCGCCTTCATATTGGGCATACTTATGTCACCCATAGTTTCCTTTTAAAAGGAGAAGAACCACCATGGTGCTTTAATAATAATATATAATAATAATAATGGACATTTATATAGCGCTATTACTTGTCTTTTTATAGACAAGCGCATAGCGCTTTACATGAAAGGAAAAAAAACAAACATGAAACAACTTACAATATTGCATTAGAAATTATACAATGAGAAAAAATAAAATAAAATAAAACCAAACACACAAAATCAAACAAAATACATAAAGTTAACTTTCTGCAAACAAGTCATCACAACAAATCCACAAGCATAGCCAAAAGCAGAACAAATATGAGCTGCGGCTAGGGTCTATAGAATGAAGGATTTAGTCAGGATAGTAGAGTTTGAAGAGGTGAGATTTTAGAGCTTTCTTGAATGAGGGTGTGGTCTGCTTGTGTCTGATGTTGGCTGGAAGAGTGTTCCATTGTCTGGGTGCACAATAGGTGAATGCCCGTTCTCCGTACATTTTGGTGTTGGTTTTTTGAATGCAGAGTGTGCGAGAGTCAGAAGAAGAGCGAAGAGTGCGAGAAGGGACATAGACTGACAGCAGATCTGACAGATATGAAGGGCAGGTTCCAGAGAAGAAATTGTGGCACAGTACGGACAGTTTGTATTTAATGCGGGCCTCTATGGGTAGCCAATGAAGCTTACGGAGTAGTGGAGTGATGTGATCGCGCTTTTTTGCCCTAAAGACTAGCCTAGCAGCACAATTCTGGACTTTTTGAAGTTTGTCTATGAGATGACTCGGGCAGGAAGCCAGTAGGGCATTACAATAGTCTAGCCTAGACAAGACTAAAGCACAGACTAAGGTGATGGTTGCTTGAAGGGTTAAGTAGCAGCGAATGGAGCTGATCTGACGCAAGGCAGCGTATGCTGATTTACAAACTTGTGCAATATGGAAATCAAGCGTCATGTCACTCGACATAAAAAAGCCTAGATTTCTAGCCGACTGAGAGAAAGAGATTTCATGCTCTCCTACACTTACAGAGGTAGGCAAGGTGCAAGCTAAGGCAGTTCTGGTCTTTTTGAACAGGAGAACCTCTGTTTTATCATCATTGAGCTTTAACTTGTTTTGTTTCATCCAGGATCGGACATTAGAAATGCAATTCTGTACAGTCTGGACATTGGTATTGATTTGTACCGGAAGACTTGATTTTAAAAGCTGAGTATCGTCAGCAAAAGCTTCAACAGTTACATCGTGTTTTTGAATCAGTTCGAGCAAAGGCTTTGTGTACAACACGAAGAGAATCGGTCCAAGAACTGACCCCTGCTTTGCATGTGACGAATCCTTTTTCGTTCGCCATTTTATGTCTGAATGTGCTGATCTGGTTGATGAAAGGGAAATATAGTTTGGTTCAATACCTTTCGGTGAGATTTTTAAAGTATGCAATAGTCAGCACCTGTTTCAATTTTTACATGATGTTGGTTTGTCCAATTTAAATGTTAATAGTTTAGCCTGACTTCACTTCATTTTGTGTGGTCCTGATTGGGCTCGTGACAATCCGCTGGACCCTATAAGCACTGAGCACAAGCGCCTGTGGCACTGAGTATCTATCTATCAATCATACTGCTAAAATGGACAGTGAACATGGCCAGTTTTTATTTCGCCCATCATGGGATTCGAACCTGGGTCATCGGTGTGCCAAACGAACGCTCAACCACTTGAGCTACGGCAGTATGACACTGTGGAGGTATATATAAAACAAAACAATACAATCTAATATAATATTTACAACACAGTAAAATACAATACAACAGTCAATAATACAATACAACACAACGCAACGCCTGTGCCTGTGACAGCGTGAGAACCTTTTTTAAAGTCACGTGATGCCACAGTGCAGCGGGAGGCCAAGGTTAGCAAGCGCGCGCGGCACAGTTGATCCATTCAGACCACATAACACATTTAAGTACTCCAGAAATAGCAAGGACACAGTTTTCGCCTCTCTCTCTCTCTCTCTCTCTCTCTCTCTCTCTCTCTCTCTCTCTCTCTCTCTCTCTCTCTCTCTCTCTCTCTTTCTCTCAGGATCGATCCTATGGGGCCTTTACTATTTTCTGCCTAAATAAATAATCTTCTCATTCATATTCCTACTTCACGTGAACTCTTTGCTGATGACACCACATTACACTCCGAGGATACAGAAAAACGTAATTTAGCCTCCTCTTTACAAATAGCGGCAAATGAACGTACAGGAATGGTCTGAATTTAATCACATGACTCATTAATCCAGACAAAACTAAATCCACGCTAATAACTGCTAGACAAAAACGGCAAAATTCTATAAAACTTCCTCCCTTAAAGCTTTGCAACGAAACAGTTAAGAAGTAAAATGCCATAAACTTTTTGGCGTGACATTAGATAATAATTTGTCTTGATTGCAACATATTTTAAATCTTAGTAGAACTATTTCCAGAAGGACTTATCAATTATCAAGGATTAAAAATTACTTAAATCTGCAGTCTCATGCACTATTCTATTTGGGACATATTCAACCATTTATTTATTATTCTGTAACTATATTAGCAATGCCATGAAGCCTTTATTTAGGATTCACAAACGTGCAATTAAAATGGTTATTCTTAAAAACAAAATCTCTCTGAATGATTACAAACAGATCAACATACTACCTCTTGCCAACAGATTAAAATTAAATAAAGGAATTTTGATGCATAAGATCCTTTCTGGTAATACACCCTCCTATAGCCTATCTCTCTTCTCTAGGAAAACTGCCAGATTTTTTACCACACTAAATATCCCATTTCTAAGAATTGATCTGTTTAAAACCAGTCTGTCATATTCAAGTTCCATTTTATGGAATAACTTTGCAGAAGTTCTCCGCAGTGCAGTCACTAAATACACATCCTTTAGAAACCATCTTTTACAGCACATTAAAAATTAGTTAATTGGCTACTCACCAAGAGTTCTACATTCATAACTTTAATTAGATTGTTTTACATATGTTGTGTGTGTGTGTGCGCGCGCGCGCGAACACGCATATCTTGATTATAGTGTTGCATTATGATGTTATTGTTATACAGTTATTTTGCTTTACTAATTGTTATTGTTACAACCCCCAAGGGCAGGATGTAAAAAAGCACACCTAGTGCTTAATAATTTACCCTTGTTAAATAAAATTCTCTCCTCTTCTCTCTCTCTCTCTAACTTACAACTTTATCCCGTCTACCAACTGCCCTGCCCGTAAGTCCCCTATATACTCATAGTGTCCGGGGACGTTAATCTACTTACCTACCCTACCCGTATACTTCTGAGTCCCATTCATTATTCTGTAATTCAACCGTTCCTTCTCATAAACACACCCACTTACACACACACCCACACCCACTGTTACACACTGTTTTTTTTAATATTAATAGTTGATTCAGCCCCGATGCTTGAATCTTGGTAAGTGATAAGTGTAACTCAGATTCGTTTATCCAGTGAGCAGCATGTTCATTCAGCAACAAGGCAGGAGTCGTCGTATAGAGTTTTCCAACTTTATTCGGCAATCATCAACAACTGCATTATAGATCGCTTTCCGAAAATCACTTCAAAGATCAGCATTAAAAATCATCATCAATCTCTATCAATCACTCTTTCACTCCTCCAAGCAGACACAGCGCATTATTTATATAGCCTCTCAGCAATCAGGACAAAGTTGGAACATTCCAGCATGACGCAATAACATCCATTCAAAGTAATATTCGTCACCGGAACTATTACATCATTATGTTTAGGAGAATCGCTTAACTATTACCAGATTTATCTCGAAGCTTCGGTCGATAATAAACAAGTAAGTCCTGAAAATCTCAACAATATCGACCGAAGAAAATTATACAAAGCTTCTTCTAGCAACACTCTGTTATTGCATGCTTTGCAAAACAAATGATCGGATCTATCGTGCGCGTCTCAAACGTAACAAACAAACACACACACACACACACACAAACACACAAACACACATGCAAACGCACACTCACAAACACCACCACCACCACATGCTTCATAACAAAACCAGAACAAACAGAAACAGTGATGTGAACATACTAAAAAGTCACGTTAAATTTGTCACGAACACTGAAGAAGAAAAAAAACCAAGAGTCATTATTATATTTGCACCGGGTGGACATGTAAGGAAATAGAAAAAACAACAACCACTCCCCCCCCCCACCCAACTCACCAACCCTCACACTCCATACCCCAACCCCCTCTATTCCCTTTCACTGCAACAAAAAATAAGCAAATAAATGCAAGATAACTCTAACTGCAACAACAACAACAGCAGCAACAACAACAACAACAACGATAATAATAATAATAATAATAATAATAATAATAATAATAATAATAATAATAATAATAATTATTATTATTATTATTATTATAATATATTTTCTCATTCACGTTCAAACAACAACAAAAAAGTGTCATCTTGGCGACTTGATTCACTGTGCACGCACAAGTAGGCCTACAGGTTACACCTTAGACTGAAGTCAGGATACGATGCGTGCATACAAGTATGGATGTGTAATCGGAAAGCAGAAATCGGTGCTCAAGGTCAGGGTCACCCAACACACAGCCTTCCGACGCCTTGTCCGCTGTCCTGCACACCCCTCACCAGAACGACTCTGATGGCGACTCCCATGCTAACGTCAACCACCACTCTTGTCGTCGCTTCCTGGCGAAGAGGCTGTGGCATGGCCACCGCCGGCAGCTGACAGTCGTCATGGTGATGAGAGTGCAAACGAATGTCCGGTCCGTCGCTCCATCGTCCGTTGTCGGCAGCACAAAAGAAGCAGCGGATCCGGTCATCGGAGGTCCGCACATATCCCCGTGACGCCAGCCGTGGCCCGTGGTCCTCCCCATCGTGGTCCGGAACAGGAAAGGTGTGGAGCCTGGCCAGTTTGGAATAGAAGAGCCTGTAAAACGTCACAGTGTCACAAATCAAAAATAATTTAGCATTGTGTGGAGGCGTAATTTAGGCCTGTTGGCGCCCCTACGACCTTCGAGTTACAAGATAGGATAGGATAGGATAGGATAGGATAGGATAGGATAGGAAAGGAAGCAAACTACAAACACAAATCAGTCGGGCACCGCCACAACGAAGACACACTCACATCGTCTCACTCTGACTCAGCAGTTATACTAAAACGTCTGCTAAATGTAAACCATAACACTTGAAAACCACAAAAAATATGTATATCACATTAGGCCTAAGTGGGCACCAGTGGGCAGAGGGTTTGAGTTAGATCTTGTATCGACCAGCGCCCTGAGCAGCTCATGAGCAGGAAAAGCGCTATCTAACGACAATGAAATAAATACACATTAAAAATATAAATAAACAATACACGCAAACATTACTACTAAAGATGATGGCTCAGCACAAAATACATAACAAAACGTAAACTATTAAGTAGCGAAGAAAATAGCGAAGAAAATAAACAATTCCCTACCCCACCCTTCACCTGCACCATGAAAGAGCTATAGCATCCACCTCTGATTAACATAGAACCAAGAAACAAAAAGTCATTAATAATTACAATATTTATTTATCTGTTTACTTAAACGTTCTTATATTGTAGCTCAAGAGCTGCTCAAGTCGCTGGTCGAGGCTGGATCTAACTCTAGACTGCTTGAACAATTCAAGCACTAAAAAGTATTTAAACGTCAAAGATAAGGCTGCAACAGATGATGATGATGTGATCTTGTAAGGCGCCAAAAAAATCCATGTACGTAGTGTTCATGCTCTATGCGCACTAAGAGGGTGATTCAGCCATATTAAAACAAGTAAGTTTTTAGTCCTTTCTTGAAGGACAACATATATACAATTCTAAGAAAGAAAGTCGACCCTTCACCCACCCCTCCACCCCTAAGAGTGAGTGGCAACGGTTTGTGGCGTGGGGTGGGAGAGGGGGAGGGTCTATACACTACCGGCAAATAAAAACTATCACAAATGGGATGCGATCAACTAGTCCGTTGCGTTTTTCTGGCACCCACGAGTTGTATATAAAAAAAATGTTGTTTTAAGTTTCTCAGTGAACCCTGCCTTAAAGAACCGTCGATCATGGTATTTAAGAAAGATTTACCATGACAATGGCTATAACGGACGCCTAGACAGAACATTTTCCTGTCAGGAACCGAAATACGTTTTTCTCTCACAATTATTTTGAGGATTTGTCGCAACTTTTGATGAAATTTAGACCTTCTCCAAAATCCCTAGTGTGTAAGTCTTTAAGTGCCGGTAGTGTAAAAGTACTTTAATTACGAGTGTATCAGTTCACAAACAGTTTATACATACGACTGCATAACAGGCATAATCATCACACAAAGCCAGGCTTGGTTCTGAACTGATTGAACAACAAAAATAACAACAACAACATTCATTGACAGCAAGCAAAAAAAAAAAAGGGGGAAGCTTATAAAGCTGAGGAATATAAATTAAAATTAAACGTGTAGGCCTACTACTAAAACTAACAGTTTACAACAACAACAATTCAGAACATACCTTTCGCCCATTTTCTAAATATCGTTGCACTTGCAGATATTTCACAAACTCTTTGTTGAAAACAACAAACATAAATTGCGGGTTGTTGCAAAAAGTGTAAACAGTTTGAACCACTGCAATCGCATATCATACACAATAGGCTTGCTGCAAGCCTGTAACTTGTCGTACGCGTGATGCTTTCATGACGGTGTGACATCGTCACAGCAGTGAGCTTTTTTCCAGCTCTCTGATTGTCACAGTTCCTAGTATCTTAGCTGGGCTGGGAGCGAATGGGAGCATTCTGATTGGTCGACGCGTTACAAAATTCGACGCATGCGCACAGTGCTATCATAGCAAAGACTATAAATACCAAGAATGTTAGGGAGCGGCAAAAAGTCCCCTATACGCTGTTGTGTCCGGGGACGGTAATCTACCCACTGAACTGGAGCGGCAGTCCCGGTGGAGCGCACTATTGACTGACTTTGATATTATCCCGCACAAGACGCCATCCCGGTTGACTCTGTCCCGGTGAGCGCACCATGGTCTGACCTTGATATTATTCCGTACTAGACGCCATCCCGGTTGACCTTGTCCCGGTGGAGCGCACTATAGACTGACTCACTAATTAAACTCGTGCTTGGCCAGTGGACTCATGTCCATGGTCTGCACTCTTAGTGCCTTTTACCAACCCAAGTATGAAAATAGACCAATTGTATATCGGGTCACCTTGTACCCTGTTTAGATTTTAACTGTATGGGTCGCTGAGCCCTCATCGTGCAAATTCTTGCTTTTTGATTCTCCGCACTCCTGGAATGTTTTCCTTCCTGTTGTTGCGGTAAATCCCTTTTTTTTTTTTTTTTTTTTTCACCCGGGGACCGCACAGCACAGTTGCTGGGTCCCGGGTGTGATCGGGCTCGACATAGCCAGATGCTGCTCCCGAAATTGTAAATTATTTGGTTGTGGCTAGTTTGGTGCCTTGGCCAGACCCGACGCCTTACGATGGCCATGCTGCCGGGCCGGTCGGGCAGTGCCTGCCCTTATAGCACAGCCTATTGATTTTAACCTCGTTTTAGCGTTTGTTGGTATCTTAAATTATTGATTGCTCACTGATTCTTGCACCATCAGCGCCTACTTACCTTCATGTTTCAGGCCTAGCCTGACATTAGATACGACGGGAAACTATTAAATTATCTTATGTATCGGCGGGTGTCTACCCTGTTTATTATTAAGTTACAGCAACTTAAGTTACATTTTTATGTACCGGGGTGCCTATTATTTTCCCAACTTATCCATTTGTTCTTATGTTTATTATTAACGAGCTTAGAGTTCCTCCTTGACATCTCCAGCTGCGACTGGTTGATGAAATACTCCGCCTTATTGGTCCAAGTTCTTTTATTAGATTCATGTGAATCATTGTCTCAGTGCATATCAACCAGATTTTAATGCTCCTTTTAAACTTCTTCTGCTCACTCCCATTGTGTTTTTATTATAGAGAGCCTAAATTATAATGTACATAATTGTTTTTAACAAATGTGGTCCTGAAATTTTAATCATGATTTCTTAATATCGTCCCCTATATGCCACTGTGTCTGGGGACAGAAAACTTAACCACCAACCACCGGAGCGGCAGTACACCCGATTGGAGGTGGCTTTTGTATTGCATGTTTTTATTTTTTCCTTTTAGTGAGTTATGTGTGTAGGTTAAGTGGTTTTAAGATCTTTTTATCATGTACGTTGGTTGGTGAATGGAGGTGGGCAATAGCAGCCCTATCCGGAGTAATTTTATTGTTTTTATTATATGTCTTAAACTTCTTACACCCTAACGGCACGTGGTTCTTGGACCACCTTGCCTTGTCTTCGTACGCTGCATGCGTATTAATTTGGTTGATAAATTAGTTATATGGTGTTGGTTTTATTCTCTTAAATAATGGCGTGGGCCCTATGAGCTCCTCCAAAGTTTTCTTGCGTATGTACTATAAACACGTTGGTCTTAGGACCTCCTTCTTATTATCTTACTCATACTTGGAGTAATTTTAACCTTTTTTTTAATGTTTTAATCATGCTTATTAGGGATCTTTGTGGCTTTTGCCACCTTCCCATGTACTCGTATGCTTTATAAGCGTTGTAGTGTCCCTATTGCTATATAAGCGTTTTAGTAATATATGTTCTGTTGTTGTATGAATGATGTATGTAAGCCATGTTTTAACAATTTTAACTTGCATTTTTAGTCAGGTCCCATATATGCGCAAGTGTCCGGGGACTATAATCTAATAAACGAAACGAACGAAACGTGTGTGGTAGACTTTTGTGAGTCTCCTCTCTGAAAATCCTTAACGGGAAGAGAGGGGACTATAAACTGATTAAAAAAAAAAGTGTGTAAAATTTACCCAGTCACGCTCCACTACCCTCATACAATATGTAGAGGCCGCTACAGTGTGCGCGTGAACAGTGTGTAGCGCAGCAAATTTACGCGCATGCTCACAGAGTCTGGAAAGAACGTCAGTGTCGAAGAAAACCTAAAAGCTTTACTTCAGACTATTATGTTGGAGTTAATTGACGATTCGGACCAGGACGAATGTAGAGGGGACTCGTTAAAGACAATTTATGGACAAATAAAAAAAACTGTGGCACATATCTTTCGCTACCGCCAGCGTCCGCCATTTTTGTATGAGCTTTCATACAATCCAATGCGCGCTCGAGAGGTGTAGGAAAAAGTAGCACTACGTGTTCATACGCAGTGACTGTGAACGGCTGCGCAGCAATACATAGTCATACATAGTGCCATCGTGAACGCAACCCAGCTGCTTGTCGGCATTATTGTATTGACTTTACTTCTTCGTCCCCAATATGCCATAAGGTGTTGGGGGACGTAAATTTTACCCAACGAACGAACAAAAGTGTGTGAAAGTCTCCTCTCTGAAAATCCTTTATCGGGAAGAGAGGGGACTATAAACTGATTTTAAAAAAAAAAAGTGCGTTCGGTAGCACAACAACAACGTGTGTTCGTATACGCTTAAGGTGTCCGGGGACGTAAATCTACTAAAAAAAAAAAAAAAAAAAAAGTGTGTTCGTAAAGTGGTGTTTTACCCGTCCCCTATACGCTTAATGTGTCCGGGGACGTAAATTTACTCCAAAGTGTGTTCGTCTACAAGGTGTGATCATATTATTTTCCCCTTTACCAACAACTGCAGCTACAAGGATCAGGAACAACGAAATAGGACGTTAAGCTTCGTTGTTCCTCCTTGTAGCTGACAGTTATAACTTTAGGATCTCTTGGCCTATCGGTTAGGAAGGAGTCCAACAACTCTAAGGCTGTAACCTAGGCCCCCCATTTTTGTTAGGGTTTTAAATTTCTTAAATTTTTGAAATTTTTGTAACTCGATTTTATCTATAATTTAGCATGTATAACCTTTTGTAATAATTAAAGATCATTTAGATCTGCTCTCGAGCGATTCTTAAATTTTGTACATTACTTTTCACATTTTTATATTGTAGACCCGATTCTGACATATCAATAGCCTGGCCAGACCTGGTCTGTCATTCATATAAAAATAAATTTTTCAATACAATATCCATTTTTCTCCGTTGGGGGGGGAGGGGGGGGGGGATTCGTATTCTTGACCACCTGACTTTCCGGTTACCTTTTTATCTTCCCGCGGTCCTTGCCGGCCTTCTTCCCTTTTTGTTGAGCCATCTTTGGCATTTTTATATAGACAGCATTTTTGCTGGGTTTTATTGTCCCGAATGTTCACATGGGGACGTAAAAATTCCTATATTCCCCCCCTTCCCAGTCCCCTATTCGCGCTTGTGACGCGGGACTTTAATTTACCCACCTACCTTCCTCAGGGTGAGCACTCGGCCGCCAGTCACCTATGTCCGGTCAGGAAGGAGCGTACGCTAGCCAACAGTCTGCGAGCGGTCACCTTTATGCCTCAGGCACAAGCTATTAGCTTGGCTAAGAATCAGATCCGTTCAGAAGCGACACGGTCATATGCTGCTGCGGTTTCTTCCGCGCGGCGGCCTGATGCGGCCTCCGGTGTCGCAGGGGAGGGGAGGGGGGGGGGTCCGCCTGGAGCTGGTGAACCGGTTCAAATTGGTAGTCCTGTTGACAGGCCGGGCGCGACTGCTGTGGTGCATGCACCGGGTGGCCGGGACAGCGGGCCGGTGCCCTGTGTTGGCGGCCGAGATACAGTGGTAGAAAGGGTGGGGGATCCCTGGGTGGCCATCCGGGGTTTGGAGGGGACCATCGAGCGGCTTACACGGACTGTGACCGCATTGTCGGCAACCGTGGATGCCCTAACTAAGTGTCTGGAGGCTGCCTCCTCGGCTGAGGAGTTTGACGATACTCCTATGGAGGTATCGGCTAAGGTCACTAGGTGTGATCGGTCTATTCAGGCTTCGACGCCTGCGCCGGTCTTAAGAGAGAAGATTTTGGGAGTTTTGGCCCCGTTACACGATGAACTAGGCCAAAATACAGTTAATTATCTGGAGAAGGCCTTAGTGAAATGTTTTCGTGAGCTAGCGTCGCAGGTTGTCTCTTTGGATAAGCTTGCGTCCGCGGCCAGCCATACTGGCTGATCGTAGCTCACACTTGATTGTAATTTTAATCTGTTTTGATGGGTTTTTAGTCTTTTGGGGTGGAATTGCGCCGGCTTGCCGTGCGCCTGCCCTGTAATATATAAGTGTTTTGTTGTTAGCGTTGTGTTAGGCCTACGTCTATAGCTTGTTTGGGTTGATTGTTTTTTCTGATGTATATAGTTTTAAATTAGATTTATTATTGGTCTTATATATGTATGTTTTATTTTTTATCTTAACGTGTCTGTGGGTTGGATCGGCTGGTTTTTGCCGCTCTATGTTTATTATAATATACCTCCTCGCCTGGCGCAGGTGGGGTGGGGGTGGGGGGTGGGGTGGCTGCTCTACCGACCACGTGGCTTAGCCGTTTGAGGAGTAAAACCGTTACATCCGCAGGCATGTAGGCCTACCCATCTTTCAAACTCTGTTCTTTTCTTTTAGAAGTCAGGAAATCGGAAAAATACTAGGCCTACATCTTTCATGTAATCTTTGAATGAATAGCGTTCATCGCTATTGCCATGATACCATGGTTACCGGCATGTTTGTGTCGATGACGCAAATGATTGTGGGAATGAATCTATTTTTAACATGGGGCTTGACCTTGGCCCGCGGCCTTGAGCTCTAAACGCTACGCTATGGAGATGTACGAATTGCGTCCGTTGACTAAGATATGAATGAAAAAAATCCAAGGTAACAGAGCCATCGAGGTGCAGTTTAAGCTTTTGGAGCAGTATGTAGTGAGTAACGAGAGAGAGAGAGAGAGAGAGAGAGAGAGAGAGAGAGAGAGAGAGAGAGAGAGAGAGAGAGAGAGAGAGAGAGAGAGAGAGAGAGAGAGATGACAGTAGTGTGTCATCGCTATTTCTGGAGAATAAGCGTTATGAATGAATGGCTAACCTGCAGCGCGCGCATTCTAGCCTTGGCCTATCGCTGCACAGCGACATCACGTGACAATAAGAAGTTCCCACACAGGCACAGGCATTGCGTTGTATTGTGTTGTATTGTACTATTGACTGTTGTATTGTATTGTATTATATTGTCCGGGGACTGAAATTTTACTCTTACTGGCAGTAAAAGGACCTTGCACTTGACCCCAGGGTCAAGCGTTATGGGACATCACAAGATCGAGCTGTAGGTAGCTCACTGTATAAAGTAGTGGCCACATGGATTACGTTTTACAGCTTATACCCTGGGTTATGAGATTTTTTCCTGACTTAGGAGTTTATTGGCCACCTTTGACTTAACGTTTCACGGCTTATCCAGTAGGTCGGAGATAGTGGCGCCATGTTTATCACGGCCCGGTTCTAATTTATACACGTGTCGAGCTGTGTAATATCACTACAACAAGGCACTTTTAATAAATAAATAAATGAACTTCACTAAGATCTACACATACATTCAGAACAGATAATCCAGAGAGAGAGAAAGAGAGAGGGCGCACAAGTTACTTCCCTTTGTTCTCCCGTTTAAGTAGTGGCCACAGTTGGCTTACGTTTTACGGGTTCTGAGATTTTTCACTGACCGGAATTTTGACTGGCATGGCGGCCACACTTTATCAGTTTAGTGGACACATCTGGCTTACGTTTAACGGCTTATGTTTAGGGTCGGAGGTAGTGGCGCCCACTGAACTAAATAGATCAGTGAGTGGCGCCATGTTTATCACGGCTCGGTTCGAATTTATAATTCTTATAATTTATTTTTTTTAAATGTATTTCAAATAATTTAATTTTGTATATTGTTTTTAGGTTTGATTTTTGAATAGGTGCATATATTATACATCAAATCTACTTTTTGACTGACAAAGCTGTACCCGAGAGGTAAATGTAAGCCCTTGACAAGTGTCGGATATGCTATGCGTTTTTTGACTGACAAAGTTGTAGATGCAATTGTTAGTAATCTTCTTGCTTGCTAGTTAGTTAGTCATTGCTTATAGCACCCACACTGCAAAGAGTTAGTTATTCATTGCTTACAGGGTCCAGCGGACTGCAAAGAGCCGAATCAGGACCACAAAATCAAGACCACAACTTCGCTCAAAGAGGACTCGCCCCTGATCAGCATAAAAGATCTGCCGAAACAACCCTAGTGGTAACACTGAAGGCACTCCACCAGCCGGTCACTTTAAAAAAAAGACACCCCACGCAGGGGACACTGGGGCTATACTCTAATTAATCGAATCCCCGTTTACAAAAACAAAATAGAATATAAACATGATTATAAAATATCAACAAAACACATACATATAAAATGCCTACATTGCCAAATAATAACATCCTAGGATGCCCCAGTGATCACCTGGCAGAAAGCGTTCAATATTCCCAAGCTGATCCAACAGACCTCACACACAAATGAGGAGTTTTGTCCTGGAAGAGTTTTCAAGAAAAACGGTAGGTGACTGGTCTAGCGGAGAAAAAGATAGTATAGTAGATTGATAGAACAGAGTATATGAATGAGAAAGAACAAAGGATAAAGACAGCGACAGTGGGCATTTAAAGCTCTAAATTTAATAATAAAAAGGAAATTGCTTTCTACACAGGAAAAAACATACGATTTACACACAAGATATTTTTCTTGGTTATAATGTAGAGAACATGCGAAGAAAAGAAATGCAACTGATTAACCATATTTTATTGATTGGAAAAATGTGTATTAGTAAATTCAGATATGGAGACAGATTGATAATTGAATATATTTTTGATTATGAAATGAAGCTTAGAGGCTTTTAAAAAAAGATTAATAATGACGAACATATGCAATGACAACCGGAAAACTTCCTATTGCTTTTGAGAGGCTTACATGTTGTATAAATTTATGTTAAATTAGGTAAGTTTTCCTGCTCTCTGTGAATTGACTGCAAACGACGTTCAATTGATTGAGTTGTTGCTGTCAACACCCTCCTCCTTTTTTATTTTATTTTTTATTTTTATGTTTATTTATTTATTTATTTTCTCTGTTTTTTTCTCTTTTTTTAAATTTGCCGTTTTTTTTCCTCTCTCCATTTATTTATTTTAATCTTTCTCATTTAAAATCGTTGCTTGCATTGTACTACGGTTGCCCCGTCAGGGCCAGCCGCCTTCCTGCAGTTCTGCCGGCTAAACAGCCGCCGCACCTCCGATTCTTCAATGACGAAGGGCGGGGCAGTGAAGAGGCAGAGTCGGGGGGCGTGACGGTAACGGGGGTGGTGTTCTGCCGATCGAACCGAGCGTAGAACTCGGAGGATTTTGTTGTCTGCGTCAGCAGGAGGGGCCTTTTTCTTGATGTTGGTGATGGTCTGCAGGCCCTGCCAGACTGCGCGAGAAGTGTGCTTCCAGCTTCTGGCGATACTGCCACTTGGCCGCGCGGATTGCTTTCTCCAGTTCGCGCTTGGCGTGTCGGTAGGCCGTCTGGTCTCTGCTAATAATATTTTAAATAACTCAAAAAAAGCATTCAAGTGAGGTTTTGACCCACTAAAACGACATTTAGATATCTAATAATTTGGCATGTATCAATATAAAATTAAACCATTCATCCGTTTGAAAGTTATTTTCACAACCAAATAAGACAGTACATTTTTAAAATCTCAGTTTTGTTGCATGATCACGTGTGTTGTTTGTTTTTTTCAAATGTCGTTCTAAATCATTCCAAAACTTAAAAGAGTGCGGACAAGACCCTAAATAATGAAGAATTGTGTCTTTATCGCAGGACACTATGACCATCGTTATAATTATACAAGTTGGATGCAAGACAATAAAAACTTACTTTGACCTTGCTCGGTTTCATTGGCCTGTGCGCTGTGGGGTGAATGAACATTGAGGTTTAACCTCCACAACCACCCTTGGCCATTCGGCAGACGGGGATAACCATCCCAGGGGAAGAGGGGGTAGGTACCTAGCTCAACACTGAATCACCAGAGCAATTTTCCAGTTCTTCCATATTCTGACCTGCGTTGTATGACTGGATCTTATTGTAAACGGCTGTGGCAGACTGAATGGTCTAATCAAATTATTTCAAATTCTTCCAGAATGAGATTTATCTGCTTCTTTGCATAACTGCATCCATCCGCAAAGAAGAAACTGTTTTGCCTCGCCTTCATATTGGGCATACTTATGTCACCCATAGTTTCCTTTTAAAAGGAGAAGAACCACCATGGTGCTTTAATAATAATATATAATAATAATAATGGACATTTATATAGCGCTATTACTTGTCTTTTTATAGACAAGCGCATAGCGCTTTACATGAAAGGAAAAAAAACAAACATGAAACAACTTACAATATTGCATTAGAAATTATACAATGAGAAAAAATAAAATAAAATAAAACCAAACACACAAAATCAAGCAAAATACATAAAGTTAACTTTCTGCAAACAAGTCATCACAACAAATCCACAAGCATAGCCAAAAGCAGAACAAATATGAGCTGCGGCTAGGGTCTATAGAATGAAGGATTTAGTCAGGATAGTAGAGTTTGAAGAGGTGAGATTTTAGAGCTTTCTTGAATGAGGGTGTGGTCTGCTTGTGTCTGATGTTGGCTGGAAGAGTGTTCCATTGTCTGGGTGCACAATAGGTGAATGCCCGTTCTCCGTACATTTTGGTGTTGGTTTTTTGAATGCAGAGTGTGCGAGAGTCAGAAGAAGAGCGAAGAGTGCGAGAAGGGACATAGACTGACAGCAGATCTGACAGATATGAAGGGCAGGTTCCAGAGAAGAAATTGTGGCACAGTACGGACAGTTTGTATTTAATGCGGGCCTCTATGGGAAGCCAATGAAGCTTACGGAGTAGTGGAGTGATGTGATCGCGCTTTTTTGCCCTAAAGACTAGCCTAGCAGCACAATTCTGGACTTTTTGAAGTTTGTCTATGAGATGACTCGGGCAGGAAGCCAGTAGGGCATTACAATAGTCTAGCCTAGACAAGACTAAAGCACAGACTAAGGTGGTGGTTGCTTGAAGGGTTAAGTAGCAGCGAATGGAGCTGATCTGACGCAAGGCAGCGTATGCTGATTTACAAACTTGTGCAATATGGAAATCAAGCGTCATGTCACTCGACATAAAAAAGCCTAGATTTCTAGCCGACTGAGAGAAAGAGATTTCATGCTCTCCTACACTTACAGAGGTAGGCAAGGTGCAAGCTAAGGCAGTTCTGGTCTTTTTGAACAGGAGAACCTCTGTTTTATCATCATTGAGCTTTAACTTGTTTTGTTTCATCCAGGATCGGACATTAGAAATGCAATTCTGTACAGTCTGGACATTGGTATTGATTTGTACCGGAAGACTTGATTTTAAAAGCTGAGTATCGTCAGCAAAAGCTTCAACAGTTACATCGTGTTTTTGAATCAGTTCGAGCAAAGGCTTTGTGTACAACACGAAGAGAATCGGTCCAAGAACTGACCCCTGCTTTGCATGTGACGAATCCTTTTTCGTTCGCCATTTTATGTCTGAATGTGCTGATCTGGTTGATGAAAGGGAAATATAGTTTGGTTCAATACCTTTCGGTGAGATTTTTAAAGTATGCAATAGTCAGCACCTGTTTCAATTTTTACATGATGTTGGTTTGTCCAATTTAAATGTTAATAGTTTAGCCTGACTTCACTTCATTTTGTGTGGTCCTGATTGGGCTCGTGACAATCCGCTGGACCCTATAAGCACTGAGCACAAGCGCCTGTGGCACTGAGTATCTATCAATCATACTGCTAAAATGGACAGTGAACATGGCCAGTTTTTATTTCGCACATCATGGGATTCGAACCTGGATCATCGGTGTGCCAAACGAACGCTCAACCACTTGAGCTACGGCAGTAGGACACTGTGGAGGTATATATAAAACAAAACAATACAATCTAATATAATATTTACAACACAGTAAAATACAATACAACAGTCAATAATACAATACAACACAACGCAACGCCTGTGCCTGTGACAGCGTGAGAACCTTTTTTAAAGTCACGTGATGCCACAGTGCAGCGGGAGGCCAAGGTTAGCAAGCGCGCGCGGCACAGTTGATCCATTCAGACCACATAACACATTTAAGTACTCCAGAAAAAGCAAGGACACAGTTTTCGCCTTTCTCTCTCTCTCTCTCTCTCTCTCTCTCTCTCTCTCTCTCTCTCTCTCTCTCTCTCTCTCTCTCTCTCTCTCTCTCTCTCTCTCTCTCTCTTTCTCTCAGGATCGATCCTATGGGGCCTTTACTATTTTCTGCCTAAAGAAATAATCTTCTCATTCATATTTCTACTTCACGTGAACTCTTTGCTGATGACACCACATTACACTCCGAGGATACAGAAAAACGTAATTTAGCCTCCTCTTTACAAATAGCGGCAAATGAACGTACAGGAATGGTCTGAATTTAATCACATGACTCATTAATCCAGACAAAACTAAATCCACGCTAATAACAGCTAGACAAAACGGCAAAATTCTATGAAACTTCCTCCCTTAAAGCTTTGCAACGAAACAGTTAAGAAGTAAAATGCCATAAACTTCTTGGCGTGACATTAGATAATAATGTGTCTTGGTTGCAACATATTTTAAATCTTAGTAGAACTATTTCCAGAAGGACTTATCAATTATCAAGGAATAAACATCACTTAAATCTGCAGTCTCGTACACTATTCTATTTGGACATATTCAACGCTTTCTGCCGGGTAGTCACTAGGGCTTCCTATGATTGTATTATTTCGCACTATAGGCATTTTATATGTATGTGTTTTGTTGATGATTTATAATGATGGTTGTATTCTATTTTGTTTTTGTAACCGGGGTGTTCGCGTAGTTGAGGTCAACCCTCAGCCGTCCCCCGCGTGGGATGTCTTTATTGTACAGTGATTGGCCGGTGGAGGGCATTCAATTTTCCCACTAGGGTTGTTTCGGCAGACCTTTTATGCGGATCGGGGGTTGTCCGGTCCTGATTTGGCTCGGAAGAGTCCGCTGGACCTAAAGCAACAATAAATCAATTAAAAAAAAAACATTTATTGATTATTCTGTAACTATATTAGCCATGCCATGAAGCCTTTTTTTAGGATTCACAAACGTGCAATTAAAATAGTTATTCTTAAAAACAAAATCTCTCTGAATGATTACAAATTTACAGATCAACATACTACCTCTTGCCAACAGATTAAAATTAAATAAAGGAATTTTGATGCACAAGATCCTTTCTGGTAATACACCCTCCTATAGCCTATCTCTCTTCTCTAGGAAAACTGCCAGATTTTTTACCATACTAAATATCCCATTTCTAAGAATTGATCTGTTTAAAACCAGTCTGTCATATTCAAGTTCCATTTTATGGAATAACTTTGCAGAAGTTCTCCGCAGTGCAGTCACTAAATACACATCCTTTAGAAACCATCTTTTACAGCATATAAAAAATTAGTTAATTGGCTACTCACCAAGAGTTCTACATTCATAACTTTAATTAGATTGTTTTACATATGTTGTGTGTGTGTGTGTGCGCGCGCGCGCGCGAACGCGCATATCTTGATTATAGTGTTGCATTATGATGTTATTGTTATACAGTTATTTTGTTATACTAATTGTTATTGTTACAACCCCCAAGGGCAGGATGTAAAAAAGCACACCTAATGCTTAATCTTTTACCCTTGTTAAATAAAATTCTCTTCTCTCTCTCTCTCTCTCTCTCTCTCTCTCTCTCTCTCTCTCTCTCTAACTTACAACTTTACATATAAATCGTCTACCAACTGCCCTATCCGTGAGTCCCCTATATGCTCATAGTGTCCGGGGACGATAATCTACTTACCTACCTACCTACCCTACCCGTATACTTCTGAGTCCCATTCACTATTCTGTAAGTCAACCGTTCCTTCTCATAAACACACCCACTTACACACACACCCACACCCACACACACTGTTTTTTTAATATTAATAGTTGATTCAGCCCCGATGCTTGAATCTTGGTAAGTGATAAGTGTAACTCAGATTCGTTTATCCAGTGAGCAGCATGTTCATTCAGCAACAAGGCAGGAGTCGACGTATAAAGTTTTCCAACTTTATTCAGCAAACATCAACAACTGCACTATAGATCGCTTTCCGAAAATCACTTCAAAGATCAGCATTAAAAATCATCAATCTCTATCAATCACTCTTTCACTCCTCCAAGCAGACACAGTGCATTATTTATCTCAGCAATCAGGAAAAAGTTGGAACATTCCAGCATGACGCAATAACACTCATTCAAAGTAATATTCGTCACCGGAACTATTACATCATTATGTTTAGGAGAATCGCTTAACTATTACCAGATTTATCTCGAAGCTTCGGTCGATAGTAAACAAGTAATTCCTGAAAATCTCAACAATATCGACCGAAGAAAATTATACAAAGCTTCTTCTAGCAACACTCTGTTATTGCATGCTTTGCAAAACAAATGATCGGATCTATCGTGCGCGTCTCAAACGTAACAAACACACACACACCCACACACACACACACATAAACACACACCCACACATGCAAATGCACACTCACAAACACCACCACCACCACATGCTTCATAACAAAACCAGAACAAGCAGAAACAGTGATGTGAACATACTGAAAAGTCACGTTAAATTTGTCACGAACACTGAAGAAGAAAAAAAAAACAAGAGTCATTATTATATTTGCACCTGATGGACATGTAAGGAAATAGAAAAAACAACAACCACTCCCCCCCCCCCACCCTACTCACCATCCCTCACACTCCATACCCCAACCCCCTCTATTCCCTTTCACTGCAACAAAAAATAATCAAATAAATGCAAGATAACTCTAACTGCAACAACAACAACAACAGCAACAACAACAACAACAACGATAATAATAATAATAATAATAATAATAATAATAATAATAATAATAATAATAATAATAATAATAATAATAATAATATATTTTCTCATTCACGTTCAAACAACAACAAAAAAAGTGTCATCTTGGCGATTTGATTCACTGTGCACGCACAAGTAGGCCTACAGGTTACACTATAGACTGATGTCAGGATACGATGCGTGCATACAAGTATGGATGTGTAATCGGAAAGCAGAAATCGGTGCTCAAGGTCAAGGTCACCCAACACACAGCCTTCCGACGCCTTGTCCGCTGTCCTGCACACCCCTTACCAGAACGACTCTGATGGCGACTCCCATGCTAACGTCAACCACCACTCTTGTCGTCACTTCCTGGCGAAGAGGCCGTGGCCTGGCCACCGCCGGCAGCTGACAGTCGTCATGGTGATGAGAGTGCAAACGAATGTCCGGTCCGTCGCTCCATCGTCCGTTGTCAGCAGCACAAAAGAAGCAGCGGATCCGGTCATCGGAGGTCCGCACATATCCCCGTGACGCCAGCCGTGGCCCGTGGTCCTCCCCATCGTGGTCCGGAACAGGAAAGGTGTGGAGCCTGGCCAGTTTGGAATAGAAGAGCCTGTAAAACGTCACAGTGTCACAAATCAAAAATAATTTAGCATTGTGTGGAGGCGTAATTTAGGCCTGTTGGCGCCCCTACGACCTTCGAGTTACGGGATAGAATATGATAGGATAGGATTGGAAAGGAAGCAAACTACAAACACAAATCAGTCGGGCACCGCCACAACGAAGACACACTCACATCCTCTCACTCTGACTCAGCAGTAATACTAAAACGTCTGCTAAATGTAAAACATAACACTTGAAAACCACACAAAAATATGTATATCACAGTAGGCCTAAGTGGGCAGCAGTGGGCAGTGGGTTTGAGTTAGATCTTGTATCGACCAGCGCCCTGAGCAGCTCATGAGCAGGAAAAGCGCTATCTAATGACAATGAAATAAATACACATTAAAAATATAAATAAACAATACACGCATACATTACTACTAAAGGTGATGGACCAGCACAAAATACATAACAAAACGTAAACTATTAAGTAGCGAAGAAAATAAACAATTCCCTACCCCACCCTTCACCTGCACCATGACAGAGCTATAGCATCCACCTCTGATTAACATAGAACCAAGAAACAAAGTCATTAATAATTACAATATTTATTTATATGTTTACTTAAACGTTCTTATATTGTAGCTCAAGAGCTGCTCAAGTCGCTGGTCGAGACTGGATCTAACTCTAGACTGCTTGAACAATTCAAGCACTAAAAAGTATTTAAACGTCAAAGATAAGGCTGCAACAGGACAAAATATATACAATTCTAAGAAAGAAAGTCGCCCCTTCACCCACCCCTCCACGCCTAAGAGTGAGTGGCAACGGTTTGTGACGTGGGGTGGGAGAGGGGGAGGGTCTATACACTACCGGCAAATAAAAACTATCACAGATGGGATACGATCAACTAGTCCATTGCGTTTTTCTGGACCCCACGAGTTGTATATAAAAAAATTATTTAAAGTGTCTCAGTGAACCCTGCCTTAAAGAACCGTCGATCACGGTACAATGACACTCTCTGCCTGAGCTGGGGAGCCCTTTTGAGTTGTTCTCCTCTTCCTGCGTCTTCCATAGGGGTGCTGAGTACGAAACTTTTTCCCTTTGAGATTTGGCATGATCACAATAATTATTGTGGTTTTTTCGATCGAGTGCAAGTGAAAGGCTGTCGCAGGTTTGTTTACACAATGGCCGCACCAATGAAAAGTGCCGCTGATATCACATGACCAATACTGACCCAATCACAATCATGGTACAATGTACAAACCGGTTCGAGTTTGCCAGCCTCTCGGCAACGGTCTAAGGGAGACAATCAACTGAAAATTAGTGCAGTACGCTAGAACAGTCTTTTCCCTTTAATTTGGTATATGACATGACTGGTTTGTAATATCGAAAGTAGCCGTTACTACGGAAAGAAAACGGCACTTTTGACAATTTTCCGGATAAATATCTTCTGCATTTTCAGACCCCACTCCTATAAAAAATGTTATAAAAACATATGTTTAGGTATATTTGACAAAAAAGAAGTCCAAATATCACTTCTAGAATGATTTTCCTGCTTAAATCAATGTAAACCTGAAAACTCATCTGGTAGTAATTTGTTCATCAAATTCCACTCAAAGGGCCACCTTAAGAAAGATTTACCATGACAATGGTTATAACGAACGCCTAGACGGAACATTTTCCTGTCAGGAATCAAAATACGTTTTTCTCTCACAATTATTTTGAGCGTTTGTCGGAACTTTGGATGAAATTTCGACCTTCTCCAAAATCTCTGTGTGTAAGTCTTTATTTGCCGGTAGTGTACAAGTACTTTACTTACGAGTGTAGACAGACAGTTTATACATACGACTGCATAACAGGCATAATCATCACACAAAGCCAAGCTTGGTTCTGAACTGATTAAACAACAAAAATAACAACAACAACATTCATTGACAGCAAGTTAAAAAAATAAAGGAAGCGTATAAAGCTGAAGAATATAAATAAAATGAAACGTGTACTACTAAAACTAACAGTTTACAACAACAACAATTCAGAACCTACCTTTCGCCCATTTTCTAAATATCGTTGCACTTGCAAATATTTCACACACTCTTTGTTTAAAACAACAAACATAAATTGCGGGTTGTTGCAAAAAATGTAAACAGTATGAACCACTTAATTAATTAATTAATTTTAATGGACTATGAACGACAATAGTTCCATCTACGATATAACCTTCTAGAACCAGAAAACTAACCTAAATGAAGCGGACTTGCAAACCTCTAAACATGTGATTTGACGGAATGTGTGTGTATCAGTTTATAGTCCCCTCTCTTCCCGACAAGGATTTTCAGAAAGGAGACTTGAACGTGTGTGTATCAGTTTATAGTCCCCTCTCTTCCCGATAAGGATTTTCAGAGAGGAGACTTATATAGAGACTTGAACAATTCGGAAGCACATTATATACTCTGTATCACGTTCGGAAGCACATTATATACTCTGTATCACGTTGACTGTACACGCACATCTCAAACCTTCCACAAAGGTAATTCCCAATGTCAACTTTCTCACACACATGAGCATGTGCCCAGAATAGACACATTCAAAGAATAGACGCATACAAAGAATGGACACACAAAGAATAGACACAATATACATAGGCCTGACAATGTCCTTCCTATCGTATCCTATCCCGTAACTCAAAGGTCGTTGGGGCACCACAGATGACCGTGTAACCAGCGTACTCCAAAATGACAGCTACAGTCAGAGACAGAACCCGTAAAAAAAATGTTGGTAAGGTGTTTCATTGTAGGTGGATAAAATAGACCCTACGGTACCTACCGCACACACCAAAGACGCAATCTACAAGCCGCCTGGTTCACTCTCAAATAGGGTCAAAGGTCACACGACTATGGAACCAATGTATCGTGGACTCTATATATATTATATAGTGTCCATGAACGTACCGTTAAAAAACAGGGGAAATCACTCCCTGTCAGAACAGAAATGGAACATTCAAACTTCAGCTGTTGGTTTGAGCAACGCAAGCCCATTTTATTATTGTTTAATGTTATAACAATGCCAATTTTAGAGTAAACCGGTTTTCACCAAAAGTAAACAAATATCGAATTGGGGCCTTTTCAGAATATGGACGTTTAGCTTGTTTGTTTTGTTAGTGTTTTGATGACGTACATGTCTGGATCTTGCATTTCTAGGCAAGGACACGTGACTTTTAAAATTCTAACAGACGATGCGTCTTACTTGGGAGACAAAGACAAAAGGTTTGTGTAAAGCACCAGTGATAAAGGTGGCTAGACTGAGTAAGGAGATGAACTGGAAAGTACAGCAGCCCCAAGTGAAGCGCTTTACCCAAGGTACACGCTGGGTGTGTTCTTGTCACCGGCACTCACCCGTCTAGGACATGAGCGTCAGTATCTTTAAAGTCCGTTATGATGGAATGCATGCGACACAGACTAGACCTCGGTTTATACTCTCATCCGAAAAAAAGGTTTGTGTAAAGCACCAGTGATAAAGGTGGCTAGACTAAGTAAGGAGATGCCCTGGAGTTTATTGATAGCATGTTGGATACAAAATCCTTATTAGCTGCTGTCCTCCGTGGATAACCCTGCGTCTCACTTGTTTCTCTATAGTGATATAGCGAGCGTTGTGGCCGAGTGGTCTAAGGCGGGACTAACTTGCCTTGTCCACAGGCCAGAAACCAATGGCGTCTGACAAGTGTGGGATCTATCCAGCATCTGGGCGTTATGTTCCTCCGAATATTATTTACTTGTGACTCGGGCAACATCTCGAGGGTTTTCTTTGGGTACTCCGGTTTGCTCCCCCAGCAAAATCTCAACTAATATTAGGTAGGTTGGGGTTGGGCGCGCCACAACCTGCGACTATGCCTTCCCCAAGGGAGGCGACCCAGAATTTCCCGATGAAATGGGACAATAAAGTGTCCAAAACAAAATCAAATTTAAAAAAAAGTGTTTCAAATATTAATGTACTGACAATAACTATCAATCATCACAATGTAATCACATATTTAGGCCTAATCACGTAATGTTTAACACTTTAGTGTTGGAGATTAAAAATCAGGTCATGTAGGTTCCATCGTTAAGTAAAGTACAACCCTCTCATTTGCTAGATACAGATATTAACAAATTTGGATCTTGGGCGCCATTCTGCTGATAATTCTCAAGTGTTATATTTATTTATTTATTCATTCCTTTAAGTTTTTTTTTTTTTTTTTTTTTTACTATTTGTTTTTTTTTTGTCGTCATGCAGAAACAAGAGTAATGTTAGTGGCATCATATTTACTCTTGTTTTGACACTGCCACTTGCTAATTAGCACAAACTAAGAGTATTGTCTTATATTGCAATACCGCTGGGAACGGACTTTAAAGATCCTGACGCTCATGTCCTAGACGGGTGAGTGCCGTTAACAAGAACATACCCAGCATTTGGCTGCAGCGTCCTCAATAAGTTGAGGTTGGCAGCCCCCAACGAAAGAAGAAGAAAAACAAGAATTATAATCAGTCGAGGCGCGCAGCACAGTCAGCGCAATAAAAATAGGAGAGCATGCACAGGAACGCTAGCGTACAGTGACGTCACACAGTGAGACATACTGTTCGCAGTTTCAACCTTGGAGGAAAGATAGATGGAGGCTGCATGACGAGTGTATGACGACTCGCCTAAAGACGACTCGCCTCACCTCGTTTTTAGTCGATTCGCCTGAGTGTATGACGATTCGCCTTACGACGATTACCCTCACTTCGTTTTTAGTCAATTCGCAACATCTCAAGTCAATTCCCCTACATGTGTGAGAGCAAACTCGTCCAATGTTTTTGATTGCACAACTTAATCGTTGTGTTGTATTGTGTTAGCGGGTATGATATCGCCATATTGTCTCGCGTAACTGAAAGCAGTTAATGGAGCGAGTAACTTGTAGCGTGGGTATTGCCGGCTCGTATTGCCTAACGCCATGGGTGTAGCATGGGGGGGGGGGGGGGGTGTAGCGTGGTTATTGCATAACGATATTACAATCGCCATTGTAGTAAACCAGATATGGCGTTGCCGTTTCCGCTTTCGTTTGCATTTAGCACCACTGAGCTATTATAGCAGAGTAGACTTAATTGTCAGGCGAGTTGACTGAGGCGAATTGACAGTTAGGCGTATATTTGTCTCTTATACTTATTATGGCAACACCAGTTATTTGTTGTAAATTCCCTCAGAGGATCTTTTACCTTTTCTTTCCAATTATGATTTGCCTGTTCTTGTTTATGTTAGTTGGGATTTATAAATTACAAAAATGTGTGAGTTTATCTTCATTTGGAGTACTTCGGTTGTGTCCACTTTGTATTTGTGTGGGTGTGAATGTAGTATTATGAAAGTTCACTAATAATATATACAAAAAACGGCCTCTTATATCATATTTTATTTTGATTATCATCCTCAATTAATCATTACCATCATATAAATAACTGCCATAGTGATATCGCTTTATTGTAATGTATGATATATTGAGGGATGAGATAGTTGAATTTTTTTTACGTTGAGTCTGAAGAAACTGTGGAATGGAAGAATGAAAGAGCTCAAATAAAAACTTGTGGAAAAAAAAAGATATAATTTTATTTGTTTAATGTTGTATTGCCATGTACAATTAATATGTAATGCATACCTGTCAAGCTCTTGTGGACTCTTACCATAAGATTTTGCTTCTCATACCATAAGTTTGAACAAAATACCATAAGAAATGTGTGAAAATGCATGGATTGTCACATTCACGAACCTTAGCCGTTAGCGATCTCTCTCTCTCTCTCTCTCTCTCTCTCTCTCTCTCTCTCTCTCTCTCTCTCTCTCTATATATATATATATATATATATATATATATATATATATATATATATATATATATATATATATATATATATATATATAATTTGGGTGAAAACGGTTATTAAAAAATTGGATCTGTCATTAAACAATGATAAAGCGACCCAACTGCTAAACGTTTGAATTTTCTATTTCTGTTCTGACATGGAGTTATTTTCCCTATACATATCTATATACTTTTTTTCTCCACAATTTAAAAAAAAACTTAAGGTCTTCACCTTATGCCATAAGACTTGAAAATCGCCAAAATTCAGTAAGAATTATGTCAAAAGCATAAGACTTGACAGGTATGTGTAATGTTAAATCTTGTAATCCTATATTGCATGTGCTGTCACCCTGTTTTATTTGTACTCCTTTTATGATGCTGCAACATTAAATACCTTCCTTGTGTGATCACTTGTCACTTTGTATCTTGTAAGAGCGTATGGTATAGGGAAAATAACTCCATGTCAGAACAGAAATAGAAAATTCAAACTTTTAGCAGTTGGGTCGCTTTATCATTGTTTAATGACAGATCCAATTTTTTAATAACCGTTTTCACCCAAATTAAACAAATCCTTCACAGTGTGGCCATTTTAGCTTATGTACCTATAAACAGAAAGTGTTTGTTCTTTAAACATCATTTACAATTAAAACTTAATTAGCAAAGGTCTGAATGACATGCTGATGTTAAATAAATATTTGTGATAGAAACTGCTGTTGTGTATTTTGTACAGTTGTGTTGAATTTTGCTAGCTTGGTTAAAAAGGCAACAGTATTTGGCGATAGGGACATGCACACAGATGTAATTATTGTGAACATGTTTGCTGGCGGGGTGGAATTGTTGAGTACAGGGTTCTTACAATGAATAAAATTTTCTAACCTTGCACACATTCATTTTTGTTCAGACTTGTTTGTAAGTATAGTGTTTTGAACTTCCTACCCTAGTGTAGTATAATCTTTATTACTCCATGTGGTTGTTATGCTTCGTAAGAATGGAATAAGCAAGTGTGATCATTTCTTCAGAATTAACTTATTTCATTACCTTTTTATGTGAAATAATAAAATGTCTGGGCTTTTAACAATTGTGTTGAATTTTAGTCTGTTAGTGTGAATGTGACGTTTCATTTCATTTTAATTTATTGTTGAAGGAGATAGAAGGAGATATTTGTTCTAAAAACTTGTTAAAAACTTCACATTTCAATAATTTTCAGCTCACCAAGAATTTCATGTTCCAATTACATTGTTCTGTTTCCAGTAATGTTTATCCTTAACCTTATCATGGTCTTTCTTTTCCTAGTGTATTTGCAATACCATGCAATACCATGCATTACCATGCAATACAATAAAAATTACACAGTTAGGAATCATTTTGGACAACGTTAAAAACAGATTACAAGAACATGTGCACATCATTCACCATGCATTCGTACTTGCAGCTAAAACATTTTAATATTATCTTTTATATTGATATTAGCTTAATTAATTAAAAGATAGATTTATTTTAAAACAAGTTTTTATTGCACATGAATGAAGAGAGGAAATTAAACAGAAGTACCACTCTATTCCTCTTATATATTAATTAAAATAGTTAGGTAACTGAAAATGGCAGAACTTTATCTTTCTTTGCATATTAATTATGCCTCTAAAACCTTTATTCCTTCTTTCTGTTATAGAAAAATTTATTGATAAATTTATTTTAAAACATGTTTTTATTGCACATGAAGAGAGTAAATAAGTAAGTAAAATAGGTAGACTAAGTAGTTAGGTAAAGGAAAATTGCAGAACTTTATTTTTCTTTGCATTTTAATTTGGCTCTAAAACCTTTATTCCTTCTTTCTGTTACTTAAATTTAAAGCAATAATCATGTAATCATGCATGTAATGTAATCTCTCTCTCTCTCTCTCTCTCTCTCTCTCTCTCTCTCTCTCTCTCACTCACTCACTCACCCTCTCTGGGTGCACGACGATACGCAAAACTGTCCATTCGCCTCAGTCAACTCGCCTGAACATTTATTACAGGCCCAGCTAACATCTCTCTCTCTCTCTCTCTCTCTCTCTCTCTCTCTCTCTCTCTCTCTCTCTCTCTCTCTATCTAGCTTCAAGAAAGAACGTCCAGACAATCATCAACGATCACACCTGCACACCGCAGATAACAGCAGTTGATATAGTATGCAAATGAGCTGACTGGGATAGTCCAAGGGCTTTGACTGAAAACGAGGTAGTAGAATCCAACCCGTTCCTTACAGTTGACAGTGAGGCGTATCGTCGTGCACCCGTTGTTGCATGATATTTTATCGTAATTCTTTCAAAGTGCAAGAATAATGCCTGCTAGCGACAATAGCGAACGTGAACTAGAATACGAGTTCCAATATGGCGGCACATTGGGCTTCATACAGAGCTAGCGGTATATCCATTTCTCGCGGCGCGAGTAACTAACCCTAACCCGTTCCTTAAACACTATAAATTACTAATAGGCCTAAATGACAATATCGCGCGATATTGAGGATCCAAAGATGTAGGCAAATCGACTGAAAACGAGGTGAGGCGAGTCGTCTGTAGGCGAGTCGTCATACATTCGGCAACGTTAGGCGACTTGACTTAATGTTCAGGCGAGTTGACTGAAACGAGTTGACAGTGAGGCGAATCGTCCTGCACCCTGCATGACCGAATTTTCTTGAAGCCACAACGCTGTCGTCGCCGCCATGTTGCTTGTTTCAAAACAGTGATAAATGCCTTTCTCTAACACAGACTAATTATATTTCTCTTGTGCAATCGTTCAAATTCAAGACCAGCTGAAGTGTAAATATTACTGTTAAAGATTTTTCTTAGATGCGCACACCCTAAAACGTCACGTTGATAGTCGTCATCGGCTTCTGTGGCGCACCCGCCAATCAACATCCACAGGCGGGCTATCCAGATCCAGATCCAGAAATTTTACTCAGGATGTCTGGATGTACGAACAGACCTCAACGTGATAGAAAACGAGGAGTAACTTTTCACAAGTAAGTATAATAGTAATTTTGCATTGATTAATCGAATCGAAGTACTGTGCTGTGTAGTGTGTTACTGTGTAAGCGTGTCTTGTCAGCTCCAAGCCCAATGAACACTGTCATAAGTAATCTCAAACAAATAACTAGCTGTCTTCAGCCAAAATCATTATAAATCATTTATTAACATTGTAAAAGTAAAGTTAACAATAACTGATTGCTGATTTGTTTGTTAAGTAAATAAAGGGGAACAGGATTCCAAGAATGAGGGTGGGAGGAGTGGTCATGGGAAGGAGACTAAAGCTATAGGGAAAGGTCAGAGTAGAGGTGACAGGGGAGTGGATGCTGGACTTCAGGGAGTGTGACTTGATGGTGATGTGGTGTGTGAGGGGGAAACTGCCGGTGATGTTGGTGGAGGAAGAAAATCTGATAGTTTATTAAGATGCATGTACACAAACGCAGATTCTTTAATAAACAAATTACCAGAATTTGAACTATTAGTAAGTGAAAAGAGGTTTGATGTGATAGCTGTCACTGAAGTGATGATGAAGAACTTATGTAATGACATTGATAATTTTGTGTTGCCAGGCTACACTTGTATGACAGTGACACAGGGCAGAGGAGTTAGTTTGTTTGTAAAAGAGGGCCTGGATGTATTCAGGTTATACGAATTAGAGAAGTGTTTTAACCCAAGTATTTTATGCAAAATAACCTTACCCAATAAGGAGTCATATGTATTCGGGGTCTTATATAGATCACCAAACTGTACTGAAGAAGAAAACGGGAGGGTCAATGTCTTGATCAATAAGCTTTTTGATGATCATGGGCGGGAGCGAGTTATTATGACTGGTGATTTTAATTATCCTGAGATTGACTGGGACCTCGAGGTTTCCAAGAAGGGTACTGAGCATCCAGCCAGTGTATTTCTTGAGACGGTACAACAGCAGTTTTTGACTCAGCATGTGAACGAACCAACTCATTATAGAGCTTTGCAAAAAGCTAATGTTCTTGATTTAATCTTAACTAATGGTGAATTTGTGTCGTCAGTTGAATTTCTCCCACCCTTAGGTAAGAGCCATCACTTGGTAATAGAATTTTCTCTTCTTGCCGGTGGGAATGCCAGTGCAGGCCATGTCCCTGTAAAATACCAGTTTACAAAGGGTGATTATGAGGGTATGAGGAGGTTTGCGCGAAAGCATGAATGGAAGAGAGAATTGCATGAGGGTTTGAATGTGAATGAGTGTTGGGATAAGATAAAGAGGATGCTGAAAGAGGCCAAAGAAATGTTCATACCAGTGAGAAAGTTTAAAGTACATGATGGAGGGGGCAAAAAGACGAATATTCCACCAGACATGCATGACAAGATTAGACAAAAAAGACGAGCCTTTAAGATGTATAAAAAATACCCTACTAAAGCTAATTACGATGCCTATGCAAAGTCTCGTAACCAGGTGAAATGGTTGTCTCGTAAGTTGGTGATGGCAAAGGAAATGTATCTGGCAAAAGAAGCTAAAAACAATCCAAAATGTTTTTATCAATATGTTTCGGACAAAACCAAGCCTAGAGAGACTGTCTCTAATCTATTAAAGTGCGACTGCACACTGACGAAGACAGACCTCGAGAAAGCAGAGACCCTAAATGAGTTTTTTGCTAGTGTGTTTACACTGGAAGATGAAGAAAATGTGCCGAACTTTGACTGTGATATGAATCTAAAACTGGATGTCATTAATGTTAGTGAAGAGCAGATGAGTAAGGCCCTGTTGCAGTTGAAAATTAATAAGTCACCGGGACCAGATGAAATTAATCCTCGGGTGCTTAAAGAATTAGCAAATGAATTGGCTTTGCCTCTCAAGTTACTTTTTGATAGAACAATGAGGGATGGCATGATACCTGATGAGTGGAAGGAAGCAGAGGTTAAACCCATCTATAAGAAGGGAGACAAAAGTTTACCGGGTAATTATCGTCCTGTTAGCCTCACCTCGGTTGTCTGTAAGGTATTTGAGGGATTCGTCAGAGATGCACTGTGCTCTCACTTTGTCGAGAATGGCCTTCTGCATGATGACTAGTTTGGCTTTTCCAAGGGTAGGTCATGTGTCACTCAGCTGTTGGTGACAATAAATGACTGGATGTCCTCCTTGGATGAAGGCCACCCAGTCGACGCTGTATATCTTGACCTTAGGAAGGCATTCGATACTGTACCACATCGCAGACTTTTACAGAAACTAAAAGGTTATGGCATAAGTGGCAGCCCACTTGCATGGATAAGGAGTTTCTTGACTGACAGGACCCAGTACGTGACTGTTAACGGTAACAGCTCTGACAAAATAAGTGTTACAAGCGGTGTCCCTCAGGGGAGCGTGTTGGGGCCGACATTATTTATATATTTCATAAACGACATGCCAGAGAATGTAGAGTGTGACATAAAGATATTTGCTGATGACACAAAGGCATATACAGAGGTTGATGAAAGTGAGGAGTCTAAGGAGAGAATGCAGCAATGCATTGACAAATTGGTTGAATGGACGGAGACATGGCTACTTAAATTTAACAGTGAAAAATGTAAGGTGTTACATTTGGGCAAAAATAATCCCCAGCATGAGTACTTTATGAATGATGGTAAAGAAAGGTGTAAGATTGAGACGACTGGTGCAGAGAGGGATCTTGGAGTGATAGTGGATACAGAGCTCAGCTTTGAGAATCACATTGAGAGTACTGTTAAGAAAGCCAACAAAATATCAGCCCTGCTTGTAAGAACCATAAGTAACAAATCCAAGGATATTATGGTCCCCCTCTTTAAGGCCCTTATACGTCCCATCTTGGAGTACGCTAACCCTGTCTGGTGCCCATATTTAAGGAGGCATGTTGACTTGATTGAGGGTGTCCAGCGCAGATTCACCAGGAAGATCTGTGGAATGTCAGGGCTCTCCTACGAGGAGAGGCTGAAGTCACTGAGGTTACCCAGTTTAGAATATAGGAGACAGCGGGGTGATTTAATCGAAATTTTTAAAATTGTACACAAATTGTATGATCCTTTAACCACTTGTTCTCTTTTAAATTTTAATGATGTTGGTTTAACACGAGGTCACAAATTTAAACTTACTAAAACTTTTAATAATACTCGCAAATTTAATAAGTATTTTACTAATAGAGTGGTAACCCCTTGGAATGACCTGACTGCCGAGGCTGTGGATGCTGGATCACTTAATGCGTTCAAAAATAGTTTGGACAAATTGTTTAAGGATAGCATCTACTCCACCAAGTTGGAGGTTAAAAAATTCTAAATTGGTAGGCACTGATGCCAGGGGGGTGGGTCGTGGACCCTCATTAAGATTGATTATGAGGGCCAAAGGCTTTTAGCCTGCACGCCGAACTATACTATACTACTATACTATACTAGTAGGCCTAATTCGTTTGTCAGTGACCTACATTCGCGAGATATTCGAAGTAAAACGCGTATTAGCATCCGGTATTATTATTAGTAGTAGTAGTATAATAAAAACTTTTTTTAAATTTTTTTATTATAGACTGCCAAAAGAAGAATCACTCCGGCAACAGTGGATTGCTGCACTGCGGCGTGAAGATTATGTACCATCTAAATGGGCACATCTCTGCTCTGAGCACTGTACATAATGTAACAAAAGAAGTGGTAATTCAATTATTCATATTTTTTAAATTAAATGCTTACTTTTGTTTTTGCTGAAAGGAGTCTCATCTGCTCAAAATCAGGGCTTGTTTAGTATTATTTTACCTTACTATAATAAAAAGTATTGCATTAAGCTGTTTATGTGTTTATGTTTGAAGATCAATTATTATAAGTGTGCACATATTTCTTGTTTATTAAGTGTGTATGCTTAAATTTTTATTTTATTTATTTATTTTTATTTTTTTTTTGGTCACCAACAGTATGATGTTATAATGATACCTTCTTTTGTTAGTTGTGTTGTAAATTATATTTATGTTTATGTTATTTCATTGATTTTTTTATTTGTTTGTTTCTTTCTTTTTCTTTGCTTTAATATTTTAATTGAGAAATGTTAATGTTGCTGTTTCTCTAGAAGATAACATTATTATACAGTAGCATAATTTTTGTTTTTAATTCAGTGAAGCAACTGCAATTATGTCTTGTCTCTACTTTAGAACCTGTGTATGGTATCTTCTTTCATGCTCACCATTCAGACACAAAAATAAGATGTGTTCATTTAAACAAGAGAAATCAACAAAAGAATCATATGTAATTACAAGTTTGTTTAGCTGAATGATGTAATAATATTAATAGTTGTGTTGAAGTATGTTTTTGCACACACAGACAGAGAGAGAGAGAGAGAGAGAGAGAAAGAGAGAGAGAGAGGGTGAGTGAGAGAGAAATGCTGTTGCTTTCGCAGACTATATTGATAATTATGCAACACATTAAATTAATTCATTGAAGTTTCGGTTTATAATGTACATTTTGGGTCTATGTCTAAGTGATATTAATGTGCCGGTGCAGTAAACATTGTAAGCAAAATTGATGCTATTTTCAGATGTTGAATTATCATTCTCGATACTTAATTAATGCATGTTCTTAGAAAATTGGTACACTTGTTTTGTCATACGGTGCAGTAAACATTGTAAGCAAAATTGATGCTACTTTCAGATTTTACTATTCTTTATGCTTAATTATTGCATGTTTTTAGAAAATTGGTACTCTTGATTATTATTATTATTATTATTATTATTATTATTATTATTATTATTATTATTATTATTATTATTATTATTATTATTATTATTATTATCTTTACATCTTCTCTCTCTCTCTCTCTCTCTGTCTCCTCTCTAGCTCTCTCTCTCTTTCACACACACATAGGCCTACACACTGGTTTTAAAATCTTATTTTCTGTTTTTAATTCTTCTTTTTTAAATAATGAAATAATGTTTATGTGTCATTATGTTTGCAAACATTATTTTGTTGGTGCTTGTGATAGATACCCGAGATAGGCCTAGTCCACTTACGTTTTTTGTACTGCCGTTTTCTTTATTATTATTATTATTATTATTATTATTATTATTATTATTATTATTATTATTATTATTATTATTATTATTATTATTGTTTTTTCTTAATTGATTCAACAAGCCAAAACTTAGTTGCTTGAGGAAATTATATTTCTTTCAATTTATAACAATAAAAGACTGTCAATTTTGTCAGCATTATGATGCAAGTCACAATAACAATTATACGAAAAGACCGGTGTTTTGACACAACCAATATGGCGGATAAGCTCCGCCCACTGGCTTCAATAGGCAAGTTTCCGCGGTTACCTCTCTTTTGACCCTCACGAGTAGCGTCCCCTGCTGCGGGCAAACAAATCATGGCGACTAGTACAGTGAGAGAAGTGACTGCTACGGATTTCAGCAGATTTGACGTTCCCAGCTTGAAAAAATATCTCCAAAATCGTGGAATTACCATTAGTGGATATAGCAAGAACAGTTTAGTGCAACTGGCAAAGTGTGCAGAACAACTGCAACTGCCTACCGACCCGAATCAACAGAACGTATGTGTGACCGACGAAGTTCGTCGTAAGTTGAAAAACATTGGTTTTCCGGCAGAGGACCCGTTCACACTTAAGTTTGAGGACAGTTTCATCCACGCGCCAAAGATCGGCCTTTTCGACATATTTAGCTTCCTCATTGAGAGAAAGAACGACTTCGACAAACATTCTACAAAAGCGTACAAAACATTCGAAGACTATCGTCTGTTCCACGATGGACACGTACGGGATTTGAAGTGTTGCCTGACTGACAGTTTTTGCATTTTCCGAGGCTGTGTTCAGCCGACGCAGAGGCAGAAGACGTATCTGCTGCAAGCAAACTACAATCTGTGGATCATTACAGACAGCAATGGAGACATCTTACAGGCATTTTGCCAGTGTCCAGCAGGGTAAACTTTATTTGATTGTTTGCCTACTTAAGTTATTGTACTCAACAAGGCTGTTTCATACCCACTGCACATTTTTAGTGATACATTGCAAACTTGTACAAAATGCTAATAGATATAATAATAATAATAATAATAATAATAATAATAATAATAATAATAATAATAATAATAATAATAATAATAATAATACAAGGATTTATCATTTATATATATCAAGGTTCATGGTGAAGTAGATGTCAACACCATGACCACCACCTTCAACTCAGCTGTGACAGATGCCGCCACTGAGATCCTTGGCAAGCACCGACCAAAGAAGAAGCCGTGGATCACACCTGAACTTTTGGATCTGTGTGATAAACGAAGAGAGATGAAAAAGAAAAAGAACACCTCACAGGGAGCTGATGTCTACCGAAAAATCAACAATGACATCCGAAAAGGCATGCGCACAGCAAAGGAGAACTGGATAGAAGATCAATGCCAGGAAATAGAGAACAGTCTGAACAAGAACAACAGCAAGAAGGCCTACCAGACTGTGAAGCGGCTGACAAGTGTCAAACAGCCCAAGATCTCCACGATCCAAAGCAAGTGGCTTATGCCTTACAGAAGAACAAGAAGTCTTGGACAGATGGACAGAGTACTGCTCTGACCTTTACAACCATACACCAAATGGAGACCCATCAGTTCTAGCTTGTCCCGAGAACAGAGAAGAAGAAGAAATCCTCCCAATTCTCCGGGAAGAAGTTGAGGCAGCAGTGCAAGCGCTAAAGAAAGGGAAGTCAGCGGGAGTGGACAACATACCCGCGGAACTGCTACAAGCAGGAGGAGAAGCGATGATTGATGCCCTCACCATTATCTGTAACAAGATCTGGCAGAGTGGGGAGTGGCCTATACCATGGACCCAGTCGCTTGTCATTACTCTTCCCAAAAAAGGTAACCTTCAGGAGTGTGAAAATTACCGCACCATCAGCCTCATCAGCCATCCCAGCAAGGTCCTCCTGAAAATAATACTCAACAGGTTTAAACCCCAAGCTGAACAAATCATAGCTGAAGAACAAGCAGGATTCAGGGCAGGCGAAGTACCACTGAGCAGATTTTCAACCTCAGAATAATCTGTGAGAAATACCTACAGCACCAACAACATCTATATCATGTGTTCATAGACTTCAAGAAGGCGTTTGACCGAGTCTGGCATGCAGCTCTATGGGCAACAATGAAAGTGTACAACATCAGCCCTAAAATTATAGAAGTCATCAAAAGCCTGTATGACAAGGCTACCAGTGCAGTCCTCCACAACAGCGCCATCGGGAACTGGTTCAGAACAACAATCGGTGTGCGTCAAGGATGCCTACTCTCTCCAGCACTCTTCAACATTTTCCATCATCTAATTACAGAGAACAAGACAAGTACAAGGAAAATTGAGTGGGATGCATCAAAAGTCCAAAACTTTTTGAGTTTTTTAACATCGGATGTAGGTCAGTCTGCTATTGATGATGCTACTGAGTCTATTGATGACAATACCGAAACTGCTTTAGATATTTTTATAAGCACCATGTTGACAGCGGGTCAGTGTATGCGACGCACTGTATACTTTGGTGGACGCTCGCGGTGTACAAATCGCTGGTTTGATGCCGAGTGTCGTCAAACAAAGCGTGGTGTTAGCCGTTTGCTTAGCCGGTATTCCCGCACTAAAAAACTAAGTGATAAATTGTTTTACTTGCAGAAGAGGTCTGAATATAAAACCATGATACATGAAAAAAAGAAAGCATATAAAAAATTGATGCAAAATTCGTTATTAGAAAATAGAAATAATTCTGCTAAATTTTGGTCTACTATAAAAAGGTCTCGTCCAAGGGAGAGAAATCGTGCAGAAATAAACATTGGTGTTTGGAAAGAACATTTTGAAAAAGTGTTGGGGCAGCATTCGGCATCAATGAATGATTATGAAGAAGACCAAATAAATGAACAAAACGAAGACGATGTTTATGTTTATGAATTGGATGAAGATATCTCCCTATTGGAAGTAAAACAAGCTATTCGTAAATTAAAATGTGGTAAAGCACCTGGTGGTGATGAAATACCAGCAGAATTTTTAAAAGCAGCTGAAGATATTATATCCCCCTTTTTACTAAAATTGTATAATTGTATCTTTCGTACAGGTATTTTTCCACAGCAATGGAGTCAGTCTATTATTGTCCCATTGCTAAAAAAAGGTGATGTACGGAATCCTGAAAATTACAGAGGAATTTCCCTCTTGAGTATCGTAAGCAAAGTTTTTACATCAATTTTAAACAAAAGATTGTACAAGTGGGCTGAAAAAGAACATAAGATCTGTGAAGAGCAAGCGGGATTCCGTAAAAACTATGCAACTGTTGATCATATTTTCACACTTTTGTCTATTATCAAGAAATGCCTCTTTGGGCAGCGGAGATGTAAACTATATGTTGCTTTCATTGATTATTTAAAAGCTTTTGACTCTGTGGATAGAGACAGTTTGTGGGCCGTATTACAAAAGATCAAAACTTCTTCAAAAATGCTACGTATGCTGCAAGGGATGTACAGTTCTGTTCAGTCTTGTGTCAGATGGGGTACTGAAATGTCAGATTTTTTTGATTGTTCTGCCGGGGTCAAACAGGGTTGTTTGTTGTCTCCCCTGATCTTTTCCTTGCTAATAACTGATGTGGCTGACAAGGTTAGGCAGGGGGGGAAGCATGGTTTTCAGTTTCTACCTGGCTTGCAAGAAATCTTTCTGTTATTATTTGCTGACGACATTTGCTTGATCTCTACCACACCCGCTGGCTTACAAAATCAATTAGTTACCTTAGAAAAAGCTTCAACATCTCTTGGACTTTCTGTAAATTTAAAGAAAACAAAAGTAATGGTATTCAGGAAAGGTGGTCATTTGGCTAAAGCAGAAAAATGGTACTATCAAGGAAAAGAAATTGAAGTTGTTAACAGCTACAAGTATTTAGGTTTTACTCTTACGACAAAGATGTCTTTTGATATAGCGCTCCAAGAGTTTGCAGGCAGAGCCAAAGGTAAGGTGGTGGAGATCATGAAAACAATGTGGAGTTTGGGAAGCATGGATATAAATATTTTCTTTAAGCTGTTCGATGCCCAGGTTAAACCTATGCTTCTGTATGCAGCAGAAATATGGGGCATTACACGATTTCATGCTATTGAATCTACACATTTGTTTGCTTGTAAGCGTATTTTGAGTGTGTCTCCCAGGACCCCAAATGTCATGGTTTATGGAGAACTTGGTCGTTATCCACTGTTTATTGACAGTGCTCTAAGTGCAGTCAGATACTGGTTCAAATTACAAGACATGCTTCTTGTTAGATTACCAAAGCAAGCATATGAAATGGACAAAAACAGATTTTTGAGACTACCTGTAGGTCAGACCAAAGAGCATAGATTAATAAGAGGGTGAACTTCAAGGGGTAATGAGAGCCGGCAGTGAGAGTTATCTGTTCTTGACGGCTTGTTAAAAATGGCCCGCGGTAGAAAGCCAAACGGAGATCGTGTGAAACGCGGCGGCGATTTTTGCACTGCTATTGGTTGCTCTAATGCCAGATACAAGAAAAGTTGTGTTGGCAAGTCCTTTTTCAAGTATCCAAAAGACGAGGAAAGGTCAGTTGAAATCAAAAAAAGAATTTTTTGCTTATTTGAGTAGACTAGTAAAGTAGTATGTCTTCTTGTTCTTGTTCAGTTGTTGATGTGAAAATGACAATCTCACAACGGATGGTCATCATCAAATTAATATATTCTGATTATTCGATCCCTCCGCTAGAATAAAACGTACAACAAAAAGAAACCACTGATTAACATGCCTGTTTTTGATTATTTTTCTGTAATCATAGTGCAACGCTCACTGTAGATCTAGCTCTTCCGTTGTTGCTACAAAGTTTCCTGATCTAAATTATAACTTAGTAGGCTGTGCACAATTAGGCCTACTTGAATTACTAACCCACTTCAATCAAGCCTTAACGGTCAACTAATTAAGACAGAAAGATGTAAGATTAGGATTATTCTGATTTAAAATTTTTGTTTTTTTTTAATTCCAGAGCATACATTTAGTAATTAATTTTTTTTTTATTGTGTTCTGTTGCTAGATGCAAAAAGTGGATCCAGCTGTGTCGACGAAATTACCGGAAAGACCTTACTATAGCAGACTTCAACAAAAAAGGCTACAAGTTCTGCAATGACCACTTTGAGGACAGCCAGTTCACCTGCCTGCATGAAAAGAAAAGACTGGTGTGGAATGCCATCCCTACATTGTTTCAAGTGCCCAATGCGCCAGCAAAAGTGCGTGTGCCTTTTTTTCTCGCTTAGTGAAGTTGGGATATGGGAATGCGTGATAGAAGAGACAAATAGAAATACAATTCTTATATAAGTGTTCAATGGGACTATGGTAGCTAAATTCATAGCACAAGTATTCGCCTTTTTACACTTTAAAATAGTAATACTTAGTAGTAGTAGTTTAATAGTCTACTACTGCTACTAATCATATTAAAATGCATAATTATAGGCTATATTATTACACTTCTCTACTTTTTGGTAGGTGACAAATAGGCGACCAGCAAGGAAGAGAGGTTTAGAACCCATGCTGTCCAGTCCTCCTGATCCACTATTCATACAAGGTATGCAAGCAACCCATACATACAATGTTGGTTCCATATATCCCATGATAAAGCCATGATAAATATATAGATTCTCTCTCTCTCTCTCTCTCTCTCTCTCTCTCTCTCTCTCTCTCTCTCTGGTTTATTAGTACACCGCAGACGCATAATGGGAATAATGCATGCCACATCATTATCAGCACCATAAACCATAACAGAACTTTGATTTATGAAACACCTCAGTGACGCATTTCGATGGGGAGGGGGGAAGGGGTGTGGGGGGGGGACTATAAGAAATTAGAACAGAATTTTTTAATTATATTATTTATATATTACACAAAACTAAACTATACTGGATCACTAAACTACACTAGAACAGACATAATGATCTATGATCTATGTGCACGACACTGTCTACATACATGCATATAATTATATACATAACTATTTATTAACATATACAAAACACACATGCATAGATGCATATGAAGAAACAAACATATGTGCATATTTTAGTAATGTGATAAAACATTGCAAATTTAGTAAATAAAATCTCATGAGGTTGGCTGAAGTCCACAAAAATAATTTGCTATGTATTGTGCTTGTGCTTTTAGAAGACGTCTGCTCAACTGTGGAAATGGAGCAGACAGGTACAGACAGCGGGACGGCCCATACCTCTTCGTTCAAGCTGCCAGATACTCCACGCAAGTCTGCGCTGCGCAAGAAAATCAAGAGGCTGCAGAACAAACTGAACAGGATAAAAAAGAAAACAGAGGAACAGATCACGAAGAGAAAAACTGTTACTGAAAATTGTAAGATAAGAAAAGATCGGATAATGGCGGAGATATGTCATTTTTTGCCAGAAGAAAGCGCACACTTTGTTTTATCTCAGTTGCGAGAGGTAGACAAGAAGAAACGTGGCCGAAGGTGGAGCGAGAAAGACAAGGCAACAGCCCTGTCATTGTACCATACGAGTCCCAAAGCTTATCGAATGCTTAATAAAATTTTCATGCTCCCTTCTGTTTCTCTTCTTAGAAAAAGCATGCAGAAAGTGTGTATCTACCCAGGTATAAGCGACAAAATTCTGCAGGCTCTGCACCTCAAAGTTTCCTCCATGCCATCAAACGCCAACCTCTGCGTCCTTGTGCTAGACGAGATGACCATCAAGGAAGAGGTTATCTATAATAGCGAGAGAGATGAGGTTGAAGGATTGGAAGATTTTGGGAGTGGTGGAAGGACAGGACTTGTAGCTAACCATGCTACAGTCTTTGTTGCTAGAGGCCTGTTGTCGCACTGGAAGCAGCCTATTGGCTATTTTCTTTCTAGCGGTCCAGTAAACAGCGACAGATTGAAGGACATGGTAAGCGAGTGCTTAGACAAACTTCAGAGTGCAGGCCTTGATGTCAAAGTTATCATCTGCGATCAGGGTTCAAACAACAGGAAAACTTTTGAAACTTTGCTCCACGTTAGCGAACACGAGCCCTTTTTTTTCACAAACAGAAAAAGATCTATGTTATGTATGATCCGCCACATTTACTGAAGAATGTTCGCAATAATTTCCGAAAATCAGGATTTATTGTTGACGGCAAATTATGTTCGTGGGGACATGTGGAGGCATTCTTTCATTTTGACAAACAGAACGCTGTCAGAATGGCTCCAAGGCTAACACAGGCACACTTTACCCTGCCACACTTTACCAAACTTAGTGTTAAATTGGCAGCACAAATCATGTCCCATTCTGTGGCTGCAGGTATCTGTACATTAGTGCAGCTTCAAGTATTGCCCGATGAGGCGAGAGAAACTGCCTTGTTCATTGAAAATATCGACAAGCTATTTAACTGTTTTAACTCTGGCTCACTCTACTCAAAAAGATGCATGGAACATGCACTGACAGAATCATCAGGACACACTAAGTTTTTGGAAGACACACTAACTTGGCTGCAACAGATTCAGACACCTTCATCTCGAAAACTGCCATGTATGTCAGGGTGGAAGATGGACATCCGTGCTTTGCTAGCTTTGTTTCATGATCTCCACACTTGTCATAATGTTCAGTTTCTTCTTACAGACAGACTCAATCAGGACTGTTTAGAAAATCTATTTTCAGTTATAAGAGGAAAAGGCGGACATACAGACAATCCATCCGCGCAGCAGTTTCGTTATTTCTTTCGGCAGGTAATGGTCGACTGTCTCTTTCTTCACAGCGCCAAAAGTAACTGTAGAGAGGACAGTGACAAGATGCTTTTGACTTTGACAGCAATGACTGCCCATCAGGCTGAGGAAATGACAGAGTCAGGTGTTGATGAAATGGCTGATCAGCAACAGTTAGAAAATGACATTTCAACATCTTCTACCCCTCTGCCAAAACCCAAGGCTGCCAGACTGAATACAGCTGAGGATAATGTCATTACGTACATAGCGGGTTATATAGCCAAAAAGCTGGTCAGTAAGGCATGTGAAATGTGCAAACCACGGTTGACAGGAACCCCTTCTGGAGCAGACACAGAACTGCTTCTGGTAAATAAGCAGTACTGCGATAGTCAGGGTCCGGGATTGGTGTTCCCCAGCGCAGACATTATTAAAGCAGTTAGTATGCACGAAAAATGCTATTTGATTAATATCGATAAACTCCTTACTGAAAAAAAGATAAAGACAAAACTGATTCAGAAACTGTGTATGAACACAAAAGCTGATGGTGAGCTGCAATGTAAAGCGGGTGTGTGTGACATAACTGGGAACATAGTGCGTCTTTATGTCAGTGTGCGGCTGCACTTTTCACTGAAATGTTGTTCCACATCGTTCACTGAACAAACAAAAAGGAGAAACCGAAAGATGATGAAACTTCAAAATACATAACTTAATGCAGTTGTTTTGCTGTGGACACCATAAAATTATGGTTTTTTTATGCTGTATGTTTAGTTGTTTTTTTTAAGAAAATAATTGTTTTAGTCATATTATAGGCCTACATGATTTAATGCACGGTTTTTCTCATAAACTGACTCAAAGAGCTACGACCTATACCAACATACACAAACACTGAACACATAATCAGATAATGTACACACACATCTAAATATACAGAAACAAACTAGGTAGGGAAATAGCTATTATTTAAAAGAAAGGACATTTTAATCGCAGACTTCAGGATTGGAAACCAACTCTCAACCAACTGCGCTACATGCCAGCAGGGCAGGGGTGGCGGTGTAAGAGGAGCTAACCGCACAGCTTTACCGATGGTTTTATTGTGTTGGCCACTTTTCACAAGTCGCTAGGGATGCTTGCACTCTTTGTCTTGTCTGCCGATGAAGATGAATTTATTATTATTCTCGTTGTTGATGTTGTTGTCGCTGTCTGTATGCTTTATTCAAATAGTTACTTTTAATTGTTACCCATTTTAGTGCTAAATATTTTATTATATTCTGTTGTGACTAAACACACGCATGTTTGTTTATTATGCAGTCAATTTGGTTTATCAAAACTGTCATTTGGTTGTTTAAGTATATGAGATATGTCATAGGCCACTTGCTCTCTGAAATTGTATTGTTATGTAATTTTATATTTTTATTGCGAACTGTATAATAAAACTCCAAATAGCTCAATGTAACATTAGCCTAATTGTAACTTTGCATGTCACAGCTTTTTCCCTAAGTGGTAATTGTTTTTAGAGCTGTTATTATCTCGATGTTGATATTATTTTAAATCTCATATTAACCCATTGTTCCAATTGACAACTGATGCACATGGTTGCAGAACAGTTATGACAGAAATGAAGACTATTTGTACCTGTATCAAGTGAATGAGGGTTGAGACTGCTAGAAGAGAGATTGGGAAGGAGGAGAGAAAGCTGTTTTATTATTATACATGTAGTTTTGTGATGACATGCTTGATTTGATACTAATTAGCGTGTATGTGGGTGGGTGTGTGGGTGTATATGTGTTGATTTTTATTTTTTATATCCGAGATGTGAACGTCATTGTCGTAATTTTAACTAATTTATGTATTAACATTATTCAATTTTATTGTAGATGGACAATGCACACAATATTCCGTGTGAATGTTTATGAGGACAGTAAAAGATTTGCATGTTTTACTGCTTGATGACTTTTGCCATTTTATTTTTTTTCCTTTATTGGTATAGTCTGTATTTCTGTGTCAGTGAGCACACATTGACTTCTAATATGTGCAGACTATTGTTTTATGCTTTAAAGCACTGAAAAATGTTGTAACAAAAAATAAACATCAAGTTTTTCTTTAAATCTTGTTTGCCATGTCAAGTATCTCTTTCTTTACTTTTAATAAAAATGTCCCTACAAGCATGCATTATAAACTGCAATCAGATTATAATGATAACCATCATCACCATCATCATAATATACGGAAGAGAAACAATATACTAATACAGCTAGTAATAATACTAGGAGAAAATTACATTATAACAAACAATACAGCTAGTAATAATAATAAGAGAAAATTACATTATAACAAACAGTACAGCTAGTAATAATAATAAGAGAAAATTACATTTTAACAAACAGTACAGCTAGTAATAATAATAAGAGAAAATTACATTATAACAAACAGTACAGCTAGTAATAATAATAATAATAATAAGAGAAAGTTACATTATAACAAACAGTACAGCTAGTAATAATAATAAGAGAAAGTTACATTATAACAAACAGTACAGCTAGTAATACTAATAAGAGAAAGTTACATTATAACAAACAGTACAGCTAGTAATAATAATAAGAGAAAATTACATTAAAAACAAACAGTACAGCTAGTAATAATAATAAGAGAAAGTTACATTATAACAAACAGTACAGCTAGTAGTAATAATAGGAAAAAATTACATTATAACAAACAATACAGCTAGTAATAATAATAGGAGAAAAATATATAAGCCTATTGTTACTAACAAAGAAATCAATAAAAAATAATAGGGGGGGGGGATAAAAAAATATACAAAATATTGTTATTTTCTGATGATTGTTAGTATATTTCATGAAAATACTGTCCAGCAAAATTTCCCCTACAAAGAAATGCAAAAAGTACGTAAAAAAAGAATAAAAACAAAAATACAAACACAATGTTGAACTGCTGAACTGCTTATAGCCCACTTTGAGCAAGTTGACAGGGGAGGTAATCGTGTATCTCGTGTCTCGCAATTTTGCTATACAAGTCAGCTAAGTTCTCCCTCTTATAATCTATGCTCTTTGGTCAGACTGATGTACATAACTGGGCTTATAATATAAAACACTGTTTTGACATGTTTGGTTTTTCTCATGTTTGGTTGAACGGGGGAGTAGGAAATAAGAAAGCTTTTTTACGTGTTTTCAGACAACGCATGATAGACTGCTACAAACAGGAATGGTTTAGTAAATTAATGGATAGCGAAAGGTTCTCAGTGTATAGTTCCTTTAAATCACTATTGCAGTGTGAGAAGTACTTAACAGATATTACTATAAATAAGTTTAGAAATATCTTTGTAAAGTTACGTCTAGGCATTATAGACTTGAATGGAAATAAAAGATACAGTGTTGTTTCAAAGGCATGCCCTTTCTGTACGGCTGTTGAAAATGAAATGCATTTTTTGTGGTATTGTCCAGCGTATAAGGATATTCGTGAAAAGTACATTTTGAGGCACTTCAATGTTGATGTACCACCAATGGTGTTTTGTTTATTACAAAGTGATAGTATTATTATTACCAGAGCAGTAGCGATGTTCACGTACCATGCGTTGAAAAAACGTGAAGAATTGTTGATTTAAAAGTAACCTAAAATATGTTTGTTGTTTTTCTTGTGAGACACATTCTGTCAAATGACGCGTGCTTGTCATATTTATATTTGTAACTTTTGTTTTTTTGGGGATTTTTTGTCTTTTCTTTCCTTTTTTATTATATCTGTTGTGTTACCCCCATGCGTATAGGCTGGTGGCCTCGCATTAAAGTTTCCTGAGTTCCTGAGTTCTTCAACATCTTCCTAGAGCGCATCATGTCAGATGCTCTTGCAGACCATGAAGGCACAGTCAGCATAGGGGGCAGAGCAATCTCCAATCTTCGTTTTGCAGATGACATTGATCGATTGGCTGGAGAGGAACAAGAACTTGAACAGCTGGTACAGAGGCTTGACACCACCTCCAGAGCCTATGGAATGGAAATAAGTGCAGAGAAGACCAAAATGATGACCAACAACACCAATGGCATCAATACGGACATCAAAGCCCAAGGCCAATCCCTCAACACAGTGCATAGCTTCAAATATTTAGGAGCCATTGTATCAGACAATGGGTCCCGACAGGAAGTCCTCTCCAGGATCGCACAAACAACTGCTGCCTTGACAAGGTTGAAGCCCATTTGGAAAGACAGGACCATCAGTCTACATTCCAAAGTAAGACTGCTGCGCTCCCTTGTCATCTCCATCTTCCTATATGCTTGCGAAGCATGGACCCTCACAGCAGATCTCCAACGAAGAATACAAAGCATGGAGATGAGGTGCTACAGAAGACTTCTGGGCATTTCCTATACCCAACACATCACCAACGACGAAGTCCGACAGACCATCACACAAGCCATTGGACAACACGATGACCTGCTAACAGTGGTGAAGAAACGGAAACTCCGATGGTATGGCCACGTCACCATATCATCAGGCCTTGCAAAGACTATTCTGCAAGGCACAGTGCAAGGAGGTAGAAGAAGAGGGAGACCGAAAAAGAGGTGGGAGGACAACATTCGAGAATGGACTGGTTTGACACTGAGCGAAGCCATCAGGGCTGCTGAGGACAGAGAAAGATGGAGTATGCTGGTTAAACGATCATCTTTGGTGCCCCTACGACCTTCGGGTTACGGGACAGGATAGGATAGGATAGGTTGTGTTAGGCCTATGTCTATAGCTTGTTTGGGTTGATTGTTATTTTTGATGTACAGTATATAGTTTTAAATTAGATTTATTATTGGTCTTATATGTATGTTTTGTTTTTTTATCTTAACGTGTCTGTGGGTTGGATCGGCTGGTTTTTGCCGCTCTATGTTTATTTTAATATACCTCCTCGCCTGGCGCAGGTGGGGTTGGAGGGGGGGGGGGGGGGAGGGGTGGCTGCTCTACCGACCACGTGGCTTAGCCGTTTGAGGAGTAAAACCGTTACATCCGCAGGCATGTAGGCCTACCCATCTTTCAAACTCTGTTCTTTTCTTTTAGAAGTCAGGAAATCGGAAAAATACTAGACCTACATCTTTCGTGTAATCTTTGAATGAATAGCGTTCCAAGTACCATGGCTACCGGCATGTTTGTGTCGATGACGCAAAGGATTGTGGGAATGAATCTATTTTTAACATGGGGCTTGACCTTGGCCCGCGGCCTTGAGCTCTAAACGCTACGCTATGGACATGGACCCTATATACTACATATAGAGTCCATGCTATGGAGATGTACGAATTGCGTCCGTTGACTATTCAATTCAATTCAATTCAACAAATCTTTATTACCTCTTACAAGGAATTATGACAGGCACTTGATCACTAAAATAAAACAAATAAAATAAGAAAAATGCAAATAAAAAATTAAACATAGTATAAAGTAATATTTGTTGAAAATCTTTACAACAAGTAGAATACGATTATATATGGACAAACAAATACACACCCACACTATTAATTTATGTAGTAAATTATGTAAAAAAAATGTAAAACAAATTCTCACAGAAGAGGCTATTCCCTCCAATCACAGACTCAGCCAGGGTACAGTTATTACAGAAAACCATTACAAAAAAAAAAAAAAAAAAAAAAAAAAAGGTTTACGTGCAAGATATCACAGTCCCATACAGGAATTAATAAAATTAAAGTTAAACTGTATTAACAACCAACACATTTAATATTTATTTTAAAAACGATACATGCGTCTATATACACATGTAACCTAATTTCGGGTTCCCACTCTCCCTCCCTCCCCTCCTTCCGCTTCATCAAACCACACATGCACAACCGCACGTACGCTTACACACTGTAGAGCCGATTACAACAAGCAAGAGGAAGAGGGAGGAGCCTCAAGCAGAGCCATCAGCGCGTCAGGTTTGAGTTGATCAAGGCCACAGCAGAGGGGAGAAAACTGGATCGGTAACGTACTGTGCGGGTCTTAAGGCTCATGAGGCGTTTCCCAGAAGGTAGAATTTTAAACCAAGAAGAGAGAGGGTGGGTGGAATCATCCTTGATGCTGATGGCTTTGCATAGGGCCCTTCTCTGAAACAATTCACACAGAGGTGTCTGCTTTTCACCAATGATTTTGCTGCAGGTATTGGTAATACTGTTCAAGGAATTCCTACTTTTGACACTGAGAGATTGAAACCAGCAAATGAATGAAAACGTAAGAACTGATTCCACGTAGGCACGATAACAATTTTGACTAAGATATGAATGAAAAAAATCCAAGGTAAAAGAGCCATTGAGATGCCGTTCAAGCTTTTGGAGCAGTATGTAGTGAGTAACGAGAGAGAGAGAGCGAGAGAGAGAGAGAGAGAGAGAGAGAGAGAGAGAGAGAGAGAGAGAGAGAGAGAGAGAGAGAGATGACAGTAGTGTGTCATCGCTATTTCTGGAGAATAAGCGTTATGAATGAATGGCTAACCCGCAGCGCGCGCATTCTAGCCTTGGCCTATCGCTGCACAGCGACATCACGTGACAATAAAAAGTTCCCACACAGGCACAGGCATGGACCCTATATACTTAAATATAGAGTCCATGGGCACAGGCACGGACCTTTATTATAAAGGTCCGTGGGCACAGGCGTTACTGGCAGTAAAAGGACCTTGAACTTGACCCCAGGGTCAAGCGTTATTGGACATCACAAGATCGAGCTGTAGCTCACTGTATAAAGTAGTGGCCACATGGATTACGTTTTACAGCTTATACCCTGAGTTATGAGATTTTTTTCCTGACTTAGGAGTTTATTGGCCACCTTTGACTTAACGTTTCACGGCTTATGCAGTAGGTCGGAGATAGTGGCGCGATGTTTATCACGGCCCGGTTCTAATTTATAAACGTGTCGAGCTGTGTAATATCACTACAACAAGGCACTTTTTATAAATAAATAAATGAACTTCACTAAGATCTACACATACATTCAGAACAGATAATCCAGAGAGAGAGAAAGAGAGAGGGCGCACAAGTTACTTCCCTTTGTTCTCCCGTTTAAGTAGTGGCCACAGTTGGCTTACGTTTTACGGGTTATGAGAATTTTCACTGACCACACCTTATCAGTTTAGTGGACACAACTGGCTTACGTTTAACGGCTTATGTATAGGGTCGGAGGTAGTGGCGCCCACTGAACTAAATAGATCAGTGAGTGGCGCCATGTTTATCACGGCTCGGTTCGAATTTATAATTCTTATAATTTATTTTTTTTAAATGTATTTCAAATAATTTAATTTTGTATATTGTTTTTAGGTTTGATTTTTGAATAGGTGCATATATTATACATCAAATCTACTTTTTGACTGACAAAGCTGTACCCGAGAGGTAAATGTAAGCCCTTGACAAGTGTCGGATATGCTATGCGTTTTTTGACTGACAAAGTTGTAGATGCAATTGTTAGTAAGCCTAATCTTCTCATTGCTTACAGGGTCCAGCGGACTGCAAAGAGCCGAATCAGGACCACAAAATCAAGACCACAACTTCGCTCAAAGAGGACTCGCCCCTGATCAGCATAAAAGATCTGCCGAAACAACCCTAGTGGTAACACTGAAGGCACTCCACCAGCCGGTCACTTTACAAAAAAACACCCCACGCAGGAGACGCTCAGGCTGTACTCTAATTAATCGAAACCCCGTTTACAAAAACAAAATAGAATATAAACATCATTATAAAATATCAACAAAACACATACATATAAAATGCCTACATTGCCAAATAATAACATCATAGGAAGCCCCAGTGATCAATGGCAGAAAGCCTTCAATATTCCCAAGCTGATCCAGGAGACCTCACACACAAATGAGGAGTTTTGTCCTGGAAGAGTTTTCAAGAAAAACGGTAGGTGACTGGTCTAGCGGAGAAGAAGATAGTATAGTAGATTGATAGAACAGACTATATGAATGAGAAAGAACAATGGATAAAGACAGCGACAGTGGGCATTTAAAGCACTAAATTTAATAATAAAAAGGAAATTGCTTTCCACACAGGAAAAAACATACGATTTACACACAAGATATTTTTCTTGGCTATAATGTAGAGAACATGCGAAGAAAAGAAGTGCAACTGATTAACCATATTTTATTGATTGGAAAAATGTGTATTAGTAAATTCAGATATGGAGACAGATTGATAATTGAATATATTTTTGATTATGAAATGAAGCTTAGAGGCTTTAAAAAAAAGATTAATAATGACGAACATATGCAATGACAACCGGAAAAGTGCCTATTGCTTTTGAGAGGCTTACATGTTGTATAAATTTATGTTAAATTAGGCAAGTTTTCCTGCTCTCTGTGAATTGACTGCAAACGACGTTCAATTGATTGAGTTGTTGCTGTCCACACCCTCCTCCTTTTTTATTTTATTTTTTATGTTAATGTTTATTTATTTATTTATTTTCTCTGTTTTTTCTCTGTTTTTAAAACTTGCCATTTTTTTTCCTCTCTCCATTTATTTATTTTAATCTTTCTCATTTAAAATCGTTGCTTGCATTGTACTACGGTTGCCCCGTCAGGGCCAGCCGCCTTCCTGCAGTTCTGCCGCCTAAACAGCCGTCGCACCTCCGATTCTTCAATGACGAAGGGCGGGGCAGTGAAGAGGCAGAGTCGGGGGGCGTGACGGTAACGGGGGTGGTGTTCTGCCGATCGAACCGAGCGTAGAACTCCGAGGTCTTTGTTGTCTGCGTCAGCAGGAGGGGCCTTTTTCTTGATGTTGGTGATGGTCTGCAGGCCCTGCCAGACTGCGCGAGAAGTGTGCTTCCAGCTTCTGGCGATACTGCCACTTGGCCGCGCGGATTGCTTTCTCCAGTTCGCGCTTGGCGTGTCGGTAGGCCGTCTGGTCTCTGCTAATAATATTTTAAATAACTCAAAGAAAGCATTCAAGTGAGGTTTTGACCCACTAAAACGACATTTAGATATCTAATAATTTGGCATGTATCAATATAAAATTAAAACATTCATCCGTTTGAAAGTTATTTTCACAACCAAATAAGACAGTACATTTTTAAAATCTCAGTTTTGTTGCATGATCACGTGTGTTGTTTGTTTGTTTCAAATGTCGTTCTAAATCATTTCAAAACTTAAAAGAGTGCGGACAAGACCCTAAATAATGAAGAATTGTGTCCTTATCGCAGGACACTATGACCATCGTTATAATTATACAAGTTGGATGCAAGACAATAAAAACTTACTTTGACCTTGCTCGGTTTCATTGGCCTGTGCGCTGTGGGGTGAATGAACATTGAGGTTTAACCTCCACAACCTACCTTGGCCATACGGCAGACGGGGACAACCATCCCAGGGGAAGAGGGGGTAGGTACCTAGCTCAACACTGAATCACCAGAGCAATTTTCCAGTTTGTTCCATATTGTGACCTGCGTTGTATGACTGGATCGTATTGTAAACGGCTGTGGCAGACTGAATGGTCTAATCAAATTATTTCAAATTCTTCCAGATTTATCTGCTTCTTTGCCTAACTGCATCCATCCGCAAAGAAGAAACTGTTTTGCCTCGCCTTCATATTGAACATACTTATGTCACCCATAGTTTCCTTTTAAAGGGAGAAGAACAGTACCATGGTGCTTTGCATGTGACAAATCCTTTTTCGTTCGCCATTTTATGTCTGAATGTGCTGATCTGGTTGATGAAAGGGAAATATATTTTGGTTTAATACCTTTTGGTGATATTTTTAAAGTATGCAATAGTCAGCACCTGTTTCAATTTTTACACAGAGGTGCAAACCCCCTAATCTTCTTGTCAGTATTTCCGGACCCGTTTGTCAGTATTTTTTAACACTTGTTAGTATTTTTTTTTCTCGCAAAACCTAGCCTATGACACTATAAAGTAACGACAGGCTTCCCTCTGTAAGAGAAGGCTATTTTCAATCCTCTAAAATCACGATAAAAATCAGCTTGTTGAACACCACACTTGTTTTACTTTAAAATCACCATGAAAATCAGCTTGTTGAACGCAGCGACGTTCAGTGAGTGCAGGATTACTATTATGAGACCAGAAACCGGTACAGAAGCACCGCTGGCAAAGATAAACGATCGGCAACTTTTCCTCCGTATTTTTATAAAAGCTACCGTATTTCCGTATTTAATTCACTTCGCCGGAATTAAATACGGTCAATCCGTACTGGTTGGCACCAATGAATTTACATGATGTTGGTTTGTCCTATTTAAATGTTAACAGTTTAGCCTGACTTCACTTCATTTTGTGTGGTCCTGATTGGGCTCGTGACAGTCCGTTGGACCCTATATGCACTGAGCACAAGCGCCTGTGGCACTGAGTATCTATCTAATCAATCATACTGCTAAAATGGACAGTGAACGTGGCCAGTTTTTATTTCGCCCATCATGGGATTCGAACCTGGGTCATCGGTGTGCCAAACGAACGCTCAACCACTTGAGCTACGGCAGTAGGACACTGTGGAGGTATATATAAAACAAAACAATACAATGTAATGTAATATTTACAACACAGTAAAATACAATACAACAGTCAATAATACAATACAACACAACGCAACGCCTGTGCCTGTGACTGCGTGAGAACCTTTTTAAAGTCACGTGATGCCACAGGGAGGCCAAGGTTAGCTGCGCGCGCGGCACAGTTGATCCATTCAGACCACATAACACAAGTACTCCAGAAATAGCGATGACACACTAATAACAGCTAGACAAAACGGCAAAATTCTATGAAACTTCCTCCCTTAAAGCTTTGCAACGAAACAGTTAAGAAGTAAAATGGCATAAACTTTTTGGCGTGACATTAGATAATAATTTGTCTTGGTTGCAACATATTTTAAATCTTAGTAGAACTATTTCCAGAAGGACTTATCAATTATCAAGGATTAAAAATTACTTAAATCTGCAGTCTCATAGTGATACACTATTCTATTTGGGACATATTCAACCATTTATTTATTATTCTGTAACTATATTAGCAATGCCTTTATTTAGGATTCACAAACGTGCAATTAAAATGGTTATTCTTAAAAACAAAATCTCTCTGAATGATTACAAACAGATCAACATACTACCTCTTGCCAACAGATTAAAATTAAATAAAGGAATTTTGATGCACAAGATCCTTTCTGGTAATACACCCTCCTATAGCCTATCTCTCTTCTCTAGGAAAACTGCCAGATTTTTTACCACACTAAATATCCCATTCCTAAGAATTGATCTGTTTAAAACCAGTCTGTCATATTCAAGTTCCATTTTATGGAATACATTACATTACATTACATTATTATTGCTTTAGGTCCAGCGGACTCTTCCGAGCCAAATCAGGACCGGACAACCCCTGATCCGCATAAAAGATCTGCTGAAACAACCCTAGTGGTAAAACTGAAAGCTCTCCACCAGCCAGTCACTTTACAATAAAGACATCCCACGCAGGGGACGCTGAGGCTGTACTCTAATTTATCGAACCCCCGTTTACAAAAACAAAATAGAATACAAACATCGTTATAAATTATCACCAAAACACATACATAATAAAATGCCTACATTGCTAAATAATAACATCATAGGAAGCCATAGTGACCACCTGGCAGAAAGTGTCCAATATTCCCAAGCTGATCCAACAGACCTCATAGGGCCTACACAAATAAGGAGTCTTGTCCCGGAAGAGTTTTCAAGAAAAAAGGTAGGTGACTGGTCAAGCGAAGAAGAAGATAGTATAGCAGATTGATAGAACAGAGCAGGAATGAGAAAGAGCAAATTAGAAAGACAGCGACAGTGGGAATTTAAAGCACTAAATTTCCAGAAAGTGGGGATACTATTTATACTAAAACCCCCGTCACCCCAACGGGGGTATTTTATGGAATAACTTTCTAGAAGTTCTCCGCAGTGCAGTCACTAAATACACATCCTTTAGAAACCATCTTTTACAGCACATTAAAAATTAGTTAATTGGCTACTCACCAAGAGTTCTACATTCATAACTTAATTAGATTGTTTTACATATGTTGTGTGTGTGTGTGTGTGTGTGTGTGTGTGTGTGCGCGCGCGAACGCGCATATCTTGATTATAGTGTTGCATTATGATGTTATTGTTATACAGTTATTTTGTTATACTAATTGTTATTGTTACAACCCCCAAGGGCAGGATGTAAAAAAGCACACCTAGTGCTTAATCTTTTACCCTTGTTAAATAAAATTCTCTTCTCTTCTCTCTCTAACTTACAACTTTAGATATAAATCGTCTACCAACTGCCCTGCCCGTAAGTCCCCTATATGCTCATAGTGTCCGGGGACGTTAATCTACTACGTTACCTACCCTACCCGTATACTTCTGAGTCCCATTCACTATTCTGTAAGTCAACCGTTCCTTCTCATAAACACACCCACTTACACACACACCCACACCCACACCCACTGTTACACACTGTTTTTTTAATATTAATAGTTGATTCAGCCCCGATGCTTGAATCTTGGTAAGTGATAAGTGTAACTCAGATTCGTTTATCCAGTGAGCAGCATGTTCATTCAGCAACAAGGCAGGAGTCGTCGTATAAAGTTTTCCAACTTTATTCAGCAAACATCAACAACTGCATTAAAGATCGCTTTCCGAAAATCACTTCAAAGATCAGCATTAAAAATCATCATCAATCTCTATCAATCACTCTTTCACTCCTCCAAGCAGACACAGTGCATTATTTATCTCAGCAATCAGGAAAAAGTTGGAACATTCCAGCATGACGCAATAACACCCATTCAAAGTAATATTCGTCACCGGAACTATTACATCATTATGTTTAGGAGAATCGCTTAATTATTACCAGATTTATCTCGAAGCTTCGGTCGATAGTAAACAAGTAATTCCTGAAAATCTCAACAATATCGACCGAAGAAAATTATACAAAGCTTCTTCTAGCAACACTCTGTTATTGCATGCTTTGCAAAACAAATGATCGGATCTATCGTGCGCGTCTCAAACGTAACAAACAAACACACACACACACACACACACACACACACACACACACATATGCAAACGCACACTCACAAACACCACCACCACCACATGCTTCATAACAAAACCAGAACAAGCAGAAACAGTGATGTGAACATACTGAAAAATCACGTTAAATTTGTCACGAACACTGAAGAAGAAAAAACAACAAGAGTCATTATTATATTTGCACCGGGTGGACATGTAAGGAAATAGAAAAAAAAACAACACTCCCCCCCCCCAACCCAACTCACCAACCCTCACACTCCATACCCCAACCCCCTCTATTCCCTTTCACTGCAACAAAAAATAAGCAAATAAATGCAGGATAACTCTAACTGCAACAACAACAACAGCAGCAACAACAACAACAACGATAATAGTAATAATAATAATAATAATAATAATAATAATAATAATAATAATAATAATAATAATAATAATATATTTTCTCATTCACGTTCAAACAACAACAACAAAAGTGTCATCTTGGCGATTTGATTCACTGTGCACGCACAAGTAGGCCTACATGTTACACCTTAGACTGAAGTCAGGATACGATGCGTGCATACAAGTATGGATGTGTAATCGGAAAGCAGAAATCGGTGCTCAAGGTCAAGGTCACCCAACACACAGCCTTCCGACGCCTTGTCCGCTGTCCTGCACACCCCTCACCAGAACGACTCTGATGGCGACTCCCATGCTAACGTCAACCACCACTCTTGTCGTCGCTTCCTGGCGAAGAGGCTGTGGATTGGCCACCGCCGGCAGCTGACAGTCGTCATGGTGATGAGAGTGCAAAGGAATGTCCGGTCCGTCGCTCCATTGTCCGTTGTGAGCAGCACAAAAGAAGCAGCGGATCCGGTTATCGGAGGTCCGCACATATCCCCGTGACGCCAGCCGTGGCCCGTGGTCCTCCCCATCGTGGTCCGGAACAGGAAAGGTGTGGAGCCTGGCCAGTTTGGAATAGAAGAGCCTGTAAAACGTCACAGTGTCACAAATCAAAAATAATTTAGCATTGTGTGGAGGCGTAATTTAGGCCTGTTGGCGCCCCTACGACCTCCGAGTTACGGGATAGGATAGGATAGGATAGGATAGGATAGGAAAGGAAGCAAACTACAAACACAAATCAGTCGGGCACCGCCACAACGAAGACACACTCACATCCTCTCACTCTGACTCAGCAGTTATACTAAAACGTCTGCTAAATGTAAAGCATAACACTTGAAAACCACACAAAAATATGTATATCACAGTAGGGCTAAGTGGGCAGCAGTGGGCAGTGGGTTTGAGTTAGATCTTGTATCGACCAGCGCCCTGAGCAGCTCATGAGCAGGAAAAGCGCGATATAACGACATTGAAATAAATACACATTAAAAATCCATAGGGAGGCACTGTGGTCTAATGGTAGTGCTTCGGCTTGCGGTCTAATGGTAGTGCTTCGGCTTGCGGATCTGAAGGTCCCGGGTTCGAGCCCTGGCCGGGCCATTGTGTTGTGTCCCTGGAAAGACACTTTACTCCTGTTTTCCTACTCCTTCGGATGAGAGCATAAACCGAGGTCTAGTCTGTGTGTTGCATACATTCCATCATAACGGACTTTAAAGATCCTGACGCTCATGTCCTAGACGGGGGAGTGCCGGTAACAAGAACACACCCAGCATGCACTTGGTCCTTCTCCCCCATCCCTGGATGCCCAGGATTGTGCTCAGTTGTCCGGGCGTCAGACCACGTCGTGCCCAAAGGCTGCGGGTGGGCGTCTCGGGAGGTTTGAGTTAGATCCTGTATCGGCCAGCGCCTTGATCCTTAGGCTAAGGCGCCTTACAAATGACGAACATTATTATTATTAAATATAAATAAACAATGCACGCATACATTACTACTAAAGATGATGGACCAGCACAAAATACATAACAAAACGTAAACTATTAAGTAGCGAAGAAAATAAACAATTCCCTACCCCACCCTTCACCTGCACCATGACAGAGCTATAGCATCCACCTCTGATTAACATAGAACCAAGAAACAAAAGGTCATTAATAATTACGATATTTATTTATCTGTTAACTTAAACGTTCTTATATTGTAGCTCAAGAGCTGCTCAAGTCGCTGGTCGAGACGGGATCTAACTCTAGACTGCTTGAACAATTCAAGCTCTAAAAAGTATTTAAACGTCAAAGATAAGGCTGCAACAGGACAACATATATACAATTCTAACAAAGAAAGTCGACCCTTCACCCACCCATCCACCCCTAAGAGTGAGTGGCAACGGTTTGTGACGTGGGGTGGGAGAGGGGGAGGGTCTATACACTACCGGCAAATAAAAACTATCACAGATGGGATACGATCAACTAGTCCATTGCGTTTTTCTGGACCCCACGAGTTGTATATAAAAAAATTATTTTTAAAGTGTCTCAGTGAACCCTGCCTTAAAGAACCGTCGATCACGGTACTTAAGAAAGATTTACCATGACAATGGTTATAACGAACGCCTAGACGGGACATTTTCCTGTCAGGAATCAAAATACGTTTTTCTCTCACAATTATTTTGAGCGTTTGTCGGAACTTTGGATGAAATTTCGACCTTCTCCAAAATCTCTGCGTGTAAGTCTTTATTTGCCGGTAGTGTACAAGTACTTTAATTACGAGTGTAGACAGACAGTTTATACATACGACTGCATAACAGGCATAATCATCACACAAAGCCAGGCTTGGTTCTGAACTGATTAAACAACAAAAATAACAACAACAACATTCATTGACAGCAAGGAAAAAAAAGGAAGCCTATAAAGCTGAGGAATATAAATAAAATTAATAAAATTAAACGTGTACTACTAAAACTAACAGTTTACAACAACAACAGATCAGAACCTACCTTTCGCCCATTTTCTAAATATCGTTGGTAAGGTGTTTCATTGTAGGTGGATAAAATAGACCCTACCCTACCCCACACACCAAAGACGCAATCGGTGGGTTGTGAAGTAACAGCGCACGGTGCGCAAGCAGGCTCTCTCTAGCCAACGCGCTTACTCGACGTTTTACGTCTATTGCGCCCTTTGAGATTTTTTGACTTCGGCACGCTCCCACTTGATCGTTTGCTGCCACCTTTCGTCGTCTGACTGCTGTATGACAAGCGTCGTGACTGCCACTCTACATAACGCACTGCTGTGTGGCACATTTCTGCGCCCTGCTTTTTGTCTGCTGAGTCTCTGCGTATCTTCGCTGTTTTGTCGTCGACTTATGTGACAACTGCACCACTGTGCCGCTCTACACATGCTTTGCTGTGCGGCTTGTTTCGACTCGTCGCGAGCGTTCTGCTGGTGCGGGCTGTGACTACGATAACTGTATATCCTTTGTTAGGCGCATTTTGAAATAGGGCTTGAACGACTACGGTATATCCTTTGATATCGTTTCACTGGTGCCTTCTTCTTCTTAGCATTTGGTTTTAATATAGGCCCGTTGTTGTCTGTATGCACGGTGTGTTGTGATAGCTTTTAACTTTGAAATTTTTAGCGGTGACCCTTCGGGCTCGCCGGTTGCTCCGCCGGGTTGTGCTGTTGTGCCCCCCGCGGTGGCAACTCTGTTTGGCTTTTAAGCTTCATTTTAGGACTAACTGTTTTATTTTTTTTTAGTATTGTTATTGGTCTTTTCCGGTCCTTCCTGTGGTTCGGCCGGGGTGCCGTCTTCAGTTGAGGTCCCGGGTATTTCCATAACATTGTTTTATTGAATTTATGTCTGACGTTGACTCGGTGTGGGACTCAGTTCCTGAGTCCCCCACCGCTCACGACCGTTCTCGCTCCACCCTGGATGGCTCATCTGGGGACTCTGGCGAGAGCGAGTCGTCGCCTGTCCATGGTCTCGCGGCTAGGCACAAGCCTTCTGATTTTCTGGTTTCCACCCCCGTTGCTGCCAAGACGGGGAGGAAACAGAGAAGGAAAAAGATGGAGAAAGTTCGCGCGAGGTTGCTGGCGGAGGGACGGAAGGTTGGCCTTCCTCCCTCGGCCGGTCGGCCCAATTCTTCTAGACGCTCGGCGTCGCAGGGTGATGCACCTCTGTCGGAGGGTATGCCTGATCACCTGTCCCCGGTAGCCCATGTGTTGCCCTCTTCTGTGGGGTTTGCCTGCCCAGCAGGTACCTCGTCGCCTTGTTTGGCACCCACTGCTAACATACCTCATTCCTTATCCTCCTCCTCGGCGGAGGATACGATGATCCAAGTTTGTCCAGACGCTAGTACTCCCGTTGGGGCGCGGTCTGCCCCAATTTCTTCTCATCCAGCGCCGTCGCGCGGAGATGTTTCATCTCCGATGTCCGAGGCTGCTCCTTCTCCTCATGTTCAGCCTTCGGGCAACTCGGCTGATCGCCCTCTCTCGTATGCTGCCGCTGCCCGCAAGGGCGCGGATGTGCACGTGCCTCCTCGGCGTCCATACAGACTGCCTCTCCAGAAATCGAGGGCAGATGTTGTGGATTTTCCAGTCATCATCAGAGACCTGGGTGGTGGCCTGGCCACCTTCTCCGGTCTTGATCCGTTTAGACAAGCTGCTACTGTTGCACAAATCATTGGAGAGGCCACCTCTATTCGCCGTACCCCATCCGGGGATTGGCTGATTGGGTGTGCGTCTGCTGCCCAGCAGGGCAAACTTTTTCGCTGCTCGTCACTTAGCGGCATACCTATTTCCACAAATATTCCGACTGCCACCACGGTGGGCGTGGTGCGCGGGCTGCCGCCCCTGGCGGTGGATGACCGCGGCTTTTTAGAGCGGGTGCGTCGCGAGCTTTGTGCTGCTGGCGTACAGGTTCAGTCCGTTGTTCGCCTACCCCTTCGTGGTGGCGCTTCCTCAAATAGCATTAAAATAACTTTTGCACTCAGGTCTCTGCCTTCCCAGGTCACGCTGGGACGCACCATTTACCAAGTTGACCCCTTTGTAGCTCCGGTGGTCAGATGTACACGTTGCCAGCTTCTAGGCCATCTTCGATGGCAGTGTAAGCGTAAGACTGACCGCTGTGCCCGGTGCGGCAAAGACCACACCACCTCTGAATGTAAAAGTCAAACTCTTCTATGCTGTAACTGTAACGGCGCTCACTCGGCCGCCTGGGGGGGCTGCCCGGAGGTGGAGGTGTCTAGGCGCGCAAATCGTTTGCGCGGCTACTCTTATCTTCCTATGGCGCAGGCGGTTGAGGCCGCTCGTGCCGGTGCGGGTGCTTCTCCCTCATTGCCGGCCGTGTCACGCCGGCCTGTTCCGGCGCCTCGTCGTTCTCTCCTCGTGAGCGAGCGGCGTGCTCCGGCTCTCTTGTCGGATCCTCCGGCCGCATCCACGGACGCTGCTTCCCCCGGTCCTTCTGGCCCTGCGCCGGGGTCTCGTCCCGCTGTTCGCCCGGGTACTTCTTTTTCTGGACAGTTACCGCCGGCTCCGTCTGCCTCGGCGACAGTCTTGCGAGTCCCTTCGGACTCACATGTGGCTTCTTTGCCGAGTTCTTTTGTCGAACGCCGCGTTGGCGGTCCAGGGCCCTCTGGTAGGGCGGTTCAGTCCTCGTTTAGTCCTGCCCTGGTCACCCTTCTCGGGCAGCTTTCTGGCCTAGAGGCTCCGCTGCTCGAGAGCATGGCCAGTTTGCCCTCTGAGACAGCACCCACGCGCCTTCTTATCTCTACTCTTTTTGCTATAATTAAATCTTTTGTCGCAGTTCTTTCCGAACATGATCAACATTAACATACTAATTCCCCTGCTTTGTAGGATACTTCTGCTCATTAGACCAAGTATGGCATCTGTGCCTACTCTACAATTTTTGCAATATAACTGCCGTTCTATAAGTCCTCTTCGGGACTCCCTTCCGCTTTTGTCACATGAAATACAGAACAGTCAAATACTTTGTTTTCAATCTTTAAATTGTAAGGCTGGTCAGCTACCCGTGATTCCAGGTTTTCATTATCCTCCGGTTTTCACCACGGGTGAGGCCGATAAAGTTTACGTTGCAACATATGTAAAACTTAATTTAGTTGTGTCCAGCCTGGGCCCTGTGGACGAGGGCGAGGGTGGGGGCTTTACTTCCGCTATTAAACTAGACCTAGGGATAGGCTCAGTTTTACCATGTATTCATGTTCTAAATTATTATAATCCCACGGGATGCACCTCCTTCGATTGGCTGGGGGATGTGGTGGCCGATGGGGAATGGCTCGTGTTGGGAGATTTTAATCGCCGGGATGGACTTTGGGACGAGACCTTTCATACTTTTTCTGACAAGATTAGTGATGCCTTGACCTCTGCCCGTCTTTCACCGTTGAACGACGGGTCTTTTACTCGTATACCTGATTGTACTAGTCATGCTAGGACTGCCATTGACCTGAGCTTAGCTACCCCGGAAGTTGCCGCCTGCGCTGAGTGGGTGGTAGCGAGTGATCCCGCTTTTTCGGATCACCTTCCCTTATTCATCCGTCTTGGCCTCGTTCCGCGGTCCGTACCGGAGATTCCTCCTTCTGTAAATTTTGCCAAATTAGACTGGGACAGATATGCAGTCCTTCTTTCGTCTTTCAGTCTCCCTGAGGGACTCTCCGTTGATGAAACGGAGCTTGCCCTTTGTGATATTATGATTTCTACTGCGGCCAGTTTGGCCCCTAGGCGCAGTGGTCGCAGGGCCGGCGTCGCGAAGCCTTGGTGGACCGACGCCTGTCGTGAGGCCGTTCGGGCCAAGAGACATACCTTTAAATGCTATAAACGAAATAACACTCACGAGACTCATGTCTCGATGAAACTTGCTAAAATTACGGCTAAACGGGTTATCGCCTCTGCTAAACGCGATCATTGGCTCTCTAGGTTATCTGGTAATCTGGGTATTGGCCAACTTTGGACCAATCTTAAAAAGCTCCGTGGAACGTACCGTCCCATAGACTTTGACCTGTCGGACGGCGTCTCCACTTTCACCACTGGTGAAGCTAAGGCCTCGGCTTTTTTGAATAAATTTGTCTCTGTCAGTGATGGCAGTCTCCTTGCGGATGCCGAGAGGGAGCGCAGGTCCGCTGCTGAAGCCCAGTTCCCTGCGATGTCGGCCCCGGCTACCGTGCAGTGTCCTCTCACTATGGTGGAGCTCCTTAGGGCCCTGCGGTCCTGCCCTACTGGTAAGGGCCCTGGGCCCGACGGGGTACACTATTTGATGATTAAGAAAGCACCCTTAGCTTTTAAAACTCTAATTCTTAAGCATTTTAACAACTGTTTTCTGGCGGGTACTGTCCCGGATAGGTGGCGTGAGGCCACGGTTGTGCCTATCCCTAAACAGAACAAATCTCGGAGAAACATAGAAAATTATCGACCGATTGCTTTAACTAACCATTCCTGCAAAGTTTATGAAAGAATCATTAAAGTCAGACTTGAACACTTTTGTTCTACTAGAAGGGTTATACAGACAGCTCAGGCTGGCTTTCGGCGCGGGAGGGGTGTGGCAGACCATCTCGTTCGCCTTAATGAACATATCCGCCGCGCTCGTGCCCGCATGCGCACGGTGCTAGCCTGTTTTTTTGATATTTCACGAGCCTTCGACTCGGTGTGGCACGCCGGGCTCCTGGAACGACTCCGTATCTTGGGAGTCGACTCTTCTGTTAGGGCCTTTGTCGGAGCCTTCTTGCGCGATCGCAGGATATGTGTACGCTGGGGTGGGGCTGTTTCTCCGCTGGGGCGCCTGTCCATGGGCGTGCCCCAGGGTTCCGTGATCGCCCCACTGCTGTTTTCTATTGTCCTCTCGGAGGTTGGGTTGGACGTCTCAGTTGGTACTACTGCTACTCTTTACGCAGACGACGTCGCCTTATGGCGAACTACCCGTGGTAAAGTTCTCCGTTCTTCCTACGCTCTTTTGCGTCAGGATATCACTAACTTTCAAAATGATATCGATAAGGTGGCGGTTTCCTTGGCCGCCGTGGGTCTGTCACTCGCTCCCTCGAAAACGGTCTTTGTGCCGTTTAGATATAAATGGCATCCTTTCTTTAAGGATCTTACGGTTTCGGTGTCTGGCACCACGGTTTCTCCATCTCGCAGTGTGCGGTATCTGGGGTTCCTTTTCCAACATAACGGCGGTTTTCGTTCTCATGTCTCTCAATGCACCGCTAATGCCGTGAAGGCTATTGGCGTGTTGTTCTCTGTGCGACGGGAGCCCTGGGCTCAGGACCCCCGTACGCTTGTTGCCTTGGTTGTTGCGGTGGTCCGCTCCCGACTTTTGTTTGGAGCGGAGCTCCTCTACAGCTTGCCCCCGTCTCTGTTGGCTCGACTGGTGGGGGTGGAGTGCAGGGCCCTTCGCCTTGCGCTCTCCCTCCATCGGAAGACCCCGAGACCTTTGGTCTACCGACTCGCTGGTATCCTCCCTCTTGACCTACAAATTAAAAAGTTGTGTGCTGGCTACGTAGTGCGAGCCCGCCGTGTCATTAATTCGACCGTGGACGAATTGAAGCCTTCGTTTATGTGGCCGACCTCGGACCGCTCTATACCAGGCATTGGAGAGGTGGCCGGTGCGCTCCTGGATTCCGTGCCAGGGGGAAACTGTCCTGTTGAGACCTGTCCACCTCCTGCTCCTCCGTGGGAGATTCCTTCCCCGCCAGTTGCCCTTGGCTTCACTGGTCTCTGTCGGGACCGTGACCTTTTGCTTATCAAGCAGTTAGCTATGGTTCCCTCAAAATTTTCACTGACGGCTCGGTGGGGCCGGAGGGAGTTTCTGGTTGTGGTTTCTTCATTGAGGGGGTCGGTGACTCCTCTTACTGTGCTCCTCCTGGAGTAAGTGTGCTCACATGTGAGCTGTTGGCTATCAGGGAGGCACTGCATGTGCTGCTACAGTCCTCCCTGCCCGTTGGCTGCCCCATCGCGATATTCTCCGACTCCGTGTCCGCCTTGTCCTGTATTGATAATGGTGTCTCAACTTCTCGACCAGCCCTGGTCGCTGAAATACTAGATTTTGTAGCCCGGTTAAATAACTCTGGTTTTCCTGTAACGTTTTCCTGGGTGCCCTCTCATGTGGGCATCCGGGGAAACGAGGCTGCCGATCGGGCTGCTGCCGTTGGCTCTTCCGGTTGTGCTCGATCATCGCTTCTAATTAATCCCTCCTATTCTGAGACCAGGGGTGCTATCAAGGCAGCCCTGTGGTCAGCCTGGGATACTCAGTATTTTCGTTGGTGCGAGGAGGGGTTCGGCCGCCCGCTCTTGGCTGGATGCCGCCCCCTTCCTCTCTTCTCCTCCGTTCCTGTTGGCATCAAGACGGTGGCCCTTCGCCTCTGTTCTGGCTATTGGCGAACCAGGTTTGTTGAGGTTGGGTGCATTTGCGGCCAACCATTGGATTATGACCATTGCCTCTTTGCATGTGAGGCACTCTCTGAGGATTTTTCCTCCCTCCGTGCGGCCTGCACCCTCCGTGGTTTGGGCCAGACCTGCGCGGACTTTATTACTTACTCATCTTCGACGGAGCCTGCCCTACTCTTGTTGGCAGCCCGTTGCATCTATTACTCACCTGTGGCTTGTAATCTATAGAATTTATCTCCCCTAGCCTCTTGTTTAGTATTGTCTTAAATTAATTAATCAGTCTCATTGATTGCTTATCAATTTTACCTTGGCTTGTATCCCCTTTGAGGGACGATTGTGGCCTTGTGCCACATCGCCCCCTGCGGCCATGTATCTAATTTATGCTAATTTTGTATCTTTATCGTTTGGCCTTTGACTTGGCCGTCCACTATTAATTTTAATCCTAATTTTAACCTAATCTTAACGTTAAAGTAGTTAACTAAGGCCTTTATTGCTGCTTATACGGCCTTACATGGATGTTAATCTCCTTAGTAAATGGTTCTTAAATTAATTTTTATCGTATGGTGGTTTCTGTGGGTTTAACTGAGACTTTGTTTCCTACATAACTGTTTGCTAAACAGTCTATTAAGTATAGTTAGTAATATTATTAAGTAAATTATTACTATTTAGTAAATGTACACTTAAAGATATAATTAAGGAATTCCTTCCTTATTAATTAAATTAACCCGCTAAGACTGTCGGCCGGATAGCTGCGGCCTGACTGTATGTTTATATAGGTGTTGGTTTTAATCTAGTCTTATCATCACAATTTTACTTTTTACCTGCGTAACCCGGTCCGGTGTTGAGCGGGGGTCAGAAATTGCTGCTCCCTCCCCATTTCACCGGCATCCGGTTGGTTTACCGATCTTTGGTCGGGCGGGAGAACGAGATTGGGATCACGAGAGTCCTGCTCCCCCTCTCATTTCTTGACCGCGTAAACTTTTAACGTAAATGGACGAGCGGTGGAACACGCACTTGTTGTTCCCCCCTCTGCCGCTGTACATAATGTTTGTGCTTTTAAACAAAATTCCTTTTATTTTTACCTGTAAAGGTCAGACGGGATCCTGGGTTGCGGGCAGTTTCTGCCCCCTTCCCACCTTCCCGCTTTGTTTTCTTTTTACGACTTGGTTCGGGCGGGAGAACGAGTTCGGGAGCACGATTCGTCCTGTTCCCCTTCTCATTTCTCCATCGCGCATCTTGGTGCTCTATGGGTTCGAGGGTGGGGAACACTTGTATTTTGTTCCTCCCTTCTGCCCAATTTTATATCCAGTTTTGGTAATTCATATCTCTTTTTATTATTTGTGTTGTGAGGATGTAGTGTGGCTGTTGTGGTCCCCCTCCCGTGGATAGTTTGGGTCTTTTAACTGTGGTTTTAATTGTGGTCCTGAAATTTTAACGTAACGTTTTATTCCCCTCCCCTGGGGCTCCCACGTTTTGAATTCTTAAATACAAGTCCCCTATACGCTTTATGTGTCCGGGGACATTAATTTAATTAAGAAGAAGTGTGTGGTAGCAGTGAGTCTCCTCTCTGAAAATCCTTAACGGGAAGAGAGGGGACTATAATCCTATCCTATCCTGTCCCATAACCCGAAGGTCGTAGGGGCACCACAGATGATCGCTTAACCAGCATACTCCATCTTTCTCTGTCCTCAGCAGCCCTCATGGCTTCGCTCAGTGTCAAACCAGTCCATTCTCGAATGTTGTCCTCCCACCTCTTTTTCGGTCTCCCCCTTCTTCTACCTCCTTGCACTGTGCCTTGCAGAATGGTCTTTGCAAGGCCTGATGATCTGGTGACGTGGCCATACCATCGGAGTTTCCGTTTCTTCACCACTGTGAGCAGGTCATCGTGTTGTCCAATGGCTTGTGTGATGGTCTGTCGGACTTCAATGTTGGTGATGTGTTGGGTATAGGAAATGCACAGAAGTCTTCTGTAGCACCTCATCTCCATGCTTTGTATTCTTCGTTGGAGATCTGCTGTGAGGGTCCATGCTTCGCAAGCATATAGGAAGATGGAGATGACCAGAGAGCGCAGCAGTCTTACTTTGGAATGTAGACTGATGGTTCTGTCTTTCCAAATGGGCTTCAACCTTGTCAGGGCAGCAGTTGTTTGTGCGATCCTGGAGAGGACTTCCTGTCGAGACCCATTGTCTGACACAATGGCTCCTAAATATTTGAAGCTGTGCACTGTGTTGAGGGATTGGCCTTGTACTTTGATGTCCGTGTTGATGCCATTGGTGTTGTTGGTCATCATTTTGGTCTTCTCTGCACTTATTTCCATTCCATAAGCTCTAGCTCTGGGGGGGGGGGGGAGGGGACTATAAACTGATTTAAAAAAAAAAAGTGTGTAAAATTTACCCAGTCACGCTCCACTACCCTCATACAATATGTAGAGGCCGCTACAGTGTGCGCGTGAACCGTGTGTAGCGCTGCAAATTTACGCGCATGCTCACAGAGTCCGGAAAGAACGTCAGTGTCGAAGAAAACCTAAAAGCTTTACTTCAGACTATTATGTTGGAGTTAATTGACGATTCGGACGAGGACGAATGTAGAGGGGACTCGTTAAAGACAATTTATGGACAAATAAAAAAAACTGTGGCACATATCTTTCGCTACCGCCAGCGTCCGCCATTTTTGTATGAGCTTTCATACAATCCACTGCGCGCTCGAGAGGTGTAGGAAAAAGTAGCACTACGTGTTCATACGCAGTGACTGTGAACGGCTGCGCAGCAATACATAGTCATACATAGTGCCATCGTGAACGCAACCCAGCTGCTTGTCGGCATTATTGTATTGACTTTACTTCTTCGTCCCCAATAGGCCATAAGGTGTTGGGGGACGTAAATTTTACCCAACGAACGAACAAAAGTGTGTAAAAGTCTCCTCTCTGAAAATCCTTTATCGGGAAGAGAGGGGACTATAAACTGATTTAAAAAAAAAAAAAAGTGTGTTCGGTAGCACAACAACAACGTGTGTTCGTATACGCTTAAGGTGTCCGGGGACGTAAATCTACTTTAAAAAAAAAAAAAAAAAAAAAAAAAAAAAAAAGTGTGTTCGTAAAGTGGTGTTTCACCCGTCTCCTATACGCTTAATGTGTCCGGGGACGTAAATTTACTCCAAAGTGTGTTCGTCTACAAGGTGTGATCATATTATTTTCCCCTTTACCAACAACTGTAGCTACAAGGAGGAACAACGAAATAGGACGTTAAGCTTCGTTGTTCCTCCTTGTAGCTGACAGTTATAACTTTAGGATCTCTTGGCCTATCGGTTAGGAAGGAGTCCAACAACTCTAAGGCTGTAACCTAGGCCCCCCATTTTTGTTAGGGTTTTAAATTTCTTAAATTTTTGAAATTTTTGTAACTCGATTTTATCTATAATTTAGCATGTATAACCTTTTGTAATAATTAAAGATCATTTAGATGTGCTCTCGAGCGATTCTTAAATTTTGTACATTACTTTTCACATTTTATATTGTAGACCCGATTCTGACCTATCAATAGCCTGGCCAGACCTGGTCTGTCATTCATATAAAAATAAATTTTTCAATACAATATCCATTTTTCTCCGTTGGGGGTGGGGGGTGGGGGGGGATTCGTATTCTTGACCACCTGACTTTCCGGTTACCTTTTTATCTTCCCGCGGTCCTTGCCGGCCTTCTTCCCTTTTTGTTGAGCCATCTTTGGCATTTTTATACAGACAGCATTTTTGCTGGGTTTTATTGTCCCGAATGTTCACATGGGGACGTAAAAATTCCTATATTCCCCCCCTTCCCAGTCCCCTATTCGCGCTTGTGACGCGGGTCTTTAATTTACCCACCTACCTTCCTCAGGGTGAGCACTCGGCCGCCAGTCACCTATGTCCGGTCAGGAAGGAGCGTATGCTAGCCAACAGTCTGCGAGCGGTCACCTTTATGCCTCAGGCACAAGCTATTAGCTTGGCTAAGAACCAGATCCGTTCAGAAGCGACATGGTCATATGCTGCTGCGGTTTCTTCCGCGCGGCGGCCTGATGCGGCCTCCGGTGGCGCAGGGGGGAGGGGGGGGGGTCCGCCTGGAGCTGGTGAACCGGTTCAAATAGGTAGTCCTGTTGACAGGCCGGGCGCGACTGCTGTGGTGCATGCACCGGGTGGCCGGGACAGCGGGCCGTTGCCCTGTGTTGGCGGCCGAGATACAGTGGTAGAAAGGGTGGGGGATCCCTGGGTGGCCATCCGGGGTTTGGAGGGGACCATCGAGCGGCTTACACGGACCGTGACCGCATTGTCGGCAACCGTGGATGCCCTAACTAAGTGTCTGGAGGCTGCCTCCTCGGCTGAGGAGTCTGATGATACTCCTATGGAGGTACCGGCTAAGGTCACTAGGTGTGATCGGTCTATTCAAGCTTCGACGCCTGCGCCGGTCTTAAGAGAGAAGATTTTGGGAGTTTTGGCCCCCGTTACACGATGAACTAGGCCAAAATACAGTTAATTATCTGGAGAAGGCCTTAGTGAAATGTTTTCGTGAGCTAGCGTCGCAGGTTGTCTCTTTGGATAAGCTTGCGTCCGCGGCCAGCGATACTGGCTGATCGTAGCTCACACTTGATTGTAATTTTAATCTGTTTTGATGGGTTTTTAGTCTTTTGGGGTGGAATTGCGCCGGCTTGCCGTGCGCCTGCCCTGTAAGGGTACGTTCATGCTAAACCCGGCAATTTGACGTCGGCTGCCGCCGGCCACTGGTTGTAATCTGTGGTTATGCCCTTTTCTTCTTTCCCACCATGAAAACCGGCGATGCACGTTCATGCTGCAGCCAGTTGCCGTCAGCCAGCAAAATGCTTTGTCGCATGTCACAAAAAAAACGGCTGGCTGGTCAAAGCGCCATCTTTGTATACAAAGTAAAGTGTGGCAGCAATTCGCCGGACAGCAACTTCGGGCTCTACAGTGAACACTGGTGACGGCAACTGGCTGACGGCAACTTGCCGGGCTTAGCATGAACGTAGCCTAATATAAGTGTTTTGTTGTTAGCGTTGTGTTAGGCCTATGTCTATAGCTTGTTTGGGTTGATTGTTATTTCTTATGTATATAGTTTTAAATTAGATTTATTATTGGTCTTATATATGTATGTTTTATTTTTTATCTTAACGTGTCTGTGGGTTGGATCGGCTGGTTTTTGCCGCTCTATGTTTATTATAATATACCTCCTCGCCTGGCGCAGGTGGGGTTGAGGGGGGGTGGGGGTGGCTGCTCTACCGACCACGTGGCTTAGCCGTTTGAGGAGTAAAACCGTTACATCCGCAGGCATGTAGGCCTACCCATCTTTCAAACTCTGTTCTTTTCTTTTAGAAGTCAGGAAATCGGAAAAATACTAGGCCTACATCTTTCAATCTTTGAATGAATAGCGTTCATCGCTATTGCAAGTACCATGGCTACCGGTATGTTTGTGTCGATGACGCAAAGGATTGTGGGAATGAATCTATTTTTAACATGGGGCTTGACCTTGGCCCGCGCCCTTGAGCTCTAAACGCTACGCTATGGAGATGTACGAATTGCGTCCGTTGACTAAGATATGAATGAAAAAAATCCAAGGTAAAAGAGCCATTGAGATGCAGTTCAAGCTTTTGGAGCAGTATGTAGTGAGTAACGAGAGAGAGAGAGAGAGAGAGAGAGAGAGAGAGAGAGAGAGAGAGAGAGAGAGAGAGAGAGAGATGACAGTAGTGTGTCATCGCTATTTCTGGAGAATAAGCGTTATGAATGAATGGCTAACCTGCAGCGCGCGCATTCTAGCCTTGGCCTATCGCTGCACAGCGACATCACGTGACAATAAGAAGTTCCCACACAGGCACAGGCATTGCGTTGTATTGTGTTGTATTGTACTATTGACTGTTGTATTGTATTGTATTATATTGTCCGGGGACTGAAATTTTACTCTTACTGGCAGTAAAAGGACCTTGCACTTGACCCCAGGGTCAAGCGTTATGGGACATCACAAGATCGAGCTGTAGGTAGCTCACTGTATAAAGTAGTGGCCACATGGATTACGTTTTACAGCTTATACCCTGAGTTATGAGATTTTTTCCTGACTTAGGAGTTTATTGGCCACCTTTGACTTAACGTTTCACGGCTTATCCAGTAGGTCGGAGATAGTGGCGCCATGTTTATCACGGCCCGGTTCTAATTTATAAACGTGTCGAGCTGTGTAATATCACTACAACAAGGCACTTTTTATAAATAAATAAATGAACTTCACTAAGATCTACACATACATTCAGAACAGATAATCCAGAGAGAGAGAAAGAGAGAGGGCGCACAAGTTACTTCCCTTTGTTCTCCCGTTTAATTAGTGGCCACAGTTGGCTTACGTTTTACGGGTTATGAGATTTTTCACTGACCACACCTTATCAGTTTAGTGGACACAACTGGCTTACGTTTAACGGCTTATGTATAGGGTCGGAGGTAGTGGCGCCCACTGAACTAAATAGATCAGTGAGTGGCGCCATGTTTATCACGGCTCGGTTCGAATTTATAATTCTTATAATTTATTTTTTTTAAATGTATTTCAAATAATTTAATTTTGTATATTGTTTTTAGGTTTGATTTTTGAATAGATGCATATATTATACATCAAATCTACTTTGTGACTGACAAAGCTATACCGGAGAGGTAAATGTAAGCCCTTGACAAGTGTCGGATATGCTATGCGTTTTTTGACTGACAAAGTTGTAGATGCAATTGTTAGTAATCTTCTTGCTTGCTAGTTAGTTAGTCATTGCTTATAGCACCCACACTGCAAAGAGTTAGTTATTCATTGCTTACAGGGTCCAGCGGACTGCAAAGAGCCGAATCAGGACCACAAAATCAAGACCACAACTTCGCTCAAAGAGGACTCGCCCCTGATCCGCATAAAAGATCTGCCGAAACAACCCTAGTGGTAACACTGAAGGCACTCCACCAGCCGGTCACTTTACAAAAAAGGACACCCCACGCAGGAGACGCTGAGGCTGTACTCTTATTAATCGAACCCCCGTTTACAAAAACAAAATAGAATATAAACATCATTATAAAATATCAACAAAACACATACATATAAAATGCCTACATTGCCAAATAATAACATCATAGGAAGCCCCAGTGATCAATGGCAGAAAGCCTTCAATATTCCCAAGCTGATCCAACAGACCTCACACACAAATGAGGAGTTTTGTCCTGGAAGAGTTTTCAAGAAAAACGGTAGGTGACTGGTCTAGCGGAGAAGAAGATAGTATAGTAGATTGATAGAACAGAGTATATGAATGAGAAAGAACAAAGGATAAAGACAGCGACAGTGGGCATTTAAAGCACTAAATTTAATAATAAAAAGGAAATTGCTTTCTACACAGGAAAAAACATACGATTTACACATAAGATATTTTTCTTGGCTATAATGTAAAGAACATGCGAAGAAAAGAAATGCAACTGATTAACCATATTTTATTGATTGGAAAAATGTGTATTAGTAAATTCAGATATGGAGACAGATTGATAATTGAATATATTTTTGATTATGAAATGAAGCTTAGAGGCTTTTAAAAAAAGATTAATAATGACGAACATATGCAATGACAACCGGAAAACTTCCTATTGCTTTTGAGAGGCTTACATGTTGTATGAATTTATGTTAAATTAGGCAAGTTTTCCTGCTCTCTGTGAATTGACTGCAAACGACGTTCAATTGATTGAGTTGTTGCTGTCAACACCCTCCTCCTTTTTTATTTTATTTTTTATTTTTATGTTTATTTATTTATTTATTTTCTCTGTTTTTTTTTCTCTTTTTTTTTAAATTTGTCGTTTTTTTCCTCTTTCCATTTATTTATTTTAATCTTTCTCATTTAAAATCGTTGCTTGCATTGTACTACGGTTGCCCCGTCAGGGCCAGCCGCCTTCCTGCAGTTCTGCCGGCTAAACAGCCGCCGCACCTCCGATTCTTCAATGACGAAGGGCGGGGCAGTGAAGAGGCAGAGTCGGGGGGCGTGACGGTAACGGGGGGTGGTGTTCTGCCGATCGAACCGAGCGTAGAACTCGGGGGTCTTTGTTGTCTGCGTCAGCAGGAGGGGCCTTTTTCTTGATGTTGGTGATGGTCTTCAGGCCCTGCCAGACTGCGCGAGAAGTGTGCTTCCAGCTTCTGGCGATACTGCCACTTGGCCGCGCGGATTGCTTTCTCCAGTTCGCGCTTGGCGTGTCGGTAGGCCGTCTGGTCTCTGCTAATAATATTTTAATTAACTCAAAGAAAGCATTCAAGTGAGGTTTTGACCCACTAAAACGACATTTAGATATCGAATAATTTGGCATGTAAGCTTATCAATATAAAATTAAAGCAGTCGTCCATTTGAAAGTTGTTTTCACAACCAAACAAGACAAGACATTTTGAAAATCTCAGTTTTGTTACATGATCACGGTTGTTTGTTTCAAATGTCGTTTTAACTCATTCCAAAACCTATATGAGTGCGGACAAGACCCTAAATAATGAAGAATTGTGTCTTTATCGCAGGACACTATGACCATCGTTATAAGTATACAAGTTGGATGCAAGACAATATAAACTTACTTTGACCTTGCTCGGTTTCATTGGCCTGTGCGCTGTGGGGTGAATGAACATTGAGGTTTAACCTCCACAACCACCCTTGGCCATACGGCAGACGGGGATAACCATCCCAGGGAAAGGTACCTAGCTCAACACTGAATCACCAGAGCAATTTTCCAGTTCGTTCCATATTGTGACCTGCGTTGTATGACTGGATCTTATTGTAAACGGCTGTGGCAGACTGAATGGTCTAATCAAATTATTTCAAATTCTTCCAGAATGAGATTTATCTGCTTCTTTGCCTAACTGCATCCATCCGCAAAGAAGAAACTGTTTTGCCTCGCCTTCATATTGGGCATACTTAATTATGTCACCCATAGTTTCCTTTTAAAAGGAGAAGAACCACCATGGTGCTTTGCATGTGACGAATCCTTTTTCGTTCGCCATTTTATGTTTGAATGTGCTGATCTGGTTGATGAAAGGGAAATATATTTTGGTTCAATACCTTTTGGTGAGATTTTTAAAGTAGGCCTATGCAATAGTCAGCACCTGTTTCAATTTTTACATGATGTTGGTTTGTCCAATTTAAATGTTAACAGTTTAGCCTGACTTCACTTCATTTTGTGGGGTCCTGATTGGGCTCGTGACAATCCGCTGGACCCTATAAGCACTGAGTATCTATCTATCTATCAATCATACTGCCAAAATGGACTGTGAACATGGCCAGTTTTTATTTCGCCCATCATGGGATTCGAACCTGGGTCATCGGTGTGCCAAACGAACGCTCAACCACTTGAGCTACGGCAGTAGGACACTGTGGAGGTATATATAAAACAAAACAATACAATCTAATATAATATTTACAACACAGTAAAATACAATACAACAGTCAATAATACAACACAACGCAACGCCTGTGCCTGTGACAGCGTGAGAACCTTTTTTAAAGTCACGTGATGCCACAGTGCAGCGGGAGTCCAGTTGATCCATTCAACCACATAACACAAGTACTCCAGAAATAGCGATGACACAGTTTTCGCCCCTCTCTCTCTCTCTCTCTCTCTCTCTCTCTCTCTCCCTCTCTCTCTCTCTCTCTCTCTCTCTCTCTCTCTCTCTCTCTCTCTCTCTCTTACTCTGTCGATGCTTTTATTATTTTCTGCCTAAATAAATAATCGTCTCCTTCATATTTCTACTTCACGTGAACTCTTTGCTGATGACACCACATTACACTCCGAGGATGCACTGCGCAGCGGGAGGCCAACCAAGGTTAGCATGCGCGCGCGGCACAGTTGATCCATTCAGACCACATCACACATTTAAGTACTCCAGAAATAGCAATGACACAGTTTTCGCCTCTCTCTCTCTCTCTCTCTCTCTCTCTCTCTCTCTCTCTCTCTCTCTCTCTCTCTCTCTCTCTCTCTCTCTCAGGATCGATCCTATGGGGCCTTGACTATTTTCTGCCTAAATAAATAATCTTCTCATTCATATTTCTACTTCACGTGAACTCTTTGCTGATGACACCACATTACACTCCGAGGATACAGAAAAACATAATTTAGCCTCCTCTTTACAAATAGCGGCAAATGAACTACAGCAATGGGCTGAATTTAATCACATGACTCATTAATCCAGACAAAACTAAATCCACGCTAATAACAGCTAGACAAAACGGCAAAATTCTATGAAACTTCCTCCCTTAAAGCTTTGCAACGAAACAGTTAAGAAGTAAAATGCCATAAACTTCTTGGCGTGACATTAGATAATAATGTGTCTTGGTTGCAACATATTTTAAATCTTAGTAGAACTATTTCCAGAAGGACTTATCAATTATCAAGGATTAAAAATTACTTAAATCTGCAGTCTCATACACTATTCTATTTGGGACATATTCAACCATTTATTGATTATTCTGTAACTATATTAGCAATGCCACGAAGCCTTTATTTAGGATTCACAAACGTGCAATTAAAATAGTTATTCTTAAAAACAAAATCTCTCTGAATGATTACAAATTTACAGATCAACATACTACCTCTTTCCAACAGATTAAAATTAAATAAAGGAATTTTGATGCACAAGATCCTTTTTGGTAATACACCCTCCTGTAGCCTATCTCTCTTCTCTTTTCTCTAGGAAAACTGCCAGATTTTTTACCACACTAAATATCCCATTCCTAAGAATTGATCTGTTTAAAACCAGTCTGTCATATTCAAGTTCCATTTTATGGAATACATTACATTACATTGCATTATTATTGCTTTAGGTCCAGAGGACTCTTCCGAGCCAAATCAGGACCGGACAACCCCTGATCTGCATAAAAGATCTGCTGAAACAACCCTAGTGGTAAAACTGAAAGCTCTCCACCAGCCAGTCACTTTACAATAAAGACATCCCACGCAGGGGACGCTGAGGCTGTACTCTAATTTATCGAACCCCCGTTTACAAAAACAAAATAGAATACAAACATCGTTATAAATTATCACCAAAACACATACATAATAAAATGCCTACATTGCTAAATAATAATATCATAGGAAGCCATAGTGACCACCTGGCAGAAAGTGTCCAATATTCCCAAGCTGATCCAACAGACCTCATAGGGCCTACACAAATAAGGAGTCTTGTCCCGGAAGAGTTTTCAAGAAAAAAGGTAGGTGACTGGTCTAGCGAAGAAGAAGATAGTATTGCAGATTGATAGAACAGAGCAGGAATGAGAAAGAGCAAATTAGAAAGACAGCGACAGTGGGAATTTAAAGCACTAAATTTCCAGAAAGTGGGGATACTATTTATATTGAAACCCCCGTCACCCCAACGGGGGTATTTTATGGAATAACTTTCTAGAAGTTCTCCGCAGTGCAGTCACTAAATACACATCTTTTAGAAACCATCTTTTACAGCACATTAAAAATAAGTTAATTAGCTACTTACCAAGAGTACTACATTCATAACTTTAATTAGATTGTTTTACATGTGTTGTGTGTGTGTGTGTGCGCGCGCGCATGCGCATATCTTAATTATATTGGTGCATCATGATGTTATTGTTATAAAATTATTTTGTTTTACTAATTGTTGTTGTTACAACCCCCAAGGGCAGAATGTAAAAAAGCACACCCAGTGCTTAATCTTTTACCCTTGTTAAATAAAATTCTCTTCTCTCTCTCTCTCTCTCTCTCTCTCTCTCTCTCTCTCTCTCTCTCTCTCTCTCTCTCTCTCTCTCTCTCTCTCTCTCTAACTTACAACTTTAGATATAAATCGTCTACCAACTGCCCTACCCGTATACTTCTGAGTCCCATTCACTATTCTGTAAGTCAACCGTTCCTTCTCATAAAGACACCCACTTACACACACACACCCACGCACACACACACACACACACTGTTACACACTGTTTTTTTTAAATATCAATAGTTGATTCAGCCCCGATGCTTGAATCTTGACAAGTGATAAGTGTAACTCAGATTCGTTTATCCACGCAGCATGTTCATTCAGCAAAAAGGCAGTTGTCGTCGTATAAAGTTTTCCAACTTTATTCAGCAAACATCAACAACTGCATACAAGATCGCTTTTCGAAAATCACTTCAAAGATCATCATCAATAATCTCTATCAATCACTCTTTCACTCCTCCAAGCAGTTTGTTGTTGTTTGTTGGGTAGATTAACGTCTTCGGACACTAGGCGCGTATAGAAGACGGGGAAGTTCGAACATTCCAGCATGACGCAAAAACACCCAATCAAAATAAAATTCGTCACCGGAACTATGCACTGTCTTACGTCATTATGTTAGGAGAATCGCTTAGCTATTAACAGATTTATCTCGAAGCTTTGGTCGATAGTAAACAAGTACTTCCAGAAAATTCTCAACGATCTCGACCGACGAAAATTATCAACATTATACAAAGCTTCTTCTAGCAACTACGCAAAATCAAATCATAGGTAAATACACTTCGTTATTGCATGCTTTGCAAAACAAATGATCGGATCTATCGTGCGCGTCTCAAACGTAACACACACACACACACACACACACACACACACACACACACATCCAAACGCACACACACCACCACCACCATCACCACCTCCACCACCATCACCACATGCTTCATAACACAACCAGAACAAACAGAAACAGTGATGTGAACATACTGAAAACAGTAAATTAGTCATGAACACTCTGAAGAAGAAAAAAAAGGCAGCATTATTATATTTGCACCGCGTGGACATGTAAGAAAATAGAAAAACAACAACCACTCCCCCCCCCACTCACCAACCCTCACACTCCATACCCCCACCCCCTCTATTACCTTTCACTGCAACAAACAATAAGCAAGTAAATGCAAGATAACTCCAACTGCAACAACAACAACAACTGCAACAACAACAATGATAATAATAATAATAATAATAATAATAATAATAATAATAATAATAATAATAATAAAATATTTTCTCATTCACGTTCAAACAACAACAAAAAATGTCATCTTGGCGATTTGATTCACTGTGCACGCACAAGTACAGGTTACACCCTAGACTGAAGTCAGGATACGATGCGTGCATACAAGTATGGATGTGTAATCAGAAAGCAGAAATCGGTGCTCAAGGTCAAGGTCACCCAACACACAGCCTTCCGACGCCTTGTCCGCTGTCCTGCACACCCCTTACCAGAACGACTCTGATGGCGACTCCCATGCTAACGTCAACCACCACTCTTGTCGTCACTTCCTGGCGAAGAGGCTGTGGCCTGGCCACCGCCGGCAGCTGACAGTCGTCATGGTGATGAGAGTGCAAAGGAATGTCCGGTCCGTCGCTCCATCGTCCGTTGTCAGCAGCACAAAAGAAGCAGCGGATCCGGTCATCGGAGGTCCGCACATATCCCCGTGACGCCAGCCGTGGCCCGTGGTCCTCCCCATCGTGGTCCGGAACAGGAAAGGTGTGGAGCCTTGCCAGTTTGGAATAGAAGAGCCTGTAAAACGTCACACAGTGTCACAAATCAAAAATAATTTAGCATTGTGTGGAGGCGTAATTTAGGCCTGTTGGCGCCCCTACGACCTCCGAGTTACGGGATAGGATAGGATAGGATAGGATAGGAAAGGAAGCAAACTACAAACACAAATCAGTCGGGCACCGCCACAACGAAGACACACTTACATCCTCTCACTCTGACTCAGCAGTTATACTAAATCGTCTGCTAAATGTAAAACATAACACTTAATATGTATACCACAGTAGGGCTAAGTGGGCACCAGTGGGCAGTGAGTGTGAGTAAGATCTTGTATCGACCAGCGTCCTGAGCAGCTCATTGGCTTGAAAAAGCGTTATATAACAACAATGAAATAAATACACATTAAAAATTAAAAATATAAATAAACAATACAGGCATACATTACTACTAAAGGTTTGATTGATTGATTGATTGATTGTTGCTTTAGGTCCAGCGGACTTTTCCGAGCCAAATCAGGACCGGACAACCCCCAATCCGTATAAAAGATCTGCCGAAACAACCCTAGTGGGAAAATTGAATGCCCTCCACCGGCCAGTCACTTTACAATAAAGACATCCCACGCAGGGGACGGCTGAGGCTTTACCCCCAACTACTCGAACCCCCGGTTACAAAAACAAAATAGAATACAAACATCATTATAAATCATCAACAAAACACATACATATAAAATGTCTATAGTGCTAAATAATAACATCATAGGAAGCCCTAGTGACCACCCGGCAGAAAGCGTCCAACACTCCCAAGCTGATCCAACAGACCTCATACACAAACAAGGAGTCTTGTCCAGGAAGAGTTTTCAAGAAAAAAGGTAGGTCATTGATCTAGCGAAGAAGAAGATAGTATAGCAGAGTGATAGGACAGAGCAGGAATGGGAAAGAGCAAATGAGGAAGACAGCGACAGTGGGAATTTAAAGCACTAAATTTCCAGAAAGTGGGGATACTATTTATACTGAAACCCCCGGCACTCCAACGGGGGTACTGTTGCCGCAGTGAATCAGTCATGCCTACAAAGGCAAGACAGGTTTTCAACTGGAGCTTTCACTTTTCCCTTTATAGGTTAGAACAATCTACAGTGGCAAGATTGCTCATGACCCCAAGGGGTCTACTAAAGGTGATGGACCAGCACAAAATACATAACAAAACGTAAACTATTAAGTAGCGAAGAAAAAAAAACAATTCCCTACCCCACCCTTCACCTGCACCATGACAGAGCTATAGCATCCACCTCTGCTTAAATCATGAAATCGTCCCCTATACGCTTACGTGTCCGGGGACGTTAATCTATTTAACTAACTAACTAACACAGAACCAAAAAAATAAAAAGATTTTTAATTACAATATTTATTTATTTATTCATCTGTTTCCTTAAACGTTGTTATATTGTAGCTCAACAGCTGCTCAAGGGGCTGACTGGATCTAACTCTAGATTGCTTGAACAATTCAAGCTCTAAAATATATTTAAACGTGAAAGATCAGGCTGCAACAGCAGGGCCGGATCTGGGGGGGGGGGGGGGGTTCCTGGGTTCCGGAACCCCACCCCACCCCCCCTCCTGGCCATTCGATGTACCTCACTCAGTCAGAAAAAAATATATATATGGAGTTTTTTTAAAGCTCTTAATTTAGTTGACACTGGTGGTAAGTAAAACGTTCCTCATTCTACTCAAGTTCCTCGAGCGGACACGTTTTTGTCACCCCTAACCCCTTAAAAAATTTTTGGAACCCCCCCACCCCCCTCCAAGAGTAAGTGATCCGGCCCTGAACAGGGCAACAAACAATTCTACCAAAAAAAATTCGCCCCTTCGCCCATCCACCCACCCCCAAGAGTGAGTGGCGACTGTTTTTGATGGCGGGTGGTGTCTGTACACCACCGGCAAATAAAAACTATCACAGATGGGATACGATCAACAAGTTCATTGCGTTTTTCTGGAGCCCACGAGTATTAAGGAAAAAAAGTGTCTCGAATTCTGCCTTAAAGAACCGTTGATCACGGTGCTTCAGAAAGATTTACCATGACAATGGTTATAACGAAGGCCTAGACAGAACATTTTCCTGTCAGGAACCGAACTACGTTTTTCTCTCACAATTATTTTGAGCGATTGTCGCAACTTTTGATGAAATTTCGACCTTCTCCAAATCTCTAGTGTGTAAGTATTTATTTGCCGGTAGTGTACTAGTACTTTAATTACGAGTGTATCAGTTCAAAGACACTTTATACATACGACTGCATAACAGGCATAAAAGCTGAGTAATATAAATAAAATGAAACTTGTACTACTAAAACTAACAGTTTACAACAACAACAAAATTCAAAACCTACCTTTCGCCCATTGTGTAAATATCATTGCACTTCCAAATATTTTACACACATAAATTTCAGGTTGTTGCGAAAAATGTAAATAGTATGAACCGCTTTATTGTTAATGAACTATGAAAAACAATAGTTCCGTCTACGATATGACCTAGGACCAGAAAGTGAAATGTAGCGGAGCAGTTCCAGTAGTCCCATCAAACAGTATTAATTTTATGAACTAAAATGACAAATCTGTAAACATGCTAACCCTGTTATTATCAACTAAAATGACAAATCTGTAAACATGCTAACCCTGTTATTATAATACATATTGGAGCATAAATGTTCCCGTTGACTGTACACACTCATCTGAAACTCTACAGAAAGGTCATTCCCAATGTCAACCTTCGCACGCACACAACGAGCATGTGCACATTTAAAACCCAGAATAGACACATACAAAGAATCCTATCCTATCCTATCCCGTAACTCAAAGGTCTATGGGGCACCACAGATGATCGTTTAACCAGCGTACTCCATCTTTCTCTGTTCTCAGCAACCCTCATGGCTTCACACACAAAGAACAGACACATACACATAAGCCTGACAATGTAGCGCAATTTTAAAGGAAACCACTGTGACCACGTCCCATCGACAGATCCTTTTAACATTCACAGTGAGTGTTGCCCCACTAAAAAATAAACTCCGATGGTTTGGCCACATCACCAGATCATCAGGCCTTGCAAAGACCATCCTGCAAGGCACAATGCAAGTATAGGTAGAAGAAGAGGGAGACCGAAAAAGAGAATGGACTGTTTTGACACTGAGCGAAGCCATGAGGATAGCTGAGGACAGAGAAAGGTGGAGTACGCTGGTTAAACGATCATCTATGACCTCCGAGTTACGGGTTAGGATAGGATAGGATAGGACACACGACTTTTAAAATTCGAACTATTTATGTCTTACTTGGGAGACAAAACGTGTGTGTAGAACACTATTGATAAAGGTGGCTCGCCTATTGATAACATCTTGGATAAAATCCTTATTAGTTGCTGTCCTCCGTCCTGCTGCGTCTCACTTGTTTCTCTATAGTGATATAGCGAGCGTTGTGGCTGAGTGGTCTAAGGCGGGACTAACTTACCTTGTCCACAGGCCAGAAACCAATGGCACCTGACAGGTGTGGGATCGATCCAGCATCTGGGCATTCTGTTCCTCCGAATATTATTTACTTGTGACTCGGGCAACATCTCGGGGGTTTTCTTTGGGTACCCCGGTTTGCTCCCCCAGCAAAATCTCAACTAATATTATGTAGGTTGGGGTTGGGCGCGCCACAACCTGCGACTACGCATTCCCCAAGGGAGGCGACCCAGAATTTCCCGATGAAATGGGACAATAAAGTGTCCAAAACAAAATCAAATTTAAAAAAAAGTGTTTCAAATATTAATGTACTGACAATAACTATCAATCATCACAATGTAATCACATATTTAGGTCTAATCACGTCATGTTTAACACTTTAAAGTGAACTTTCATTTTTAGGTCAAATAATCTACGCTTGTGCTTATTTTGTTTATCTGAGATAATAAAGATGTATTGTATTGTATTGTAATGTAGTGTAGTGTAGCATACATTTTGTATTGTAGTGTAGTGTAGTGTAGTGTGGTATAGTGTAGTGCAGTGTAGTGTAGTGTAGTGTAGTGTAGTGTAGTGTAGTGTTATGTAGTGTAGTGTTATGTAGTGTAGTGTAGTGTACATATTGTATTGTATCGCAGCACAGAGTTTTGGAGATTAGTAAGGCCCTAGTTAGTTATTCATTGCTTACAGGGTCCAGTGGACTGCAAAGAGCCGAATCAGGACCACAAAATCAAGACCACAACTTCGCTGAAAGACGACTCGCCCCATCAAAGCTGACCCAACAGACCTCACACACAAATGAGGAGTTTTGTCCTGGAAGAGTTTTCAAGGAAAAAGTTAGGTGACTGGTCTAGCGAAGAAGAAGATAGTATAGTAGATGGATAGAACAGAGTAGTAATGAGAACGAATAAAGGAGAAAGACAGCAACAGTGGGAATTTAAAGCACTAAATTTCCAGAAAGTGGAGATACTATTTATACTGAACCCCCGGCATCCCAACGGGGGGAAGTGTTGGAGATTAAACATCAGGTCATGTAGGTTCCATCGTTAAGTAAAGTACAACCCTCTCATTTGCTAGATACAGATATTAACACATTTGGATCTTGGGCGCCATTTTGCTGATAATTCTCAAGTGTTATATTTATTTATTTATTCATTCCTATAAGTTGTTGTTTTTTTTGGTTTTTTTAACTATTTGTTTCTTGTTTGTCGTCATGCAGAAACAAGAGTAATGTTAGTGGCATCATATTTACTCTTGTTTTGACACTGCCCACTTGCTAATTAGCACAAACTAAGAGTATTGTCTTATATTGCAATACCGCTGGGAACGGACTTTAAAGATCCTGACGCTCATGTCCTAGACGGGTGAGTGCCGTTAACAAGAACATACCCAGCATTTGGCTGCAGCGTCCTCAATAAGTTGAGGTTGGCAGCCCCCAACGAAAGAAGAAGAAAAACAAGAATTATAATCAGTCGAGGCGCGCAGCACAGTCAGCGCAATAAAAATAGGAGAGAAAATGTGGAGTCATTTCCTCGAAAACGGGGTATCCACAGTACTATCAAAGAGGATCCTCTTTGGTACTATGAAGAAGAAGAAGAAGAAGAAGGAACTAAAAAAAAAGTCCCCTATACGCTCTATGCACTGTCGCTGCTACAGGCGCTCCATTTTCATTTTTACCCCTTCAGCAAGACTTCTTATTTAAACGAACTACAAACATTTCCTTGTCCCCTATACGCTCATGTGTCCGGGGACGTTAATTTACTTAATGAATGAATGAATTGTAGACGTGTGTTCGTCTACAAGGTGTGATCATATTATTTTCCCCTTTACCAAAGAGTTTAGTATACCAAGAGAGGACAGCGATAACCTCGTATATAGGCAGAAAGCGTATCGCGGGAAGAGTTGCCTCCCTAGGCAAATGCGTGCCACAGGCCGTGAGCGTTATAGTGTGTTATATTGCTAGCGTGCGAAAACAACAGGCTAAACAACAGCCTTCGACATCTAATTGATCAATAATTACTGGAAGGGGAGGGTTTTAACTTGACTAGTATTCACTATTGCATTATTTCATACAAGATTCTGCCTTTCACTGGTCTGTCTTTATATTTGTATTGTACTAAGTTTACACAAGAAGAAGAACAAGAAAACAGAAAAATAATGTAGAAAACAAGGAAATATAATTGATATTTAAACATTTGTAGACAAACCCTACATTAAATAAGGATGTGTAGTCACTTGTATTGAAACTTTTCTGTTGTGGTAAACCAACAGAAAATTCTATCATGTCTACATCAAGGTGCAGGGGTTAACAAGGTGCTTCAGCATTGAATAATACCAATAAGTATGGTTTTGAGTATTTCATTTGGCTAGTATCATTGTGTTTATCATGATTTTATTTTTTTTAATTCTCACATTATCTGCCATTATTACATTTGCATTTTATTTGCCCAAGGAGTGGGACAACTGTAGGTTTGATTGTCCGTGTAACAGATTACACTAACAGTGCATATCTTTCAGGTTACTGTGTATGCTTGTTTTAGTTTTGGCATGCAAACATAGTTTTATATATGTTATGTGTGGAGTATGTACCATATTAATTAAGAAGTTATAATTCAAAAGGGAACATAACTTGGTATACACAAGAAAAGGAGGAAAACAGAATATAAGAAAAAAAACCAGCAGGATGAGGATTCATAAACACAGCGAAAAGCAACAAACCAACATAACTTATGTACAGAACGTCAAAAACAGAAGAAGAAGAAGAAGAAGAAGAAGAAAAAGAAAAAGAAAAAAGAAGAAGAAAGAAAAAGAAAACAGAAGAAGAAAGAAAAATAAGAAAGAAACAAAGAGACAAGAAATAATTGACATTCCAGATTTTTTTTTAGACAAAAGAAAACTCATAGTGTGCAATCACAGACTTTGTATTGTAACTTTTCTCATGTTGCAAATCAATGGTAAATTGTGAGATACATGTAAATTTAATCAATATTATAAGAGCATATCAAAATCAATAGTCCAAAAAGTTGAAAATTCATACAATAAACAAGTCAATTTTACATGCATGTGCGAACACACACACATCATGGGGTATAATCAAGGTATACTGCCAAATACCAGCCGGTATTAAGTTAATAATGCAAAGAATAAACAAGTCCTTTCATACTCATGCATGCTCATGCACACTCAGACAGATGGGGTTATACTATTGAATACCAGCTGGTATCAAGTTTATAATCCTTACTGAAAACAAGACACTTATATCATCATGATTCATGGGGTAGAATCAAGCACAAGGTATGCTTGCTACTAAATACCAGCCGGTATCAAGTTTATTATTATAATCCAATATTAACAAGACACGTTTACATATATATAGATGTTGACACACTCACACATCATGGGGTAGAATCAAACACAAGGTAAACTGCTAAATACCAGTCAGTATCAAGTTTATAATCCAATATTAACAACAAGACACTTTTACATATATATCTAGATATATGTACACACACTCACACATCATTGGGTAGAATCAAACACAAGGTATACTGCTAAATACCAGCCAGTATCAAGTTTATAATCCAATATTAACAACAAGACACTTTTACATATCTAGATAGATGTACACACACTCACACATCATGGGGTAGAATCAAACACAAGGTATATACTGCTAAATACCAGCCGGTATCAAGTTTATAATCCATAACAAAAACAAGACACTTTTACATTTATAGAATCTATGTACACACACTCACACACATCATCATGTCATGGGGTAGAATCAAACACAAGGTATACTGCTAATACCAGCCAGTATCAAGTTAATAATTCACAGAATAAACGTCATTTTATATCTGCACGCGCACGCGCACACACACACCCACACCCACACACCATGGCGTAATGTCCAATACAAGTATACTGAAAGTGAAAGTATACACTGTGCTATCAAAACTGATATTTCTACAGTGTTATACTACTGAATACCAGCCGGTATCAATGTAAAAATTCCTTGCTTGGTCCATTGGAAATCTAAAGAATGACCATCCATCGCACTCAGCTTTGTACTGAGCACTTGAACAGTTAGGCGCAGCACAAAATTCACCACCACTGCGTACTCGTGTTTTCGTATCGGACGTCGCCATCTATTCTTGCTCTGTCGTCTAGCACGCATTCAAGGGCAAGTAACTCTGACGAATCGGATACGCATTTTCTTGCTCTCTGTCCCCTCTTATTAAAATAATAAACTCTTTGCCTTTACCAACAACTGCAGCTACAAGGAGGAACAACGAAATAGGACGTTAAGCTTCGTTGTTCCTCCTTGTAGCTGACAGTTAAAACTTTAGGATCTCTTGGCCTATCGGTTAGGAAGGAGTCCAACAACTCTAAGGCCGTAACCTAGGCTCCCCATTTTTGTTGGGGTTTTAAATTTCTTGAAATTTTTGTAACTCGATTTTATCTATAATTTAGCATGTATAACCTTTTGTAATAATTAAAGATCATTTAGATCTGCTCTCGAGCGATTCTTAAATTTTTTACATTACTTTTCCTATCCTATCCTATCCTATCCTGTCCCATAACCCGAAGGTCGTAGGGGCACCACAGATGATCGCTTAACCAGCATACTCCATCTTTCTCTGTCCTCAGCAGCCCTCATGGCTTCGCTCAGTGTCAAACCAGTCCATTCTAGAATGTTGTCCTCCCACCTCTTTTTCGGTCTCCCCCTTCTTCTACCTCCTTGCACTGTGCCTTGCAGAATGGTCTTTGCAAGGCCTGATGATCTGGTGACGTGGCCATACCATCGGAGTTTCCGTTTCTTCACCACTGTGAGCAGGTCATCGTGTTGTCCAATGGCTTGTGTGATGGTCTGTCGGACTTCAACGTTGGTGATGTGTTGGGTATAGGAAATGCACAGAAGTCTTCTGTAGCACCTCATCTCCATGCTTTGTATTCTTCGTTGGAGATCTGCTGTGAGGGTCCATGCTTCGCAAGCATATAGGAAGATGGAGATGACCAGAGAGCGCAGCAATCTTACTTTGGAATGTAGACTGATGGTTCTGTCTTTCCAAATGGGCTTCAACCTTGTCAGGGCAGCAGTTGTTTGTGCGATCCTGGAGAGGACTTCCTGTCGAGACCCATTGTCTGACACAATGGCTCCTAAATATTTGAAGCTGTGCACTGTGTTGAGGGATTGGCCTTGTACTTTGATGTCCGTGTTGATGCCATTGGTGTTGTTGGTCATCATTTTGGTCTTCTCTGCACTTATTTCCATTCCATAAGCTCTGGAGGTGGTGTCAAGCCTCTGTACAAGCTGTTCAAGTTCTTGTTCCTCTCCAGCCAATCCATCAATATCATCCGCAAAACGAAGATTGGAGATTGCTCTGCCCCCTATGCTGACTGTGCCTTCGTGATCTGCAAGAGCATCTGACATGATGCGCTCTAGGAAGATGTTGAAGAGTGTTGGGGAGAGTAGGCATCCTTGACGCACACCGATTGTTGTTCTGAACCAGTTCCCGATGACGCTGTTATGGAGGACTGCACTGGTAGCCTTGTCATACAGGCTTTTGATGACTTCTATAATTTTAGGGCTGATGTTGTACACTTTCATGGTTGCCCATAGAGCTGCATGCCAGACTCGGTCAAATGCCTTCTTGAAGTCTATGAACACATGATATAGATGTTGTTGGTGCTGTAGGTATTTCTCACAGATTATTCTGAGGTTGAAAATCTGTTCAGTGGTACTTCGCCCTGCCATGAATCCTGCTTGTTCTTCAGCTATGATTTGTTCAGCTTGTGGTTTCAACCTGTTGAGTATTATTTTCAGGAGGACCTTGCTGGGATGGCTGATGAGGCTGATGGTGCGGTAATTTTCACACTCCTGAAGGTTACCTTTTTTGGGAAGAGTGATGACAAGCGACTGGGTCCATGGTGTAGGCCATTCCCCACTCTGCCAGATCTTGTTACAGATAATGGTGAGAGCATCAGTCATCGCTTCTCCTCCTGCTTGTAGCAGTTCCGCTGGTATGTTGTCCACTCCCGCTGACTTCCCTTTCTTCAGCGATTGCACTGCTGCCTCAACTTCTTCCCGGAGAATTGGGAGGATTTCTTCTTCTTCTCTGCTCTCGGGACATGCTAGAACTGATGGGTCTGCATTTGGTGTATGGTTGTAAAGGTCAGAGCAGTACTCTGTCCATCTGTCCAAGACTTCTTGTTCTTCTGTAAGGCAAATGCCAGACTTGCTTTGGATAGTGGAGACTTTGGGCTGTTTAACACTTGTCAGCCGCTTCACAGTCTGGTAGGCCTTCTTGCTGTTGTTCTTGTTCAGATTGTTCTCTATTTCCTGGCATTGATCTTCTATCCAGTTCTCCTTTGCTGTGCGCATGCCTTTTCGGATGTCATTGTTGATTTTTCGGTAGACATCAGCTCCCTGTGAGGTGTTCTTTTTCTTTTTTAACTCTCTTCGTTTATCACACAGATCCAAAAGTTCAGGTGTGATCCACGGCTTCTTCTTTGGTCGGTGCTTGCCAAGGATCTCAGTGGCGGCATCTGTTACAGCTGAGTTGAAGGTATTGGTCATGGTGTTGACATCTACTTCGCCTGCCCCAAAAATAAGCAGTGGTGCAAATTTCCCTCCAATTGTGGCCTGAAATATTTTTGCCACCTCCGGGTCTTGCAGTTTGTCCAGGTCGAACTTCAGCCTAGTGCACTTTGCTGTATTTACTCTCTTCAAATGGAGCCGGAAAGACATCATCACGAGATCGTGGTCACTTCCAATGTCTGCTCCTGGAAAAGTGCGTGTCCTGCCAATGTTGATGCTTGATCTGAAGCGTTTCTTGACCATGATGTAGTCGATCTGGTTGTGATGTTCCCCGCCGGGACTGTGCCATGTCCATCGTCTGGATTTTTTGTGGAGACCAAGCGTGTTTGCCAGTACCAGATTGTTGTATCTGGCAAACTCCAATAGCCTCAGACCCCTGTCATTTGTCTCGTTGTTGCAGTGGGGTCCACATGTGTCTCCCCAGTTGTGGTGCGCATCTTGGCCAACCTTGGCATTCCAGTCGCCTTGCACTATGACTATGTCCTTCTTCGGCACTTGGTCAAGGACCGCCTGTATATTTTCATAAAAATCCTCCACTTCGCTGTCTTCATAGTCTGATGTTGGAGCATAGGCCTGGATGATGGTAATGTTGAAAGGGGTTGCTCTCAGACGGATGGTAATGAGTCTACTGGAGACTGGGCGGCAACCCATGACAGTGGCTAGAATGTTCTTGTGGACCAAGAATCCAACGCCGTGTTCGTGCCTGTCATCTCTACCGCTGAAATAGAGCTTGTGGCCTTTGTCAGTCGTTGTTTCACCTAGGCCTTTCCAGCGCAGTTCGCTGATACCTAGAACGTTCCATCGATAGTGGTCCAGCTCGTGGGCCAGTTCTTTTAATTTTCCTTCCGCAGTTAGGGTCCTGACATTCCAGGTTCCTATGAGGATGTTGTTTCTCGTGCGGATCTTGCTAATTTGTCCATCAGTAGCATACTTTTCACCTCCGTCCTGGTGGCCAACGGAAGGCGCGGTCCTTGTGTAGCCGGGCGACGACCGATCCGGCATGGAATTAGTGGATAGCCTCATCATGTGTTGTGTCTTGGGCAAAAAAAGACCTGGCAGGGCCCAATCCTCTCCAGGCTGTTGGCCACAGCCGAAATCCACGAATACAGTGTGGCTCGCCTTGGCCCTGAGCACGTGGTTGTTGAACCTGTAGTAACGTGAGGTTCCTCCGCCCTGGCCGGTGACTTCTGTGTAGAAGACTTTCGCCCAGTGATGCCGTGCTAACATCACCCCTGTTAGTCGCCTCTTACGACACGCCGGGAAACGTTGGGTCTATTCTATTTGCCCGAACCCACATTACTTTTCACATTTTTATATTGTAGACCCGATTCTGACCTATCAATTGATTGATTGATTTATTGTTGCTTTAGGTCCAGCGGACTCTTCCGAGCCAAATCAGGACCGGGACCTATCAATAGCCTGGCCAGACCTGGTCTGTCATTCATATAAAAATAAATAAATTTTTCAATACAATATCCATTTTTCTCCGTTGGGGTGGGGGGGGGGGGGCGGGGGGGATTCGTATTCTTGACCACCTGACTTTCCGGTTACCTTTTTATCTTCCCGCGGTCCTTGCCGGCCTTCTTCCCTTTTTGTTGAGCCATCTTTGGCATTTTTATATAGACAGCATTTTTGCTGGGTTTTATTGTCCCGAATGTTCACATGGGGACGTAAAAATTCCTATATTCCCCCCCTTCCCAGTCCCCTATTCGCGCTTGTGACGCGGGACTTTAATTTACCCACCTACCTTCCTCAGGGTGAGCACTCGGCCGCCAGTCACCTATGTCCGGTCAGGAAGGAGCGTATGCTAGCCAACAGTCTGCGAGCGGTCACCTTTATTCCTCAGGCACAAGCTATTAGCTTGGCTAAGAACCAGATCCGTTCAGAAGCGACACGGTCATAATTATGCTGCTGCGGTTTCTTCCGCGCGGCGGCCTGATGCGGCCTCCGGTGGCGCAGGGAGGGGGGGGGGGGGTCCGCCTGGAGCTGGTGAACCGGTTCAAATTGGTAGTCCTGTTGACAGGCCGGGCGCGACTGCTGTGGTGCATGCACCGGGTGGCCGGGACAGCGGGCCGTTGCCCTGTGTTGGCGGCCGAGATACAGTGGTAGAAAGGGTGGGGGATCCCTGGGTGGCCATCCGGGGTTTGGAGGGGACCATCGAGCGGCTTACACGGACCGTGACCGCATTGTCGGCAACCGTGGATGCCCTAACTAAGTGTCTGGAGGCTGCCTCCTCGGCTGAGGAGTCTGATGATACTCCTATGGAGGTACCGGCTAAGGTCACTAGGTGTGATCGGTCTATTCAGGCTTCGACGCCTGCGCAGGTCTTAAGAGAGAAGATTTTGGGAGTTTTGGCCCCGTTACACGATGAACTAGGCCAAAATACAGTTAATTATCTGGAGAAGGCCTTAGTAAAATGTTTTCGTGAGCTAGCGTCGCAGGTTGTCTCTTTGGATAAGCTTGCGTCCGCGGCCAGCGATACTGGCTGATCGTAGCTCACACTTGATTGTAATTTTACTCTGTTTTGATGGGTTTTTAGTCTTTTGGGGTGGAATTGCGCCGGCTTGCCGTGCGCCTGCCCTGTAATATAAATGTTTTGTTGTTAGCGTTGTGTTAGGCCTATGTCTATAGCTTGTTTGGGTTGATTGTTATTTCTGATGTATATAGTTTTAAATTAGATTTATTATTGGTCTTATATATGTATGTTTTATTTTTTATCTTAACGTGTCTGTGGGTTGGATCGGCTGGTTTTTGCCGCTCTATGTTTATTATAATATACCTCCTCGCCTGTCTCAGGTGGGGTTGAGGGGGGGGGGGTGGCTGCTCTACCGACCACGTGGCTTAGCCGTTTGAGGAGTAAAACCGCATCCGCAGGCATGTAGGCCTACCCATCTTTCAAACTCTGTTCTTTTCTTTTAGAAGTAAGGAAATCGGAAAAATACTAGGCCTACATCTTTCATGTAATCTTTGAATGAATAGCGTTCATCGCTATTGCAAGTACCATGGCTACCGGCATGTTTGTGTCGATGACGCAAAGGATTGTGGGAATGAATCTATTTTTAACATGGGGCTTGACCTTGGCCCGCGGCCTTGAGCTCTAAACGCTACGCTATGGAGATGTACGAATTGCGTCCGTTGACTAAGATGTGAATGAAAAAAATCCAAGGTAACAACAGAGCCATTGAGATGCAGTTCAAGCTTTTGGAGCAGTATGTAGTGAGTAACGAGAGAGAGAGAGAGAGAGAGAGAGAGAGAGAGAGAGAGAGAGAGAGATGACAGTAGTGTGTCATCGCTATTTCTGGAGAATAAGCGTTATGAATGAATGGCTAACCTGCAGCGCGCGCATTCTAGCCTTGGCCTATCGCTGCACAGCGACATCACGTGACAATAAGAAGTTCCCACACAGGCACAGGCGTTGCGTTGTATTGTGTTGTATTGTACTATTGACTGTTGTATTGTATTGTATTATATTGTCCGGGCACTGAAATTTTACTCTTACTGGCAGTAAAAGGACCTTGCACTTGACCCCAGGGTCAAGCGTTATTGGACATCACAAGATCGAGCTGTAGCTCACTGTATAAAGTAGTGGCCACATGGATTACGTTTTACAGCTTATACCCTGGGTTATGAAATTTTTTCCTGACTTTGGAGTTTAGTGGCCACCTTTGACTTAACGTTTCACGGCTTATGCATTAGGTCGGAGATAGTGGCGCCATGTTTATCACGGCCCGGTTCTAATTTATACACGTGTCGAGCTGTGTAATATCACTACAACAAGGCACTTTTTATAACTAAATAAATGAACTTCACTAAGATCTACACTTACATTCAGAACAGATAATCCAGAGAGAGAGAGAAAGAGAGAGGGCGCACAAGTTACTTCCCTTTGTTCTCCCGTTTAAGTAGTGGCCACAGTTGGCTTACGTTTTACGGGTTATGAGACTTTTCACTGACCACACCTTATCAGTTTAGTGGACACAACTGGCTTACGTTTAACGGCTTATGTATAGGGTCGGAGGTAGTGGCGCCCACTGAACTAAATAGATCAGTGAGTGGCGCCATGTTTATCACGGCTCGGTTCGAATTTATAATTCTTATAATTTATTTTTTTAAAATGTATTTCAAATAATTTAATTTTGTATATTGTTTTTAGGTTTGATTTTTGAATAGGTGCATATATTATACATCAAATCTACTTTTTGACTGACAAAGCTGTACCCGAGAGGTAAATGGAAGCCCTTGACAAGTGTCGGATATGCTATGCGTTTTTTGACTGACAAAGTTGTAGATGCAATTGTTAGTAATCTTCTTGCTTGCTAGTTAGTTAGTCATTGCTTATAGCACCCACACTGCAAAGAGTTAGTTATTCATTGCTTACAGGGTCCAGCGGACTGCAAAGAGCCGAATCAGGACCACAAAATCAAGACCACAACTTCGCTCAAAGAGGACTCGCCCCTGATCCGCATAAAAGATCTGCCGAAACAACCCTAGTGGTATTCCCCTATACGCTTTGGTGTTGGGGACGCAAATTTAATCCCTAGTGGTAACACTGAAGGCACTCCACCAGCCGGTCACTTTAAAAAAAAGACACCCCACGCAGGGGACACTGGGGCTATACTCTAATTAATCGAATCCCCGTTTACAAAAACAAAATAGAATATAAACATGATTATAAAATATCAACAAAACACATACATATAAAATGCCTACATTGCCAAATAATAACATCCTAGGATGCCCCAGTGATCACCTGGCAGAAAGCGTTCAATATTCCCAAGCTGATCCAACAGACCTCACACACAAATGAGGAGTTTTGTCCTGGAAGAGTTTTCAAGAAAAACGGTAGGTGACTGGTCTAGCGGAGAAAAAGATAGTATAGTAGATTGATAGAACAGAATATAGGAATGAGAAAGAACAAAGGATAAAGACAGCGGGAGTGGGCATTTAAAGCACTAAATTTAATAATAAAAAGGAAATTGCTTTCTACACAGGAAAAAACATACGACTTACTGAACAAAATATTTTTCTTGGCTATAATGTAGAGAACATGCGAAGAAAAGAAGTGCAACTGATTAACCATATTTTATTGATTGGAAAAATGTGTATTAGTAAATTCAAATATAGAGACAGATTGATAAATGAAGCTTAGAGGCTTTAAAAAAAAGATTAATAATGACGAACATATGCAATGACAACCGGAAAAGTGCCTATTGCTTTTGAGAGGCTTACATGTTGTATGAATTTATGTTAAATTAGGCAAGTTTTCCTGCTCTCTGTGAATTGACTGCAAACGACGTTCAATTGATTGAGTTGTTGCTGTCAACACCCTCCTCCTTTTTTATTTTAATTTATATGTTTATGTTTATTTATTTATTTATTTTCTCTGTATTTTTTCTCTTTTTTAAAAACTTGCCGTTTTTCTTCCTCTCTCCATTTATTTATTTTAATCTTTCTCATTTAAAATCGTTGCTTGCATTGTACTACGGTTGCCCCGTCAGGGCCAGCCGCCTTCCTGCAGTTCTGCCGGCTAAACAGCCGCCGCACCTCCGATTCTTCAATGACGAAGGGCGGGGCAGTGAAGAGGCAGAGTCGGGGGGCGTGACGGTAACGGGGGTGGTGTTCTGCCGATCGAACCGAGCGTAGAACTCCGAGGTCTTTGTTGTCTGCGTCAGCAGGAGGGGCCTTTTTCTTGATGTTGGTGATGGTCTGCAGGCCCTGCCAGACTGCGCGAGAAGTGTGCTTCCAGCTTCTGGCGATACTGCCACTTGGCCGCGCGGATTGCTTTCTCCAGTTCGCGCTTGGCGTGTCGGTAGGCCGTCTCTCTGCTAATAATATTTTAAATAACTCAAAGAAAGCATTCAAGTGAGGTTTTGACCCACTAAAACGACATTTAGATATCTAATAATTTGGCATGTATCAATATAAAATTAAACCATTCATCCGTTTGAAAGTTATTTTCACAACCAAATAAGACAGTACATTTTTAAAATCTCAGTTTTGTTGCATGATCACGTGTGTTTTTTGTTTTTTTCAAATGTCGTTCTAAATCATTTCAAAACTTAAAAGAGTGCGGACAAGACCCTAAATAATGAAGAATTGTGTCTTTATCGCAGGACACTATGACCATCGTTATAATTATACAAGTTGGATACAAAACAATATAAACTTACTTTGACCTTGCTCGGTTTCATTGGCGTGTGCGCTGTGGGGTGAAGGAACATTGAGGTTTAACCTCCACAACCACCCTTGGCGATACGGCAGACGGGGATAACCATCCCAGGGGAAGAGGGGGTAGGTACCTAGCTCAACACTGAATCACCAGAGCAATTTTCCAGTTTGTTCCATATTGTGACCTGCGTTGTATGACTGGATCTTATTGTAAACGGCTGTGGCAGACTGAATGGTCTAATCAAATTATTTCAATTTCTTCCAGAATGAGATTTATCTGCTTCTTTGCCTAACTGCATCCATCCGCAAAGAAGAAACTGTTTTGCCTCGCCTTCATATTGGGCATACTTAATTATGTCACCCATAGTTTCCTTTTAAAAGGAGAAGAACCACCATGGTGCTTTGCATGTGACGAATCCTTTTTCGTTCGCCATTTTATGTCTGAATGTGCTGATCTGGTTGATGAAAGGGAAATATATTTTGGTTCAATACCTTTCGGTGAGATTTTTAAAGTATGCAATAGTCAGCACCTGTTTCAATTTTTACATGATGTTGGTTTGTCCAATTTAAATGTTAATAGTTTAGCCTGACTTCACTTCATTTTGTGTGGTCCTGATTGGGCTCGTGACAATCCGCTGGACCCTATAAGCACTGAGTATCTATCTATCAATCATACTGCTAAAATGGACAGTGAACATGGCCAGTTTTTATTTCGCCCATCATGGGATTCGAACCTGGGTCATCGGTGTGCCAAACGAACGCTCAACCATTTGAGCTACGGCAGTTGGACACTGTGGAGGTATATATAAAACAAAACAATACAATCTAATATAATATTTACAACACAGTAAAATACAATACAACAGTCAATAATACAATACAACACAACGCAACGCCTGTGCCTGTGACAGCGTGAGAACCTTTTTTAAAGTCACGTGATGCCACAGTGCAGCGGGAGTCCAAGGTTAGCATACGCGCGTGGCACAGTTGATCCATTCAGACCACATAACACAAGTACTCCAGAAATAGCGATGACACAGTTTTCGCCTCTCTCTCTCTCTCTCTCTCTCTCTCTCTCTCTCTCTCTCTCTCTCTCTCTCTCTCTCTCTCTCTCTCTCTCACTCTGTCGATGCTTTTATTATTTTCTGCCTAAATAAATAATCTTCTCCTTCATATTTCTACTTCACGTGAACTCTTTGCTGATGACACCACATTACACTCCGAGGATACACTGCGCAGCGGGAGGCCAACCAAGGTTAGCATGCGCGCGCGGCACAGTTGATCCATTCAGACCACATCACACATTTAAGTACTCCAGAAATAGCAATGACACAGTTTTCGCCTCTCTCTCTCTCTCTCTCTCTCTCTCTCTCTCTCTCTCTCTCTCTCTCTCTCTCTCTCTCTCTCTCTCTCTCTCTCACAGGATCGATTCTATGGGGCCTTGACTATTTTCTGCCTAAATAAATAATCTTCTCATTCATATTTCTACTTCACGTGAACTCTTTGCTGATGACACCACATTACACTCCGAGGATACAGAAAAACATAATTTAGCCTCCTCTTTACAAATAGCGGCAAATGAACTACAGGAATGGGCTGAATTTAATCACATGACTCATTAATCCAGACAAAACTAAATCCACGCTAATAACAGCTAGACAAAACGGCAAAATTCTATGAAACTTCCTCCCTTAAAGCTTTGCAACGAAACAGTTAAGAAGTAAAATGCCATAAACTTCTTGGCGTGACATTAGATAACAATGTGTCTTGGTTGCAACATTTTTAAATCTTAGTAGAACTATTTCCAGAAGGACTTATCAATTATCAAGGAATAAACATCACTTAAATCTGCAGTCTCGTACACTATTCTATTTGGACATATTCAACCATTTATTGATTATTCTGTAACTATATTAGCAATGCCATGAAGCCTTTTTTTAGGATTCACAAACGTGCAATTAAAATAGTTATTCTTAAAAACAAAATCTCTCTGAATGATTACAAATTTACAGATCAACATACTACCTCTTGCCAACAGATTAAAATTAAATAAAGGAATTTTGATGCACAAGATCCTTTCTGGTAATACACCCTCCTATAGCCTATCTCTCTTCTCTAGGAAAACTGCCAGATTTTTTACCATACTAAATATCCCATTTCTAAGAATTGATCTGTTTAAAACCAGTCTGTCATATTCAAGTTCCATTTTATGGAATAACTTTGCAGAAGTTCTCCGCAGTGCAGTCACTAAATACACATCCTTTAGAAACCATCTTTTACAGCACATTAAAAATTAGTTAATTGGCTACTCACCAAGAGTTCTACATTCATAACTTTAATTAGATTGTTTTACATATGTTGTGTGTGTGTGTGTGTGCGCGCGCGAACGCGCATATCTTGATTATAGTGTTGCATTATGATGTTATTGTTATACAGTTATTTTGTTATACTAATTGTTATTGTTACAACCCCCAAGAGCAGGATGTAAAAAAGCACACCTAATGCTTAATCTTTTACCCTTGTTAAATAAAATTCTCTTCTCTTCTCTCTCTCTCTCTCTCTCTCTCTCTCTCTCTCTCTCTCTCTCTCTCTCTAACTTACAACTTTAGATATAAATCGTCTACCAACTGCCCTACCCGTGAGTCCCCTATATGCTCATAGTGTCCAGGGACGATAATCTACTTACCTACCTACCTACCCACCCGTATACTTCTGAGTCCCATTCACTATAATTCTGTAAGTCAACCGTTCCTTCTCATAAACACACCCACTTACACACACACCCACACCCACACACACTGTTACACACTGTTTTTTTTTTAATATTAATAGTTGATTCAGCCCCGATGCTTGAATCTTGGTAAGTGATAAGTGTAACTCAGATTCGTTTATCCAGTGAGCAGCATGTTCATTCAGCAACAAGGCAGGAGTCGTCGTATAAAGTTTTCCAACTTTATTCAGCAAACATCAACAACTGCACTATAGATCGCTTTCCGAAAATCACTTCAAAGATTAGCATTAAAAATCATCAATCTCTATCAATCACTCTTTCACTCCTCCAAGCAGACACAGTGCATTATTTATCTCAGCAATCAGGAAAAAGTTGGAACATTCCAGCATGACGCAATAACACTCATTCAAAGTAATATTCGTCACCGGAACTATTACATCATTATGTTTAGGAGAATCGCTTAACTATTACCAGATTTATCTCGAAGCTTCGGTCGATAGTAAACAAGTAATTCCTGAAAATCTCAACAATATCGACCGAAGAAAATTATACAAAGCTTCTTCTAGCAACACTCTGTTATTGCATGCTTTGCAAAACAAATGATCGGATCTATCGTGCGCGTCTCAAACGTAACAAACACACACACACCCACACACACACACACACAAACACACACACACACAAACATGCAAATGCACACTCACAAACACCACCACCACCACATGCTTCATAACAAAACCAGAACAAGCAGAAACAGTGATGTGAACATACTGAAAAGTCACGTTAAGTTTGTCACGAACACTAAAGAAGAAAAAAAAACAAGAGTCATTATTATATTTGCACCTGGTGGACATGTAAGGAAATAGAAAAAACAACAACCACTCCCCCACCCCCACCCCACTCACCAACCCTCACACTCCATACCCCAACACCCTCTATTCCCTTTCACTGCAACAAAAAATAAGCAAATAAATGCAAGATAACTCTAACTGTAACAACAACAACAGCAGCAACAACAACAACAACAACGATAATAATAATAATAATAATAATAATAATAATAATAATAATAATAATAATAATAATAATAATAATAAAAATAATAATAATAATCATAATATATTTTCTCATTCACGTTCAAACAACAACAAAAAAAAGTGTCATCTTGGCGATTTGATTCACTGTGCACGCACAAGTAGGCCTACAGGTTACACTATAGACTGAAGTCAGGATACGATGCGTGCATACAAGTATGGATGTGTAATCGGAAAGCAGAAATCGGTGCTCAAGGTCAAGGTCACCCAACACACAGCCTTCCGACGCCTTGTCCGCTGTCCTGCACACCCCTTACCAGAACGACTCTGATGGCGACTCCCATGCTAACGTCAACCACCACTCTTGTCGTCGCTTCCTGGCGAAGAGGCTGTGGTCTGGCCACCGCCGGCAGCTGACAGTCGTCATGGTGATGAGAGTGCAAACGAATGTCCGGTCCGTCGCTCCATCGTCCGTTGTCAGCAGCACAAAAGAAGCAGCGGATCCGGTCATCGGAGGTTCGCACATATCCCCGTGACGCCAGCCGTGGCCCGTGGTCCTCCCCATCGTGGTCCGGAACAGGAAAGGTGTGGAGCCTGGCCAGTTTGGAATAGAAGAGCCTGTAAAACGTCACAGTGTCACAAATCAAAAATAATTTAGCATTGTGTGGAGGCGTAATTTAGGCCTGTTGGCGCCCCTACGACCTTCGAGTTACGGGATAGGATAGGATAGGATAGGATAGGATAGGATAGGAAAGGAAGCAAACTACAAACACAAATCAGTCGGGCACCGCCACAACGAAGACACACTCACATCCTCTCACTCTGACTCAGCAGTTATACTAAAACGTCTGCTAAATGTAAAACATAAAACTTGAAAACCACAAAAAATATGTATATCACATTAGGCCTAAGTGGGCATTAGTGGGCAGTGGGTTTGAGTTAGATCTTGTATCGACCATCGCCCTGAGCAGCTCATGAGCAGGAAAAGCGCTATATAACAACAATGAAATAAATACACATTAAAAATATAAATAAACAATACACGCAAACATTACTACTAAAGGTGATGGACCAGCACAAAATGCATAACAAAACGTAAACTATTAAGTAGCGAAGAAAATAAACAATTCCCTAGCCCACCCTTCACTTGCACCATGACAGAGCTTTAGCATCCACCTCTGATTAACATAGAACCAAGAAACAAAAAGTCATTAATAATTACAATATTTATTTATCTGTTTACTTAAACGTTCTTATATTGTAGCTCAAGAGCTGCTCAAGTCGCTGGTCGAGACTGGATCTAACTCTAGACTGCTTGAACAATTCAAGCACTAAAAAGTATTTAAACGTCAAAGATAAGGCTGCAACAGATGATGATGATGTGATCTTGTAAGGCGCCAAAAAATCCATGTACGTAGTGTTCATGCTCTATGCGCACTAAGAGGGTGATTCAGCCATATTAAAACAAGTAAGTTTTTAGTCCTTTCTTGAAGGACAACATATATACAATTCTAAGAAGGAAAGTCGACCCTTCACCCACCCCTCCACCCATAAGAGTGAGTGGCAACGGTTTGTGGCGTGGGGTGGGAGAGGGGGAGGGTCTATACACTACCGGCAAATAAAAACTATCACAAATGGGATACGATCAACTAGTCCGTTGCGTTTTTCTGGCACCCACGAGTTGTATATAAAAAAAATGTTGTTTTAAGTTTCTCAGTGAACCCTGCCTTAAAGAACCGTCGATCATGGTATTTAAGAAAGATTTACCATGACAATGGTTATAACGAACGCCTAGACAGAACATTTTCCTGTCAGGAACCGAAATACGTTTTTCTCTCACAATTATTTTGAGGATTTGTCGGAACTTTTGATGAAATTTCGACCTTCTCCAAAATCTCTCGTGTGTAAGTCTTTATTTGCCGGTAGTATACAAGTACTTTAATTACGAGTGTATAAGTTCACAGACAGTTTATGCATACGATTGCATAACAGGCATAATCATCACACAAAGCCAGGCTTGGCTCTGAACTGATTGAACAACAAAAATAACAACAACAACAACAACATTCATTGACAGCAAGCCCAAAAAAAAAGGGGGGGAAGCTTATAAAGCTGAGGAATATAAATAAAATTAAACGTGTACTACTAAAACTAACAGTTTACAACAAAAACAATTCAGAACCTACCTTTCGCACATTTTTTCAATATCTTTGCACTTGCAAATATTTCACACACTCTTTGTTTAAAACAACAAACATAAATTGCGGGTTGTTGCTAAAAATGTAAACAGTATGAACCACTGACAGAGATTTTGAGATCAGTGGCAAACAGTCGGGGGGTGGCGTATGCCTGTATGTCAATCAACGCTGGTGTAACAGTGCAAATGTAACGGTGCGAAAACAGTTGAACACACGCGACCTTGACCTTCTAGCAGTGTCACTGCGTCCTCGCTACCTGCCGCGTGAGTTCGGTCAAATCTTCGTCACGGTTATCTACACACCTCCCCATGCTAACCCCGCACGTGCCGCGACCCAGATCGCCGATGTCGTCCATGAGCTACAAATGATCTCCCCTGATGCACCTAACTTTATTGCAGGAGATTTCAATAGCTGTGACTTGTGCACTTGTTTACCCTCATTTCATCAGTATGTGTCTATCCCCACTCGTCAAAACAATACCATTGATCGTCTATATGGCAACATTCCTGATGCCTATAAATCCTTTGTACTTCCATCTGTTGGTAAATCTGATCACGATTGTGTCCATCTCATTCCATCTTACCTGCCTAAAATCAGATCACAACCCATTGTAAAGAAAACAGTGAAAGTTTGGTCTTCTGAAAGCATTGAACAGTTACAAGGATGTTTTGACTGTACTGACTGGAACATGTTTTTGGAATCTAGTGATGGTGTAAATGAAGCTGCTGATGTTATTTCTGACTATATTAAATTCTGCGAGGATACTGTCATCCCTACCAAAACTATAAAAATATTTCCAAATAACAAACCTTGGGTCTCAAAGTCACTCAAAGCCACGCTAAACGAAAAGAAAATTGCATTTCAAACTGATGATAAAGCTGAACGCAGGCGTGTTCAAGCAAAACTAAGAAAGGAAATTCAGGATGCTAAACGGCAATATAAGGAAAAGGTAGAATCACTGTTCGAGCGTGGTAACCTGGCTGATGCTTGGAAGGGGTTGAAAACTATGTCCGGGCAAGCGAAGCTTAAGTCAACTAACTGTGACCTTCCTTTCGAAAACCGAATTAAAATGTCAGAAGAACTAAATTCATTCTACTGCCGTTTTGAACGCGATGACACAAAAGACGACGTTGATGATATTATTTCTCGTTTAGAACAAGACGTGGTTGATGGGGATGCTGACTTTGAGATCGATGGTGCCACAGTTGAGTCCATGTTTAAAAGACTGAATCTGAGAAAGGCCACTGGCCCTGATGGTATAGGGGGTAGGACCTTGAAGTGGTGCGCTGCACAGTTGTGCTTAGTATTCAGTCAGCTATTCTCGTGGTCAGTCAGGGATTGTGTTGTACCTAGTGTATGGAAACACTCTATCATCTGTCCAGTGCCCAAAAACAGTAAACCCAAAGAACTCAACGACTATCGCCCTGTTGCCCTGACATCCATAGCTATGAAATGTCTCGAACGGATTCTTCTCTCTCGTCTTCTTTGTCACACTCAGCCTTTTACTGATCCTCTTCAATTTGCATACAAACCAAATCGTAGTACCGACGACGCTACTCTGACGCTTCTTCACAATGCGTATGGTCACTTAGAGACCTCTGGTTCCTTTGTCCGCATTCTATTTATAGACTTTTCTTCTGCTTTCAATACCATACAGCCACACCTCATGGCTCAGAAGCTTTTGTCTTACACTGTCCCTCCTAGACTCGTCCTGTGGATCGTTCACTTCCTCGTGTCCAGATCTCAGGTTGTCCGCTTTCACTCTGCTGTCTCATCTCTCAAACAAACGTCCACAGGAGCTCCTCAGGGTACGGTTCTTTCTCCGGTACTTTTCACGCTCTACACAAACGACTGCAGAGGAACTGATGCCTCACCGGTCATAAAGTACTCGGATGACTCTGCCCTTGTGGACCTGTCCAATTCAAATGCTGTGTATTTCTCTGCAGTTGATAGGTTCAGCTCCTGGTGCAAACAAAACTATCTGGACTTAAATGTCAAGAAAACTAAGGAACTGGTCATTGACTTTCGTAAAAACAACACTCTCATTCCAGACCTTGTCATTGATGGTGTTACAGTCGAGAGAGTCACCCAATACAAATACCTGGGAACCATCATTGACGAGAAACTGAACTTCACTGCAAACACCCAGGCCATACACAAAAAATGTCAGTCTAGAATTTACTGCCTTCAAAAACTTCGAAATCTCCAAGTCAGTAGCCGCATCCTTCAGACCTTTTACTCTTCTTTTATTGAGTCCGTTCTTACCTTTTCTTTTATCTGCTGGTATGGAAGTTTGTGTGTAAAAAACAAAAATATTCTGGATCGAGTAGTGAATGTCTGTGGGAGGGTTGTGGGAGTGAAACAAGAGAGTCTGCAGGTGTTGTATGAAAGACGTGTTGTGCGGAAAGCTATTTGCTTTGTGCTGGATAGCACTCATGTGCTTGCGCACCACTTTCAGCTCCTGCCTTCTGGAAGGCGCTACCAAACACCAAGGGTCAGAACTCTCAGAACGAAAAACAGTTTTATTCCAAAGGCTGTCTCATTACTTAATAAATGACATGTGTGTGCGTGTGTGTGTGTGTGTGTGTATGTGTGTGTTTTGTTTGCCCAAAATAATCTCATTTCACATTTGCTGTCGTTTAATGTTAGCATGCATAAGTGTAATTCTATTCATATGAGACTGTGCATTTTTATCCTCATTGTCATTATGATTGTTGTTATTATTATTGTGATGTTTATTCCTTGTTGATTGTAATTGTACACCACAATGTAATTTCTTGTAAAAGATAATAAAGTTGTCTTATCTTATCTTATCTTATCTTAATTAGATGTTAATGGACTATGAACAACAATAGTTGCATCTACGATATAACCTTCTAGAACCAGAAAACAAACCGAAATGAATGCAAACCTCTAAACATGTGATTTGACGGGATAATTATTTTGGAAGCGCAAGCCTTTACCTTCTGTACTCTGTATGAAACTTACCCCCAACGTTGACTGTACACGCACATCTCAAACCTTCCACAAAGGTAATTCCCAATGTCAACTTTCTCACACACAGAATAGACACATTCAAAGAATAGACGCATACAAAGAATGAACACACAAAGAATAGACACATATACATAGGCCTGACAATGTCCTTCCTATCCTATCCTATCCCGTAACTCAAAGGTCGTTGGGGCACCACAGATGACCGTGTAACCAGCGTACTCCAAAATGACAGCTACCAAAGCTGGTCAGAGACAGAACCCGTAAAAAAAATGTTGGTAAGGTGTTTCATTGTAGGTGGATAAAATAGACCCTACGGTACCTACCCCACACACCAAAGACGCAATCTACAAGCCGCCTGGTTCACTCTGAAGTAGGGTCAAAGGTCACACGACTATGGAACCATGAAAACTCTTCCTGGACAAGACTCCTTGTTTGTGTATGAGGTCTGTTGGATCAGCTTGGGAGAGTTGGACGCTTTCTGCCGGGTGGTCACTGGGGCTTCCTATGATTGTATTATTTAGCAATGTAGGCATTTTATATGTATGTGTTTTGTTGGTAGTTTATAATGATGTTTGTATTCTATTTTGTTTTTGTAACCGGGGTTCCAGTAGTTGGGGTAAAGCCTCAGCCGTCCCCTGCGTGGGATATCTTTATTGTAAAGTGACTGGCCGGTGGAGGGCGTTCAATTTTCCCACTAGGGTTGTTTCGGCAGATCTTTTATGCGGATCGGGGGTTGTCCGGTCCTGATTTGGCTCGGAAGAGTCCGCTGGACCTAAAGCAACAATCAATCAATCAATCAAGCCCCCAACGAAAGAAGAAGAAAAACAAGAATTATAATCAGTCGAGGCGAACAGCACAGTCAGCGCAATAAAAATAGAAGGAAACGCAGGGACGCCGCAGAGAAATAAAAAAAAAAGCAGGCCAGTACCGTGCGCTTACGGGCCCGTGCGCGGTGTTGTTGTTGTTGTTGCATCAATTTTTATTCATCAGATTAACATAAGTTGTACTGATAAAGGGCAGGCAGCCATGGATCGGTTCTCTGCTGTCATGGGGATGCCATCAATAGTTGTGCGCGGTGGATATGTTTATCTGCTGCGTTGTGCGGTGTGCTCTCCCCATGCCGATGTTTGTGTTTTGCTTTTAGCAACGGCCGTAACCAACCACACAGGAAAATGGTCAAAAATCTAATTTTGGACAGTTGGGAGAATTTAGTAAAATTGAGTAAATTGAAGTCTCTATTTTCACATTCTGTAACGGTTTTAGCACAAATCTTACAATAAGACCCTAAATTTATATATTTTATAACCCTACTATCAATAAAAAGAGTCGCTAGGTTGACGCTGAACCGCAAAAATTGGTTTGTTTGGGCCTTAGTTACGCCATGTTCTCCCAAAGAAATCCCAGCTTGCCGTATATAAGCTGACTCGTGATTACCTCCCCTCTTACGTTCGGGTATTTCCGTCAATGAATGACGTTCCACGGAATTACAAATTTGCATTTACCGACAGCACCGTTCAAAACATTTCTGTGCCAAATATGGAAAGGCTTCAACCGGATTGGCTTTGCGCGGTCATATGAGCAAACCGAGCTTGCTGATTGGCTTGCTGAGATTGAGGCTTCTCTTTCGCTTCACTTCCGTTCGGAGTTTGAGAAAATATTACAGCAAGTTATGGAGAATTTTGAAAACAATTCAGCGTCTTTTAGGCGAAAACGAACTCCTTTGGGTGGTGGAAAACGTTCTCGCCGTAAACAGTGCCGAGATGCATCCAGTGCTCGTTGGAATGCGAAGAAAATGGACTTGACTACCGAAGGAGAAACTGAAAGTAGTGTTTTAGTCGACCGGCTAGAAGCACATGGTGAAAGTTTCCAGTCTCGGCGATTATATGCAGGCCAAAATGAACATGTCAACAACAACGAAGAGGAAAATAATGTATGTGGTGCCAGACGAAGACTTACTTACATGCAAAGACATTTAGATGTGGCACGAGATGACCCAGAGAGTGACAGACAACGATGTTTTTTCGAGCTTGGAGCTCTGCGCTTGCTCTTTGCTTCAGTTGCCTGCAGCGAGTGTGCATCTGTCGGAAGCTTGCTTGTTGACTTTGGTGACAAAATGGGATTCTCCAGAGAAGTCCGAGTTTCATGCCAGGTATGTATTCGTTACATTCTCTCTCTCTCTCTCTCTCTCTCTCTCTCTCTCTCTCTCTCTCTCTCTCTCTCTCTCTCTCTCTCTCTCTCTCTCTCTCTCTCTCTCTCTCTCTCTCCTCTGTCTGTTTCTATTTTATTCTTTCTTATGCATTTTATTTTGTGCTTGGAGTTTGCCACATGCTTTTTTGTATATTGTTATTATATACCATTGATACATTTTGATGTCTGTTCCAGGATTGCCTCTTCACGATCCAGCAGTATTCCTGCGCACGACATGATGGGAACAACACAGTCACCACAGGGTTTGACGTCAACACTGCCATGGTTGTTGCATTCAACGAGATCGGTCGAGGGCAGGCAGCCATGGATCGGTTCTCTGCTGTCATGGGGATGCCATCAATAGCCACCAACACTTACACAAGGCTCGCCAAAAAAGTAGGTGCGGCACATTCTGAGGTCACAGATAGTGTACTTGCAGCAGCTGGAGATGCAGTTTGTGAAGTATATGCCACAGGTGACAACGAAAGAGCTGATAACGAAGTAGAGGATGGTGGCGGAGGCGGTGACACGGACTCCAACAACACTGACAGTGAAGCAGAGGGTGGTGGCAGAAACATTTCAGACAACACTGATAGTAGTGATGGGAGTGACTCGATTTCACGCTCCGATTCTGACGATGATGACAGTGATGGGGGTGGAGCGCAGTATCGTGGTGGTGCAGTGTGTGATTCAGAACAAAACGACTTTTGTACACCACCAGTTGATGTCATGGTATCGTTTGACGGTACGTGGCACAAGAGAGGTTTCACCTCCCTCTATGGTGTGGGTATCATAATTGATGTAAAAACTGGATTGATTCTCGACTATGAGGTACTGTCTTTATATTGTCAAACATGTACAAGGAGCGAGAAGGAGGACATGACTCCATTTGAGAGACAAATGTGGCAAGAAGAGCATCAGCCCGTCTGTGAAAAAAATTTTGATGGCAGCTCCAAGGCAATGGAGAAAGAGGCAGCTGTCAGAATGTGGGGACGCTCTATTCAAAAGAACAATATGCGGTACACTGCAATGTTGTCGGATGGTGACTCTGCTGCATACAAGGCTGTGGTTGATAAACATTTTTATCCTGTCAGAAAACTTGAATGTATAAACCATGTGGATAAGAGAATGGGGACAGCCCTAAGGAAGAAAGCAAAGGAGGCACATTTGGGTGGGCGTCGCCATGGTGCTCTGACAGTGAAAGCATGCACAGTTCTCCAGACGCACTACCGGAATGCTGTTATGAAGAACCTTGGCAACCCAGAAGCCATGCACAAGGCAATTTTGGCCACTCTTTTGCACTGCTCATCAACAGATGACAGACCTCAGCATCAGAACTGTCCTGATGGTGAAGATTCATGGTGTTTTTTCAAACGTGCCCTCGCCAGCGGCCATCCTACTCCTCCTCATCGGGACAACATTCGAACCCCACTTGCAGAGAATGTGGCTGCTGCTATTCGACCCGTATACGAGAGAATGGCAAATATGGATCTTCTTGGCCGCATACAGCATGGGCGTACCCAAAATGCAAACGAATGTGTCAATGGGCAGATTTGGTCAAGATGCCCGAAGACCGTCCACGTTGGCGCCAGTCGAGTAAGAGCTGCAGTGGCATCAGCAGTCAGCCACTACAATCAGGGCAGCTGCCACCTGTCTCAGGTGATGAACAAGCTGGGAGTGAAGGTCACTGGAGCCCTCAGGAAATACCAAGGAGTTATGGACTGGCAAAGGCTGAGGCAAGCGGATATTCAGTCTGAGCCCGCGCGTAAACGACTGAGAAAAGAACATAAGCGAAATAAGAAACAGAAGACAGTCGCAAAAGAGACAGGAGAGGGCCAAACCTATGGGGCAGGCATGTTAGGAATACAGTGAATGGTTTCCAATGTAAGCAGATTGCTTTGTTTAGTGTTTTCTCCATTTCTTGTAAAGTTGTAGCTTAGTCAATCTTTAACTGCCGTTTTCTAAAAACTGTGTTTTCGGATTGATCGAGGACATTCAAAGACAAATATCTCATGAAATATTTATCACAGGCTCATAAAATTTTGCACAGGTGTTTATTGATGCTGTCTGTAGATGATGACGTATGGACTAAGTGATAGCTTTATATTTAGAGACTACAGTAGCTTATAATCTTGGGGGGGGGGGGGGGGGGGGGCCAGCCTGGGCAGTTATGCCTAAATCACCTAAATACAAGGAACATTTTTATGCTGAAATAAAGCAGATATCACAATGGTCTTCCGACATCATTTTGAATAAATGAATATCTCTTAAAAACAGCAATCAGAATGAGTTTATCTTTATTTGAGTGGATGTAGTTTATTTTTTAAATTTGTGTGTGTTTTCGTTGTAAAATGGCCATCAAAGTCACTTTTTGGTGAAAAGTTAATTTTTTGGGGGGTAATATTGTCTTTTGGGATGATATTTTATCATAAAAACTCATTAATAGAAAGAAAATCCTGTAAAAGAATGTTGTCCTATATTGTGTGTATATGGTTACCTTAAGCATTTCCCACCCGCCCCAAAATATAAGCTCGCTGGCTAAGTTTGTGTTAGTAACTAAACTTACTTTGACGCATAAGGCTAGAAACGCAAACGAATACTAATCTATGCAAATTATATATTGACGGAAACGCAAAAATACAACCTTTCTTCTGTTATAACAATGTCGGACCTATCTGCTTCAAAATAAAAATAATACGCAATTTAAGAGGGAGTTGGCTGCTGCTCCTAAGAATGTCACGACTCTAAACTCATAATAACTCTTTAATTTAATACAATTATAAATAATAATAGTAATGACAAAGAAAGAACAACGTCTCCTCTTTTCAATGACATACAATATGGCATGGTTACTATTTTGTGTTCCGACTATGGCGAACTAAACTAGAAAACATCTAACACAACAACTTACAGTTACCTTTATAGCCTTCTGACAGCTTTTCACTGTTTCCCTTTCAATGTGTATGTCCCTATAAAACTAATATTTTATTTAAGTATCTACTATTAGAGAATGAACTAAGACATCGGAAAATATCACACTAAGGTGTTACAGTGGAGAATCTTTGCTACACTAGCATCATTTACAATTTATAATCTTATCATGTTTTGTAGGCAAGCGGGAAGATCCGTTAAAACCGGCCAAATTCCAGAACAGCTTCAGCAGCAGCCGCGCCGAGCATACAACAGTGCGGTGTCTTTATCAACATGATATGCATCGCGCTATCCTAAACATCGCGCTCTAATTCAAAATTGCTACATAAATCACAAATAAAGTTTATATATTCTAATAGAGAATTTAACGCTGCGTCTAATGGTTATATGCTTTAAAGGATCTGAAAAATGTATATCAAGTTATTTCATACAGTTAATTTAAACATAACAGAGAACAAAGTTAGGCCTACATATCGTATGGTCAGAAATACTCGTAGCCAGCACGGCTACATAAGAAACAAAGAAAACTGAAAAAAGAAACCTTTCTTAGCCTTGTTGTGTCTTTAATTTTTTTTGTAGACTTAATCACTGTTTATGTCTGTTTTGTGTGTGTTGACTTGTTGCGTGTGCTTGGTAGTAATAAAAAGAAACGAGTACCCTATTCTCCAAAGAACAAAAACAATACAAAACACTACAAGAAAACACACACACACACACCCGCACACACACACATGTATATAAAGACATTGATTGCTCTAAAAAAATTCAACTTAACCATGTTTTTGTTTTACATCACAGTAAATCTCCACCCTGCTGCACAAGGAAGTCCTTTCCCATCGTCTATTATTTATTATTAGTTATTATTATTATTATTATTATTATTATTATTTATTATTAGTTAGTCCACTTAAAAATTATTATTAAACGAAATAAATAAATATATTTGGTAGTAATAAAAATAAACGAGCCTAGCTTATAAATGCTCAACATGCACACACTCACGTTAAGTATCAAAACAATGAATTTATAATTCAATAAAAACACACACATTTAAAAAAAAAAACACATACACAATCAGCAGCATCTGCATTGACACACTCAAAATAAAATGCTACTAATAAACAGTGTGGAACATAAATCCAAACAATGATTTTAAAAAATAATCAATGTATGGATTTTTTTAAAAGTCAATTCACTTTATTCTTGACCCAATAAAGAATGCTGGGTATATAGAATTTATAATTAGAATATAATATATCCCTCACCAAGAGATGGATTACAAGTTTACATTATTATTGACAAACAAACACAAACTAAAAAATAATAATTAATAAAAAAAAGGTAAATAAATAAATAGATAAAAGGAATAAAAATAAAATAATAAAGTAAATTTAAATATATGTAAATAAATAAAATAAAAGGATCAATCAACATGCTATCTAGTACAAATAGAACAAAATTTAATCATCTAAAATTTAAAAAAAAAACAATCAAATTGTTTTCAGTTCTGAGAAATATACATTTCATAAGCTAGTTTTTTTATATATTAAACAATACAATCATTGCTTTAATGATAAATATAAACAATCGGAAATACAGTTGTGATGGATGAGAGGGGGGGGGGTTGTTTGTTGTGGTGGTGTGTTGGTCGTGTTAGATGTTAAAGGTGGTTGGTTAGACCATTGTCCGGAGTCACACCACACATTTCACCAAATACACTCACAAACATAAATAAAACACGCAGGCTGGAAGGTTGTGCGTTTTAGTCACTTTTACTGGACACAGTCACAGATTTCGAAAACACTCGTCACTAACTAAATTGACAGTCTTCACAAATATATATATATATGTAACTCTTCTACAGTTCACACACTCTCTATTTTCTGACTACAACATTTGTTTCTACTTCCCTACAGTCTATGTTCCTGGTTTAACTAAACTCCAACTACACTCCATGTCTTCCCTCGGGACCGTCATAGTCTTTGTATCTTTCTCTTCTGAACATCTCTCTATCTAATCCTTCTCTGACTACTTCTCTTCATAATTCTGTCCTGACTGGACTACCCCTCTTCCTAATTCTGTTCTTTCTAGACTACCACGAATTCTTCTTGCACTCATTTCTTATCCTCCTTATTCCAGAGCAGTCCAGCTCTACACACCCGACTATTGGTTACGACCCTAATTCTCTCCTCCCCTTTTCTGTCATTCAAACTTTGTCTCTTCCAAATAATGTATCACGTTGGACCCCTCTGTAATAGTAATTCTCTCTCCCAGCTTTCCTTTAAGCTCCTCCTTTAACATTCCAAACCCGGATTCCCATACACCAAGGCACCTCTTCAAACAATGAACCATAATCATACCCAACAACATCGGCATGGCACCTACATCGTTGACCTTGTTAACCTCTTAAACACAATTGCCCTTGAGTCTGGCACCTGCAGACCCAACTTTCCCTTAAAACAATGAGCAGTGACACAAACACATACTCTTAATAAGATACATGATAAAGTCACAGAGAGAATACAGAATATGCATCACATCAACTACATTCATTATAATACAATATAGCGTGCACACATATTCATAGCTTGCACAATGATTACATTACTAACAAAAGAATATCAATTACTGGTTACAAGAACTCTATAAACTTACTAACTAAACATGTTTCTTCATTCCTTATTATCATTCTATAGTTACTTCTATGCACCGAATGCCCAGAGTAAGTCTAAGGCGAACATCATTGTTGGTATGTACCATCTGTCAACTTATATTTGCGGTACCCTAAGCTTGCCATTTGACATTCTACAAATTCTCTGGACTTCCAGTTTCCACGGCAGCTGCTAATCTGCTGTCTACCTCTATTTACTGAAAGGTGAGAGATATGGTTGAAACCAGTGCGGCTCTCATTGTCCTCTGTCTTGTATAGCCCTTAGCAACTCCTGGTCAGTTATCATCTATGGGACACTCCACTCCCCGGAGCCGCCCTGCAGATAGTCTATCCTAATAAATATCTAACACTGTAGGGTTTAGTTAGATGTACGAAGCGTGTCTCAGGGAATAGCATCAGTGATAGAGCAAACAACCTTATTAATCAAGGCTAGGCCACTTGATTACATCCCCCCCAACCGTTATCCCATCAGCGTCCTCGCTGATGTAAACGTTGGTATCAAACATATGGGATTTAACATTGGAACAACACAAGTACAATAATTAGGGCTGTATTTGACAGACACTCTAATATTTCACCTATGATTGTCCATGCAATTAGGGGATTAAAACACCAAATTCCTCCATTCAAAAAGTGAGGTACATAGGAACTATATCCCTGTGGTTAACATGTATTTGACATATTAGCCTAGACAACTCTCCTTGTTAAGATTCAGTGTGGACATTGCCCCAACAAAGAAAAAGCATGTATTTGACATAGAGTTTAATCTTTGTTGATAGCACTGACTCAAAACAAAACATCTGTTAACACTAAAATAATGGATGCAATAAAATCTGAACATTCAGCTGAGAATGCCTTCACTGACCAAGACATAGAAAAAGCATGCATGTGGCAGAAGGCTTAGTCCTCTTGTCCAGAAAAACGAACTCCGTGAACAATTCAAATCAAATCTCATCCTCTTGGCATAATCTTATCGCCATCAATACAATAATTCATCTTAGCTCACATATGATAGTTTTAACAGTGATTTCGCCCACTTTGTAAGTTGGGTACGAAAATTACGTTAAGTAACTATTACACATACTTGTCATCAAACTTGCACTTTCCTTATATTCGGAAAAATCTCTCCCTTCTTGTTTTACATTATAATTTCTGCTAACAGACAATCAAATTTGTATGCATCGCGTTCCCAGGCTTCGCTTTTCTGCAGCAATTCATATGTTTACTAAAACAATGTTGTTGTTGTTTTTTTTTTTTGTTTTTTTTTTCACAATCCTAAATCATTATTCTTAAATTCAAACAAATCTGCAATCTTGTATCTTAATAAAATGAGCAAAGACCTCGCATTTCAGTCTTTAAATTTCAAATCAAAACTTCATTGTCCATTGTTTCCAGGAAATCTAATCAGCTTGACAGGTTTCCCCTCAAAAGTACTACCATTAATACACCAGGTAGTTTTAAGCAACAATATACAATTTAAAGCACTCAGACTTTATAGAAATGAGCTACACACATGGGCTCTAAACTCGGTCGACGATTATATATCCACACATTAACATGTCAAAAGTTATAGCGCATAATACATACTGCACTCTGTACTAATTAGTACATTGAAAAACTTGACCAACACTAAGACAATTTACGTAGATCGTTACATGATACACAGATTACTACATAATAGGTGTACAAAGTCACAAGCAGACTACTTACTTGCTCTCTAGAAAGTTTTAACCATCTTCTTGGGTACACATATTAATCGCCAAACACGAATTCCAAACCGTTAAACACAAAATTAGATAATAATCGTTAAACACAAAAGTAAATAATAATCACAAACAAAAGTAAAAGATAACTACACATCGAAATTAACCTAAATATTTGGTCCAAAAAATGGGTAAAAAGAAAAATGGGTTTACTACCGTCACACAATCGAACTCGCGAGCAAAACTAAACAACCAAAAAAAACAAAAACAAAAAAATAACTTTATCAATTTAATCTCTGAATTTGTTATTTCAGACAAAATATTAAGGCTGCATTATATTCCCAAATCGCAAATAAACAGATGGACTAGACCAGTCTATCTTGAATAGGTTCTGGAAACACTATTGGTAAAAAGCCACAATAAAATGAAGGCCCAACCAGAAATCAGACCAAACTACTTAATCCACACTACATTCCCAATGTAAACTCATCTCAAACATCAAAGCTCACATGTTTTATAATTTTTTAAAAAAATCATATCAAATACACATTTCTAGCGACAATTCTTGGGTAGTTATTATCCTAAACACTTAACTGTTTCTTAATAATTTCTTTCAGATTTGTTGCAGAGCGACATAAACTAAAAATACCAGCACAACTCAAACAATAAAGTCAAGTCTTGACTAAAATCTTGAACTGTTTACAGTCCTGGCAAAAACATAATGCACATTATTCTAGCACTTTTATATTATCTTCTCTTCACTAAAAATTAGGGTTAAAATAAACTTTACAAATTAATTATTGTTCATACCAAGTCTCTTCGTTGAATGAAGGTCTTGAATAAATGTTCCTCATCTTCACAGTTCTGCCTGAACCTTTCACTTTCTATTTTATAATAAGTCATGTCTTTTTCTTTAAATTACTAGTCCTAGGCACTTAAAATAATAATCCTTGTGAACATTTTCACTTCCTATAAACTTATATATCCCTGCATTTTAACTTTAGCTGGCCAAACAGAAATAAAGGCTAACACTACCAGCACATTTGGAAGAGTGCAATTATCCTTAGCACCTAACTCAAATCTTAATACAGTCAAGCTCTTCAATTTAGGAAGCTGGCTTGCTTGTGGATCATTCTTCCACTACGTTGATGGTAGGGTGATGCTGGTAACGACAGTCTGCTATGCTCGGGCTGCTTTGGCGGCGCACGGCTAGGGATGGTGTCTCAGGCAGCTGCTCTGGCGGAGACATCTGAGGCGATGGCGGCCTCGGTTGCTGGAACAGGGGCGGCTTCGGTGACATCATCATATAGCTGCGGTCTGGCAGTGGCTCTCTGGTCATCTGCTGCTGGCTCTGCTGAGTCACTCGTTGCTGCATAGTTCCTGACGACCGCAGGCGACGACGGGCATAGACGCACGTGTTTGCGGTTGCGTCTGATCAGTCCACCTAGGGTATGTAGTATGTACGATCTTGGCGCACATTTTTCTATAGTTCTTTTTCTGCTGTGGCTTAGCAGCGTTGTCACGTGATTGGAGAACTTCAGGAACAACAACACGTGACTTCAGATTCTGAGGCAACGTCAGAAGCATTGTTCTTAACTTGCGGCCTCGGGCGATTTCTGCGGAGCTTGCTCCTAATGCTGGAATGGGGGTTGAGCACTAGACGAGTAAGGCTCTGAACGCGTCTTCTTGTCTCTTGTTAAAGTGCACAATTCACTACTTAATTCAAACTTCACTTATTGTCCAACACGTAATTATTGTTTATGCACAATTCTACAACTTATTTCAAACTTCACCACTCTAACCTGTGTCCAGTCTCCTTTCATCCTGTGTCCAGTCTCCTTTCATCCTGTGTCCAGTCTCCTTCCATCCTGTGTCCAGTCTCCTTCCATCCTGTGTCCAGTCTCCTTCCATCCTGTGTCCAGTCTCCTTCCATCCTGTGTCCAGTCTCCTTCCATCCTGTGTCCAGTCTCCTTTCATCCTGTGTCCAGTCTCCTTTCATCCTGTGTCCAGTCTCCTTCCATCCTGTGTTCAGTCTCCTTTCATCCTGTGTTCAGTCTCCTTCCATCCTGTGTTCAGTCTCCTTCCATCCTGTGTTCAGTCTCCTTCCATCCTGTGTCCAGTCTCCTTTCATCCTGTGTTCAGTCTCCTTCCATCCTGTGTTCAGTCTCCTTCCATCCTGTGTTCAGTCTCCTTCCATCCTGTGTCCAGTCTCCTTTCATCCTGTGTCCAGTCTCCTTCCATCCTGTGTCCAGTCTCCTTCCATCCTGTGTTCAGTCTCCTTCCATCCTGTGTCCAGTCTCCTTCTATCCTGTGTCCAGTCTCCTTCCATCCTGTGTTCAGTCTCCTTCCATCCTGTGTCCAGTCTCCTTCTATCCTGCTCGCAGCGCCATTTTGTGATGGATGAGAGGGGGGGGGGTTGTTTGTTGTGGTGGTGTGTTGGTCGTGTTAGATGTTAAAGGTGGTTTGTTAGACCATTGTCCGGAGTCACACCACACATTTCACCAAATACACTCACAAACATAAATAAAACACGCAGGCTGGAAGGTTGTGCGTTTTAGTCACTTTTACTGGACACAGTCACAGATTTCGAAAACACTCGTCACTAACTAAATTGACAGTCTTCACAAATATATATATATATGTAACTCTTCTACAGTTCACACACTCTCTATTTTCTGACTACAACATTTGTTTCTACTTCCCTACAGTCTATGTTCCTGGTTTAACTAAACTCCAACTACACTCCATGTCTTCCCTCGGGACCGTCATAGTCTTTGTATCTTTCTCTTCTGAACATCTCTCTATCTAATCCTTCTCTGACTACTTCTCTTCATAATTCTGTCCTGACTGGACTACCCCTCTTCCTAATTCTGTTCTTTCTAGACTACCACGAATTCTTCTTGCACTCATTTCTTATCCTCCTTATTCCAGAGCAGTCCAGCTCTACACACCCGACTATTGGTTACGACCCTAATTCTCTCCTCCCCTTTTCTGTCATTCAAACTTTGTCTCTTCCAAATAATGTATCACGTTGGACCCCTCTGTAATAGTAATTCTCTCTCCCAGCTTTCCTTTAAGCTCCTCCTTTAACATTCCAAACCCGGATTCCCATACACCAAGGCACCTCTTCAAACAATGAACCATAATCATACCCAACAACATCGGCATGGCACCTACATCGTTGACCTTGTTAACCTCTTAAACACAATTGCCCTTGAGTCTGGCACCTGCAGATCCAACTTTCCCTTAAAACAATGAGCAGTGACACAAACACATACTCTGAATAAGATACATGATAAAGTCACAGAGAGAATACAGAATATGCATCACATCAACTACATTCATTATAATACAATATAGCGTGCACACATATTCATAGCTTGCACAATGATTACATTACTAACAAAAGAATATCAATTACTGGTTACAAGAACTCTATAAACTTACTAACTAAACATGTTTCTTCATTCCTTATTATCATTCTATAGTTACTTCTATGCACCGAATGCCCAGAGTAAGTCTAAGGCGAACATCATTGTTGGTATGTACCATCTGTCAACTTATATTTGCGGCACCCTATGCTTGCCATTTGACATTCTACAAATTCTCTGGACTTCCAGTTTCCACGGCAGCTGCTAATCTGCTGTCTACCTCTATTTACTGAAAGGTGAGAGATATGGTTGAAACCAGTGCGGCTCTCATTGTCCTCTGTCTTGTATAGCCCTTAGCAACTCCTGGTCAATTATCATCTATGGGACACTCCACTCCCCGGAGCCGCCCTGCAGATAGTCTATCCTAATAAATATCTAACACTGTAGGGTTTATTTAGATGTACGAAGCGTGTCTCAGGGAATAGCATCAGTGATAGAGCAAACACGCTTATTAATCAAGGCTAGGCCACTTGATTACACAGTATTACAGCATGCGTGTAAAATAAATGTACAACTCAACTTTGCTTAGGTGCGTAGGAGAAGGACTTTAGGCCTACTGTAGTATTCCCGCGAGTCGAGTTGGGTTTCCCAGCAGAGCAATCTAATTTTAGACACGCGAAGGGTTTTCCCTGGCGCACCTATCTAATTATAGAGAACGCAACGTCACTTCCACATGAAAAGGCGAGAGCCCAGCGTATACCAAACAGGATCATGCTTTCTCCCCAGCCATCGGAAGCCGCCATTTTGTTACATCCGGAGCTGCTCTTAACTTTCAAATTCTGTTAAAAACTATCTCCCGGTCAAACGGCAATTCTATCTAGTTAAAACAATAACAAACTTTTAAGCTGCTTGATTTGATTACCATTGATTTTTTTTTAAAATAGAATTTGTTGATTTTGTTAATTTTCATCTTAACTGCGGATTTACTTTTGACCCAATTTCGCCTGCATCGGGAGGCTGTGTTTAAAACCATTTTTCTAAAAAACTACAATATTTTAATGATGGCCATGTTTCTAAAAACATTTATTTTAATCATATCTTCCAAAATTTTGCTTATTTAGAAATGTCACAAGTGTTTGAAAGGTTTATGTGTTTGTGTTACACGTAGGAGGCCCACTATGATGGCTTCTCTCAGTGTCAAACCAGTCCATTCTCGAATGTTGTCCTCCCACCTCTTTTTCGGTCTCCCTCTTCTTCTACCTCCTTGCACTGTGCCTTGCAGAATAGTCTTTGCAAGGCCTGGTGATCTTCTCACCTGCACATTTGAAACAAAAGCGAGGGAGGCTCATCAGCCACTAGTCACCTCTTTGTTGTGATTCACACCGTGAATTGGGGTGTGTCTAATGGCCGTTAAGGAGGGCCAGGTGAGACCGACGTGTGTATTTCGATTTCCTTTGATCGTTAAATCAATCACTGAAGGACAAAATCACGCTCACGCATTCTGTTTTCTTTGGAGTGTTTGGGAACGCAGTAAATTAAACAAAGTTAGGCTTACATAGCACAGGCGGCGGAAGCTGCTCAGGATTGGGGGGGCACACACACATTTTATTCACTGACATCAGGGCCGGACCTGGGAAAAGTCGAGGTGGGGGGTGGGGGGGGGCGCGGGGGTTACAGATTCATAACCGAGCCTTCTAGGGAGGTCCGGTGGCATGCTCCCCCGGAAATTATTTTTTTCAAGGATGCAAAATGGTGCAATCTAGTGCAATCTGAACCTTGAAAAAGCCATCTGTGATGGTCTGGGACTTTGAGCTTTTTGAACAATTGAACTGACAAACTCTGGGGTACAAAACTTATCCTCTGGGCCCCTCCCTTAAAAAAGCAAACACACACACACACACACACACACACACCCACACACACACACACACATCCCCACACACATACACAAACATTTATTTATCAGCATAGATGTTTTGTATACTATTATTATCCTATCCTATCCTATCCTATCCCATAACCCGAAGGTCGTAGGGGCACCACAGATGATCGCTTAACCAGCATACTCCATCTTTCTCTGTCCTCAGCAGCCCTCATGGCTTCGCTCAGTGTCAAACCAGTCCATTCTCGAATGTTGTCCTCCCACCTCTTTTTCGGTCTCCCCCTTCTTCTACCTCCTTGCACTGTGCCTTGCAGAATGGTCTTTGCAAGGCCTGATGATCTGGTGACGTGGCCATACCATCGGAGTTTCCGTTTCTTCACCACTGTGAGCAGGTCATCGTGTTGTCCAATGGCTTGTGTGATGGTCTGTCGGACTTCAACGTTGGTGATGTGTTGGGTATAGGAAATGCACAGAAGTCTTCTGTAGCACCTCATCTCCATGCTTTGTATTCTTCGTTGGAGATCTGCTGTGAGGGTCCATGCTTCGCAAGCATATAGGAAGATGGAGATGACCAGAGATCGCAGCAGTCTTACTTTGGAATGTAGACTGATGGTTCTGTCTTTCCAAATGGGCTTCAACCTTGTCAGGGCAGCAGTTGTTTGTGCGATCCTGGAGAGGACTTCCTGTCGAGACCCATTGTCTGACACAATGGCTCCTAAATATTTGAAGCTGTGCACTGTGTTGAGGGATTGGCCTTGTACTTTGATGTCCGTGTTGATGCCATTGGTGTTGTTGGTCATCATTTTGGTCTTCTCTGCACTTATTTCCATTCCATAAGCTCTGGAGGTGGTGTCAAGCCTCTGTACAAGCTGTTCAAGTTCTTGTTCCTCTCCAGCCAATCCATCAATATCATCCGCAAAACGAAGATTGGAGATTGCTCTGCCCCCTATGCTGACTGTGCCTTCGTGATCTGCAAGAGCATCTGACATGATGCGCTCTAGGAAGATGTTGAAGAGTGTTGGAGAGAGTAGGCATCCTTGACGCACACCGATTGTTGTTCTGAACCAGTTCCCGATGACGCTGTTATGGAGGACTGCACTGGTAGCCTATTATTATTCACTACTTTTTGTTGATCGTTAACGGTATAAAGCTTTACCTTGTAGTTTATGAACATCACCGCCCTGCTTTCACTTAATTCAGTCTTGCTGCACTAGGTTCCTCGGCATTACTACCATTTGTGAATTGTATCTTCTGGCAAAACAGTTCACTGCCTCTTTGAAGTCAATATCAACATCCCTGTGCACTTTCAGTAAAGCAAGTCCATTGAGTCTCTGTTGCCCCATTGTAGAGCGCAGGTAGTTTTTCAGGTTGCGCAACTGACTGTTTGAACACTCACACTCGGCAGTAGTGACAAGCAGGGTGCAAAGGTTCTTTAGCATGATGAACAGGTTGGGATACAAATCCCTGTCTCAATGTTTCAGTGCTTCTGATGCCGTGGATGGGATGATAGCTGTCGCATTCTCAGCAGCACATCGCCATTTACAAACCCACCGTTGGTATTCTGCATCAAGGGTAGCGTTGTCTGGTAGGTCAGACTCCCACAACATTGCCAGCATCACCCCTTCTGGAACCTGCATGAAACCATCCTGGTTGTCTATTAAAGTGCTTGGCACCAGACAGAGACCATCAACTGCTAGACCAGCATTTTTGAACCTCGAGTCCAATTCGTTTGACAGGTGTTCCAAGAAAGGAATGGCAATGCTAATCTTAAAATATTCTTCTGGAGTGGCCGCAGGTTGGTTGTCACGGAGAGTCTGTCGGGATGCTTGACGATGAACAATAACACCAGTTGTCAAAGCATTTGCCATTTTGCTGACTTCACCAAACCAGGCAACGAACGCTGTGTCGACATCTCTTCTAATAGAAGACATGCAGTTACTCTTTGATTTCCCTATAGGCATCTTTTGTCCTTTTCTGCAGCTTCACTGTCAATGGTTTCCATTTCAACGATGTTTTTGGACGATTCAGCGATGGTCGTTTCAATGGATGTTCGTTACAACGAATTGTCATAATTATCAACTTAGCATCTTAATTAATATTTCTAAAAAGTCGTTTTGGTGGATTAGGGCCGGCAGTATCAAGGTGAAGGTGCTGGAAGAGGCTTGCGGCCAGAACAAGAAGATATGGCTGCATTTACTAATTTAGGCTTAGGGGTTGGGTTACTTGGTCGTTTCAACGGGAAAACGCTTTGGACGTTTCAACGGATCCCTTGAAATGGATTTCCGTTGAATTGACTATAAATAACTCTTTGTACTTTGGACCAAAAGTGTCTAAAAACTGCAATGTTTTAAAAACAATTTTTAAAAAATTGAAACTCTTTGCATATAAAAAAAAATATTTTTTTAAAATTTGGAGGGGTGAGTGGGTTTGGAACCCAGGTAACCCCCCCCCCCCCCCCCCCCCCGCCCTTCTCCCTGGGTCCGGCCCTGGACATTTACTCTAAATAATTTGAACTATTTTCATAGACACTATGTGAGAGAGAAAAAAAGAATATATATATTTCTACAACTGTGCATATAAGAGAGAGAGAAAGAGAGAGAGAGAGAGAGAGAGAGAGAGAGAGAGAGAGAGAGAGAGAGGGGGGGGGGAGGTTAGAGAGAAAGGGAGAGAAACTGAC